>CM029020.1:104285363-104748958 GCA_016801055.1 Panax notoginseng
ATTGAATTCAAGTATTCGAACCTGAACTTTTATTGAGCATTATTTGGACTTGTGCAATTATTGATTGTATAAGTAGAACTTTGAAAGTATAATACTTCGTATCTAGAAATGAAATTGTTTACAAACCTTGATCTCGAACGGATAATTGTTCTTATATATTTTGAAAGAAAACTATTTCAGCCATTGCTTCGGCTAGAACTATTGATATTGATCGAAAGCTATCCAAACAAAATTTACTTGGTGCAGACTCATATAACTGAGATGAACAACCCATCTTGGCAGGGAAAATTATATATTGTCAGGAAACCGACGTGCACACTTGAGAAAGATTAAATGTAATGCATTGTCATATGATACTTTAGGCTGATCACCTATTGTACTCGTTTTGTAGAAATTCAGTTTATTACTGATGATTCTATGAGAAGTTCATAGTCCTTACTGACTGCTCAGTATTCATTACTTTAAAATCTTGAATTGATAAATCTTTGAATTATTATTGATATTTTTTCCATAGCAACTATTGCTGATAATCATTGATACTTCTTGCTATCCTGAACTATCATTATTGATATCCCTTGAGAATTTTAAAACATATTGATTACCTTTTTTCTATATTACTTGCTGGACAAATTCGTTGCTCATCCTTGCTTTCCCTAAAAACATTTCAGTTAAGGCAGAACGTGGTGAACCTCTAGCAATAACAAGGGTAAAGAGAAAGGCTTTGGAGTAGTTATTCCATAATGCTAGAATATATTATTATCTGGTTGTAGAAGAACTTATTTATGATAAGCTATGCTTGGTTTAAGTTGTATTGGATTATGTATTAGTTATGTCTAAAACGGTGTTTAATTACGTTTAAGTTATTGTAAGAGATATTTAAGTTACGAACACTTGGTACGAGAATAATTATATTATGACAATGTAATTTATTATGTTATTCCACTATGATGATTTTAGTATGATATTAGAGTTAGTACGTGACAAACAAATGTGAGACAAGTGTGGTCTGAATATTGGGGCATCACAAGTTGGTATCAAAGCTGTAGTTATAAACCTTAGGAACGAGAGTCCTAGATTATAACTTAGGAGAACTTAGGGGATGGAACTCACATAGAGTTTTCATAGAGAGGACTTAGTGTGTTATGGAATATAATTTTCATTATATACAATGAACTTATGTTATTTAACATTCAATGGAGTTGTTGTTTGTCTTGTTTTATATTGGTGATTGTAGGATGACTGACATGGGAGGACCTAGCTGAGTAGTAGATGAGGAGCCGCGTGATATCCACGTGGTATATGTGGCCCCATTGATAGCGAAGCCTGTAACAGTAGTGACCCTTATTGATGAGGATGATGAGGAGGAGGAGATGGAGCCTTTACATGAGGAGTCTGATCCGGAGGAGGAGCCTAAACCTGTGGAGGACTCCGACGAGGCTACCTTCGAGGATCGGATGTTGGGAGAATATGAGGAGCAGATTTTGGAGTTCGAATGTAGGGTGGATGAAATTAGAGGCTGAGGCTAGGGAGAGGGAGTCTGAGTTCCAGAAACTGAGGGACGAGGACCAAAAGAGGAAATTAGTGATGCAGGAGATGGAGGTGGAGATTGCTCACCGTAAGGAGGCAAGGATCCAGATGGGAACTTTATTTCACCGATCGGTGGCTAGGAATGTAGAGTTGGCAGGGAAATTGGAGGAAATGGAGCAGAGAGAGTTGAGCAAGAGGACGGAGAAGGAAGAACTTCGTACTCAGCTAGAAATGGAGGTAATGGATAGGATTCACTTCGAGGAGAAGTGGGAAGAAACTAACGATCGGGCTAATGACTTAGAGGATGAGTTGAGATGCAAGAGAAGGAAGATGAACAAGATGGGCTATGCTCTACGCACGACCATGGAGAGATTGATTGATGGGGTAAATTACTACCCGACTGAACAAGGACATACCCGACATACCATAAGCCGAGATATGGTGGTGCACATTACTTAGAAGGAATACTAGAGCGCCGTGGAGAGTGGGATGTTAGATTGAGTCTAGAGAAAGAAGCTTAGTAGTTGTATTATATTTATTTATGTGCTGTTTAATCTTTTGTTGAAATCTCAGTCTTTTGTGTAAGATGTGAGATAGTAGTAAACCCCAACTTTTTGAAAAATGTTAGAGGGGTAGTAAGCTAGCGTTGTCCCCATTTTTTGTGGTAATAGGGGATATGTGTTTTCATTTATAGCAGTATGTTAGAGAAGATCATGTAATTGTAATGATTTGGCATATAAATATAAATGATCTTATTTTAGAGAGATGTTATAAAATTCTACTTCTTTGAGAAATGTCTGAGTAATATAATTAGATAATAAAATGAAAATTTTATGACGCAGAAACATGCCGCCCAGACGTAGAATAACTGCACTGGAAGAGTCTATTAATGATGAGAGAGGACCAGTAGATCCGATAAAGAGACTTGTAGATTTGTTAGGAGAAGCTCTTAGGGGAAGAAACGAACCAGTACCACCCATTCCCCAAGCAGCTCCTGTCACAAACTTTAAAAAATTTTATGATTGTAGGACCTCTGAAATTCGTAGGAACTATCGATCCTATCATGGCTCAAACATGGATCAAATAGATGGAGAAGGCGCTCACCATCACACGTGTTGGCGAAGACCAGAAGATAACTTTTGCAACCTACATGATGAGAGGCGAAGCGAACTACTGGTGGGAGGCGAATCGGTAGAGAGCAAGAGAAGGAGTAGTATCATGGGAGAGATTCAAGACTTTATTCTTCGAGAATTATTTTTTGAAGAGCATGAAAAATAAGATGGAGGTAAAGTTCTTAGAACTTACGCAAGGAGATATGACGGTGGCGCAATACGCGGCTAAGTTCAATGAACTAGCTTGGTTTGGTGAACACCAGGTGGTAGATGAAGAGAGGAATGCTAGACGATTTGAGCAAGGACTGAAGCCTTGGTTGTTTAACAAGGTGTCAGTTCTTCAGATCGATTCTTTTACTACATTGCTGAAAAAAGCCATTATTCCAGAGGGAGAGTGAAGCATTAAGTTTGTATAACAAAGAGAAGAAGGGTAAGAGCACAAGAGGAGATAGTCGGGAATAAGCAGTAGTGGAGGTAGCAATTTAGTTAAGAGGAAATGGGAGAATAACAACAACAACAACAAGAATTTTAACAATCAAGTGCGGAAGTTTCGAGGAGAGTTTAAAAAGAAGATGGAAGGATGCCCGAGGTGTGGGAGGTATCACACCAGGGCGAGTGTTGGAAAGGGTGCAGAGTATGTTACAACTGTAGTCAAGAGGGGCATATTTTGCCAAACTGCCCGAAGCCAAAGAAGATCAAAGGGTGTTTCCCTTGTGGTTCGGTGGACCATCTGATCAAAGACTGCCCGAAGAAAGGAAGTAGCAGAGGTAGCAGCCAACAAGGAGGGAGTGGAAAACTGATGATTGGCGGACCGGCGCCATCGAATCGTCCAACTGCCTGAATATTTAATATGAACATCCAGGACTTGATAGCTGTGAAGGACGTTGTGTCAGGTATCATTCCGATCAATAATATAAATGCCTATATATTATTTGATTCGGTTCCACATGTTCTTTGTGTCTGAGAGAATTTTCTAGTCGACTTTGTGACGCCCCCAAAATAGGTATACAACACCCATTCTGAGTCGCCAAAATACATGGTACAGAAACAACTACATCTTTATTATTACAACACAAAAACTGTGAGTTTAAATACAAATATTGTCATTTAGACAATATCCACACTCAAATAAGTCCTCATTACAATTATTGATACATTATTTCACAAAAATGGTGAGGACTACTAAAGTAACTTCTAGAACCATCATTCCATACCCCGACTAGTACTCGCTACATTCTCGCCTCCTGAGAAAAATGGAACAAAAAGGAAAAGGGTGAGCTCAACTAGCCCAGTAAAGAACATTATGACTAAGATAATACAGAACAAATTATCGTTAGTCTTCAACAGGGAAAAATCTAATAGAATACAATAGACAACAAGTTTTAAATCAATAACTGCAGCGGAAACAACAAACCATTAGAAGAGTCAAGTAGAGAATGAGTTCTACTATCTTCTAAGATTTAAAAGTCCATCATCAATATTTTATCCCTGTAACAGCAATCAATAACCATCTTTAATCAAATATTCATCTTTGCACTACAGGCCAAAGATATTTATTTGTATCACCAGTCGGTCATGTTCATCTCAACACCTGTTCATCTTTGCACTACGGGCCAAAGATATTCATCAGTTAATCATTCATCTTTGCACTACGGGCCAAAGATATTCAGTAATATCATCATTTAGGACTGAGGATGATGAAAAATATCTAAAAAAAAACGAATCCAGTGAAACAAAATAACAAATATTAAGGATTCGTATTTCGATTTATCCATGTCCAAAAATACCTTATAATTATTCATAGTGAAGTAGAATTCAAGAATGATCAAAACATGGATACAATCAAAGCTAGTACCCAGAATAGATATTTTGGACGAAAAGAAGAAAATTTTATTTTTCGGTGAATAGTAACTCGTGAATAGTAACTCGTGAATAGTAACTCATGAATAGTAACCCCGACGTGAAAAGTTCCAAATTTGATAAAAATTTCCAACCAATATTTCGGCATAATGATATTGAAGAAATAATATCATTTTTGAATAAAATAACATCCCTTACCTCGTAAAGACAGTACTTCTGGTCGGAATACCGGTATAAGGCTGAAAGACACTTGCTCTGATGAATAGAAACTCTCAAAGTATCTAAATACTCACAAAATACACTCAATAATCTAGAGAGAGAAAGAGAGAAAACTTGTTTCTGGTGTGATTTTCAATTCTAACTTAGCCCTCTATTTATAGGAAAATGTTAGCACGCCGAAGCAGACTTAACCTGCAACCTGATGGCTTTACCTGCTACTATTCCCACCCACCACATTTGAATAAAAATCTCAGCACATTTCTTCACCAACCAAGAGTGGGGCCCACCAATTCTAGAATTTTCTACCAAAATGATTAACTCCGAAAATTCAACAATTTCTGAACCAGTCATCTCGTAAAATTCATAATAAATCATACATTCATTTTTAACGGTTCAAAATTTGTGGACATATACTCAACTTATATATGTATAACATATCCAAAAATTACCACGATCCAACGGTCGGATTAAAAATTATAACCCCCGCAAAATATCTCAAAAACCCTGATTTTTAATACCTCCATTCCGACAAAAATACTGATAAAAACCTCAACATTAACTCCTTCATTTTTAACCACAAAAATATATCCCTCATTTATATCCACAAAAAAATAAATATTTCCTTATCATATGAATCAATAATTAATTATTCACAAATAATATTACAGAATCACATTTATGACAACCAGGCCGTTCCCAGGAAAGAGGGGGCTTTCCAATAAGGATTTCTCCTTACTGGCGCGCAATTAGATGACCAAACCTCTCCTTAGACAGAACTTTCTAGACATTGCCAATAATGTTATCTAATAATATTATTCAAATAATATGAATTATTGATCTGATAATGGAAAATACTGTGTAGTGACAATTATTGAAACAACAGTAATATAAAATATCAACGCAGCAATTATTGAATCAATAAAATAAAATACTGAACAGTAATTACTGTAACCATTATTGAGTAGTGCCTTCTTACGTAAGAATCAATAATTGGTGCAATACAGTGTGCTACTGTGTAACAACGCGTATTACTGTGTTTTAACCACCGGGTATTCCAACAGTATTAACGGTAACAACTACGCCGTTATTAATAAACAACATATACTTGTCGTTTTCTTCATCCAATCGCTTTCCGTTATGGGGCCCACAAAAGACTGCGCCGTCGTACGAATATTCCCCGACAGGAAGAATATTCCACGACCAAACGAATATTCCCCGACAACAATGAATATTTTATAACCACCTGCTTATTTGAAATATTTGCGCATTTTACCCATAACTAACCTCATTAATCAATTTAACACTTACTATTTCAAAATAATAAATAGAGGGAATTTAAATTTTATTTATTAATAATTTGGGGTCTTACAACCTCCCCTTCTTATGAAATTTCGTCCTCGAAATTGACGTACGTACCTGGTGTTTCGAAAAGATGAGGATACCTCGCTTTCATTTCGTTTCCAACTCCCAGGTCATTTCCTCAATAGCATGGTTTCTCCACAAAACTTTAACTTGTGGTATGACCTTCGTGCGTAGGACATGCTCCTTTCTATCCAAGATCTTGACAGGTACCTCTTCGTACGTTAAGTCTTCAGCTATCTCGTCCGGTTCTAACTCAATAACGTGGTCTGGGTCTTTCACATATTTACGTAACACAGATATATGAAAAACATTATGAACACGAGACATACTTGGAGGTAACGCGAGTCTATAGGCCACATTTCCTACTCGGTCAAGAATCTGAAATGGACCAATAAATCGTGGATTGAGCTTTCCTCTCTTCCCAAATCTTGTAACTCCTTTCCATGGAGCCACACGCAACAATACATGATCTCCAATGTCAAATTCCACGTCCTTTCGATGAAGATCCGCATAACTCTTTTGTCGATCCTGTGCCGTTTGTATACGTTGTCGAATCGTTTGGATCTTCTCTGTAGTCATGCGTACCAACTCTGGTCCCAACAATGTTGCTTCACCCACCTCGTCCCAGCATACTGGAGAGCGACACTTTCGTCCATATAATGCTTCAAATGGGGCCACACCTATACTTGCCTGATAACTGTTATTGTAAGAGAATTCCACCAATGGTAGGTACTTATCCCAACTCCCTTTGAAATCTAGGACACAAAGTCTTAATAGATCTTCAAGAGTTTGAATAGTCCTCTCTGATTGTCCGTCCGTTTGAGGATGGTATGCCGAACTAAATCGTAAATCTGTGCCCATAGCTTTTTGCAAGCTAACCCAAAATCTTGAAGTGAATCTTGGGTCACGATCCGAAACTATGGATACTGGCATGCCATGCAGTCTCACAATCTCATCTACGTATATACGAGCAAGACGTTCAAGGGAATAAGTCTCCCGTATCGGCAAGAAATGAGCAGACTTGGTTAATCTATCAACAATAACCCAAATAACATTTATGCCTTGAGAAACTGTGGGAAGACCCGTAACGAAATCCATGGTAATGTGTTCCCACTTCCATTTCAGAATCTCAAGTGGTTGCAATGGACCCTTTGGCACTTGATGTTCCGCCTTTACACGTTGACAAGTTAAACACCTCGAGATAAACTTTGCAATCTCTCTCTTCATATTATTCCACCAAAATGTATGTCGAAGATCACGATACATTTTGGTACTTCCAGGATGGATTGTAAATGGTGTATTGTGTGCTTCCATCATGATCTTGTACTTCAAATCAGAATTGTTAGGAACACAAAGTCTGGAGTGGACTCGAAGTATTCCTTCTTTATCGATTCTTGCTTCTGGAATAGAACCTTCTTGCACTTTCTTCTTCATACGCATCAGCTCTATGTCCGTAGCTTGAGCAGCTTTAACTTTATCGATTAAAGTCGGTTCTACTCGTATATTTGATATCATCATGTGGGTACTTGGAGCCTTCATCTCTATCCCCATCCTTTGCAAGTCATACAAAATGGGCCTTTGTGTTAACAACATTGCACTCGTACCTGCATATGATCTTCTACTCAATGCGTCAGCTACTACGTTTGCTTTTCCAGGATGATATTGGATGGTATGATCGTAATCTTTCAACAGCTCGAGCCAACGTCGCTGCCGCATGTTGAGTTCCTTTTGGGTGAAAAAATATTTGAGGCTTTTATGATCTGTATAGATCTCCACTTTCTCCCCATACAGGTAGTGTCTCCAGATCTTCA
This sequence comes from Panax notoginseng, assembly GCA_016801055.1. Taxonomy (NCBI): domain Eukaryota; kingdom Viridiplantae; phylum Streptophyta; class Magnoliopsida; order Apiales; family Araliaceae; genus Panax; species Panax notoginseng. The sequence continues at coordinate 104,293,255 of CM029020.1, forward strand.
ACGCGAAAACTACTGCTGCCAACTCCAAATCATGAGTAGGATAATTCCTCTCATATTCTTTGAGTTGTCGCGAGGCATAGGCTATGACTTTCCCATGTTGCATGAGAACACATCCTAACCCTTTGCCTGAAGCATCACTGTAGATAACAAATCCATCTGAACCAGATGGTATTGTCAGAACAGGTGCCGAAATGAGTCTCCTCTTAAGCTCTTGAAAACTCTTCTCGCATTCCTCGCTCCATACGAATTTGATATCTTTCCGAGTCAGCTGAGTTAACGGGGTAGCGATTCGAGAAAACCCTTCCACGAATCTCCGATAATAACCAGCTAAACCCAAAAAGCTACGTACTTCGGTCACCGTCTTTGGTTGCTCCCAACTTTGTATTGCTTCAATCTTCGCCGGGTCAACAGATACTCCATGTTTTGACACCACGTGCCCTAGGAAAGCTACTTCCTCAAGCCAGAACTCGCATTTCTTCAACTTAGCATATAACTTATTTTCACGCAGCTTTGGAGTACCAGCTTCAAATGATGCTCATGATCTTCACGGCTTTTGGAATATATGAGGATGTCATCAATAAAGACAACAACGAACTGATCTAAATAATCCTTGAATACTCGGTTCATCATATCCATGAAAGCCGCAGGAGCATTAGTCAATCCAAAAGACATGACTAGGAACTCATAATGCCCGTACCGAGTTCTGAAGGCAGTCTTTGGAATATCCTCAGTTTTAACCTTCAGCTGATGATATCCAGAACGAAGATCGATCTTTGAAAAGAATTGTGCTCCTTGTAACTGGTCAAACAGGTCATCAATACGAGGTAGCGGATACCTATTCTTAATAGTGACATGGTTTAATTCCCGGTAATCAATACAAAGTCGCATACTCCCGTCTTTCTTCTTTACAAATAAAACAGGAGCACCCCAAGGAGATGTACTAGGACGAATGAAACCGATGTCCAACAACTCTTGTAGTTGGACCTTTAACTCCTGAAGTTCAATAGGAGCCATTCGATATGGGGTTTTAGAAATGGGCTTTGTACCAGGTTCAAGATCAATAAAGAATTCAATTTCTCGTTCCGGGGGTAGACCGGGAAGTTCTTCAGGAAATACGTCAGGAAAGTCAATAACAACAGGAATATTATTCAAATTTGACGTGTCTTTATTCAAATCCATAACATGGGCTAAGAAAGCTTGACATCCATTTTTTAATAAACGAATGGCTTTATGGCTTGATATAACAGTGATTGATTTTAATGGCTTAGTTGTTTGAATTCGTACAACAGGTTGGTTAGGAATATGAAAACTAACAACCTTACGAAAACAATCAATTTCATGATGAGTAGTTAGGCAATCAATCCCTAAAATCACATCAAAAGCAAGTATCTTTAAAGAGATAAGGTCAACAGGTAAGGTGATGGTGCCAACTTGGATCACACAAGATTTATAAACAGTGGATGTAATGAAAGTTTCTCCTAACGGAGTCTCCACAGATAAATCAAAGTCTAACTTCTCCGGAGTCAAGTTTAAACGTTGAGCACAAGCAGGAGAGATAAAAGAATGGGTAGAACCGGTATCTAATAAGGTATAAACTTCGCATGAATTTATGATTAGCTTACCCGTGATCACCTCGTTTGGGTTCCTCGCATGTTGACCAGTCACGACAAACGCTCTTCCAGGAACCGTTGACTTGATCTTTTCTGGGACAGCTTTTTGAGTCACCATCCCCGTTGGACTTGGTTTTGCTATAGTGCAATCTCGAGCGATATGTCCTTCCTTTCCACAATTATAACATACCTTAAACTGTTGTGGGCAGTTTGGGCTGATATGTCCTTCTTTTCTGCACTTATAGCATATAATCGGTGGTCGTTCTCCTCCCTTGGAACCAGTTGCTGCTGGTGCTGACGTCTTCGTATTGTCATTGTTGAATCTCCCCTTTTTAAAATCTCCTTCCGACTCGCTTCTTCTATTTTCATAGCCACGATTACCACCAGAGTGGTTGCCGTTCTTGTCTGTATTTTTCTTTCTCCACTAGTTATCATTGTTCTGATGACTGCTGTCACCGATATGATCCTGGTTGTGGTCCCTCAGTTGACCGTACTCATTATCTCGCTCTAATAATTGAGCCCTGTTGACAACATCTGAATAGAGAGAAAATTTATGAGAAATGAGATATTGACGTATGCCGGGTTTCAAACCTCTCAAAAACATCCTCGTCATACGTTCCTCATTCTCCACCAAATGAGGTGCAAACCTGGACAACTCTGCGAACCTCGCCTCGTACTGAGACACCGTCATGTTATTCTGCTCCAGTCTAATAAACTCTACCTCCTTCATATGACGAATACTTTCAGGAAAGTACTTGTCATTGAACAGTTTCTGAAATGTCTCCCAAGACATGCTGAGTGCGGTTGGATGGGTACGCTTCACAGACTCCCACCAGTAATCTGCCTCGCCACGGAACATAAAGGTGGCGAATGGAACCTTCTGTTCCTCCGTGCATCCCAAGACATCGAATATCTTGGTAATTTGCTTAACCCACGTTCCCGCCATGATCGGATCCGGCTTTTCCTTAAATTCTGGTGGTCCCAATTCTTTGAACTGTTTGGCTGTGACAAACCGTGAATTGCTATCATTTCCTCCTGTATTTTGAACACGAGTCTCCCTCGTCTGGTTTTGCATGAATTGCAAAAAACTTCTAAACATTCCATCATTCATCATCTGCTCATTGGTGTTGTTCACAGGAGGAACATTGCCAGCCTGTTGTACGTTCTCCTCGTTGGTAAGCACCGGTGTCTCCACGGTCTCATTTACTCCACTGTTAACATTCTCAGTCGACATTCTCAAATACTGCCATAGAACAAGGGTTAATTAAATAAATTAACAAATCACATAATACCCCTATATTATGACTGACCAATAAATAAGCTTAGGTAGGACACACTAGCGAAGGATTTATTCGTCTCTCCCCTCCTAGTTCTATTCCCCGATCTCCGCCAGAGATCATATCCCTAAGCTCTGATACCAACTGTGACGCCCCCAAAATAGGTATACAACACCCATTCTGAGTCGCCAAAATACATGGTACAGAAACAACTACATCTTTATTATTACAACACAAAAACTGTGAGTTTAAATACAAATATTGTCATTTAGACAATATCCACACTCAAATAAGTCCTCATTACAATTATTGATACATTATTTCACAAAAATGGTGAGGACTACTAAAGTAACTTCTAGAACCATCATTCCATACCCTGACTAGAACTCGCTACATTCTCGCCTCCTGAGAAAAATGGAACAAAAAGGAAAAGGGTGAGCTCAACTAGCCTAGTAAAGAACATTATGACTAAGATAATACAGAACAAATTATCGTTAGTCTTCAACAGGGAAAAATCTAATAGAATACAATAGACAACAAGTTTTAAATCAATAACTGCAGCGGAAACAACAAACCATTAGAAGAGTCAAGTAGAGAATGAGTTCTACTATCTTCTAAGATTTAAAAGTCCATCATCAATATTTTATCCCTGTAACAGCAATCAATAACCATCTTTAATCAAATATTCATCTTTGCACTACAGGCCAAAGATATTTATTTGTATCACCAGTCGGTCATGTTCATCTCAACACCTGTTCATCTTTGCACTACGGGCCAAAGATATTCATCAGTTAATCATTCATCTTTGCACTACGGGCCAAAGATATTCAGTAATATCATCATTTAGGACTGAGGATGATGAAAAATATCTAAAAAAAAACGAATCCAGTGAAACAAAATAACAAATATTAAGGATTCGTATTTCGATTTATCCATGTCCAAAAATACCTTATAATTATTCATAGTGAAGTAGAATTCAAGAATGATCAAAACATGGATACAATCAAAGCTAGTACCCAGAATAGATATTTTGGACGAAAAGAAGAAAATTTTATTTTTTGATGAATAGTAACTCGTGAATAGTAACTCGTGAATAGTAACTCATGAATAGTAACCCCGACGTGAAAAGTTCCAAATTTGATAAAAATTTCCAACCAATAATTCGGCATAATGATATTGAAGAAATAATATCATTTTTGAATAAAATAACATCCCTTACCTCGTAAAGACAGTACTTCTGGTCGGAATACCGGTATAAGGCTGAAAGACACTTGCTCTGATGAATAGAAACTCTCAAAGTATCTAAATACTCACAAAATACACTCAATAATCTAGAGAGAGAAAGAGAGAAAACTTGTTTCTGGTGTGATTTTCAATTCTAACTTAGCCCTCTATTTATAGGAAAATGTTAGCACGCCGAAGCAGACTTAACCTGCAACCTGATGGCTTTACCTGCTACTATTCCCACCCACCACATTTGAATAAAAATCTCAGCACATTTCTTCACCAACTAAGAGTGGGGCCCACCAATTCTAGAATTTTCTACCAAAATGATTAACTCCGAAAATTTAACAATTTCTGAACCAGTCATCTCGTAAAATTCATAATAAATCATACATTCATTTTTAACGGTTCAAAATTTGTGGACATATACTCAACTTATATATGTATAACATATCCAAAAATTACCACGATCCAACGGTCGGATTAAAAATTATAACCCCCGCAAAATATCTAAAAAACCATGATTTTTAATACCTCCATTCTGACAAAAATACTGATAAAAACCACAACATTAACTCCTTCATTTTTAACCACAAAAATATATCCCTCATTTATATCCACAAAAAAATAAATATTTCCTTATCATATGAATCAATAATTAATTATTCACAAATAATATTACAGAATCACATTTATGACAACCAGGCCGTTCCCAGAAAAGAGGGGGCTTTCCAATAAGGATTTCTCCTTACTGGCGCGCAATTAGATGACCAAACCTCTCCTTAGAAAGAACTTTCTAGACATTGCCAATAATGTTATCTAATAATATTATTCAAATAATATGAATTATTGATCTGATAATGGGAAATACTGTGTAGTGACAATTATTGAAACAACAGTAATATAAAATATCAACGCAACAATTATTGAATCAATAAAATAAAATACTGAACAGTAATTACTGTAACCATTATTGAGTAGTGCCTTCTTACGTAAGAATCAATAATTGGTGCAATACAGTGTGCTACTGTGTAACAACGCGTATTACTGTGTTTTAACCACCGGGTATTCCAACAGTATTAACGGTAATAACTACGCCGTTATTAATAAACAACATATACTTGTCGTTTTCTTCATCCAATTGCTTTCCGTTATGGGGCCCACAAAAGACTGCGCCGTTGTACGAATATTCCCCGACAGGAAGAATATTCCACGACCAAACTAATATTCCCCGACAACAATGAATATTTTATAACCACCTGCTTATTTGAAATATTTGCGCATTTTACCCATAACTAACCTCATTAATCAATTTAACACTTACTATTTCAAAATAATAAATAGAGGGAATTTAAATTTTATTTATTAATAATTTGGGGTCTTACAGACTTAACTTACCTCAAGAATGATTAGGAGATCATTTAAACATAGAAGTTTCGAATAAGGAAGTAATCCCTGTAGAGTATATTTATCGAAATTGTCGTGTAAATATTAGAAATCATGAACTCAGCGTAGACTTGATCTCGATAAGATTGAGAGAGTTTGACGTAATATTAGGGATGGATTGGTTGTATAACCATGCTGCGATAATTGATTGTCAGAATAAAAGTGTGGACCTTCAGACTCCGAATAAGTCTAAGGTGGTGTTTTATGGTAGCTCATCGCTTAAGCAATCATGTTGTCTTACGATGATGCATGCCCAGAAATTGATAAGGAAAGGATATGTAGGTTACTTAGCGTACATTGTTGACACTCAAAAAAAGGGAGTAGAAATTAAGGATATATCCGTAGTCAGAGAATTTTAAGATGTATTTCCGGACGATCTACCTAGTCTTCCGCCAGGCTGAGAAATTGAATTCGTAATAGACTTAGCACCGGGAACGACACCGATTTCAAAAGCTCTATACCGTATGGTGCCAGTAGAAATGAAGGAATTGATGATACAATTGCAAGAGTTACTGGATAAGGGTTACATGCGACCAAGTGTGTCTCCTTGGGGAGCACTCGTGTTATTTGTAAAGAAGAAGGATGGATCGATGAGGCTCTTTATCGATTATCGAGAATTAAACAGAGTGACAATTAAGAATAGATATCCGTTACCAAGGATAGACGATCTTTTCGACCAACTGAAGGCAGCCAAGTGTTTCTCAAAGATAGATTTATGAACGGGTTATCACCAGTTGAAGGTACGGGAAGGAGATATATCAAAGATGGTGTTTCGAACTTGTTACAAACATTTTGAATTTTTGGTAATGTAATTCTGGTTAACGAATGCTCCGACAGCATTTATGGACTTGATGAGCCGAGTCTTCAAGCCATTCTTAGATAAATTTGTAGTAGTTTTCATCGACGATATTTTAATCTACTCAAAGACGAAGGAAGAACACGTCGAACATCTGAAGATGGTTTTGGAGGCACTAAGAAAAAGAGAAGTTGTATGCGAAATTTTCTAAGTGTGAATTTTGGATGGATAACGTTCAATTCTTAGAACATGTGGTGGATAAGGATGGAATATCAGTAGACCCTGCGAAAGTAGAAGCAGTGAGTGATTGGGAGCAACCAAAGACACCAACTGAAGTAAGAAGTTTCTTGGGGTTAGTTGGGTACTATCGAAGATTTATCCAGGATTTTTCTAAGATAGCAACCCCGTTGACCAATTTAACGAGGAAGACGGTGAAGGTCGTATGGACGGACAAGTGTGAGGAGAGTTTTCGGGAGCTTAAAAAGAGATTGAGTGAGACATCTGTATTATCACTACCGGATGATACAGGAGGATTTGTGGTGTATAGTGATGCATCATATAGAGGACTAGGCTGTGTGTTAATGCAACATGGCAAAGTTATTGCGTATGCTTCACGACAATTAAAGGATTACGAAAAACAATACCCTACTCATGACTTAAAGTTAGCGACATTAGTTTTTGCGTTAAAGATTTGGAGGCATTATTTGCACGGAAAAAATGTGAGATATACACGAACCAGAAGAGTCTGAAATATATCTTCACATAGAAGGAGTTGAACATGCGTCAAAGAAGGTGGTTAGAATTAATCAAGGATTATGATTGCGATATTCTTTATCACCCGGGAAAGGCGAATGTAGTGGCCGACGCGCTGAGTAGGAAAGGAAGGGAAAAGTTATTTAAATTGACAACACAAGGAGGAGTTAATAAGGGATATGGAGAAATTAGAAATAGAAGTGAAAGGACCGAAGAGGTCTGAAGAGAGATTGTTTGCAATAGAAGCTCGTCCGACTTTGTTGAACATAATAAGGAGTCACAAGAGAAGGATGAAGAATGCGAGAAAATCAGGAAGAGGATCACGGAAAATAAGGAAGAAAAATTTAAGATAGATAGAAACGATATTTTGAGATTCGAAGGGAGAGTGTGGGTGCCAACAATAACTGAGTTAAGGGAATAAATTTTACATGAGGTACACAATACGAAGTATTCCGTTCATCCAGGAGGCACGAAGATGTACAAAGATTTATGGCAACTTTTTTGGTGGCCCAATCTGAAACGAGAAATCGTAGAGTGTGTTAGTAGATGTCTTACGTGTTAACAGGTCAAAGCCGAGCACCAAAGACCGAGTGGTCCACTCCAACCGTTGGAAATACCATAGTGGAAATGGGAGTATATTACAATGGATTTTGTAGTAGGGCTTCCAGTCATGGAGAAAGGTTTTGATGCCATTTGGGTTATCGTAGATCGACTAACGAAGACGGCTCATTTTTTACCGATCAAGATCCGATATAGTTTGAATCAGTTAACGAATCTATACGTAAAGGAAATTATTTCACGACATGGAGTGTCGGTATCTATTGTCTCAGACCGAGATCCGTGCTTCATGTCAAAATTCTAGAAAAGCTTGCAAGAAAGAATGGGAACGTAATTGAGGTTAAGTACCGCTTATCATCCGCAGACAGACGAGCAAAGTGAGCGAACGATACAAAAGCTAGAGGAAATGCTTAGGACTTACGTGATGGACTTTAAGGGAAGTTGGGATGATCACCTACCCTTAGTAGAATTTGCTAACAAAAATAGTTACTATGAGAGTATAGGCATGCCACCGTATGAGGCTCTTTACGGGAGGAAGTGTAGAACACCTTTGTGTTGGGATGAAGTGGGAGAGCGAAAGATACTATGGCCGGAATTAGTGTAACAAACCGCAGATGTGGTGACATTGATAAGAGCTAGATTAGTAGCTGCGCAAGATAGCCAGAAGAAATATGCAGACTTGCATCGACAGGACCGTGACTTTGAAGTCGGAAGTCATGTTTTCTTAAATGTATCTCCCTAGAAGGGAAAAATACGATTCGGCAAGAAGGAAAAATTAAGTCCGAGATTCATAGGACCATTCGAGATACTGAAGCGAGTGGGCGAAGTTACGTACAAAGTTGCATTACCACCCGAGTTAGAGCACATCCATAATGTGTTCACATATCCGTATTGCGTCCGTACAAGCCTGACTACAAACATATAATTTCTTACGAGCCCATTCAAGTAGAGAAGAATTTAGCATATGAAGAAGTTCATGTCCAGATATTAGATTTGAAAGAACAGACATTAAGGAATAAGAGTATATCTTCTGTAAAAATACTTTGGCGAAACCACGACGCCGAGGAGGCCATGTGGGAATCAGAAGATAAGATGCGAGTGGACTATCCCCATTTATTTGTGTAACCTAGTACCAATTTTGAGGACGAAATTTTTTATAAGGGGGGAGGATGTAAGAACCGATAAATTCATGATTTAATAATTATTTTAATATAAGAGAATGAATATTTATTTGAATATAAATGTTAATATTTTGTAAGCTGAGTAATTAAATTGATTCGCTATGGATTAAAAGGAATTAAAAAGCGTGGAATTATGATGAGCATTTGTGAAGTGCCTTGTGTGGCATAATGTGAAGTGTGGAAATTCACTAAGTGAGTTAAAAGAGAACTAAGAAGATTTATTGTGTATGATCATGTGATTCCATATAAGGAATGAATACACTCTTAAACTAGTAATATCACCAATATAGAAGTTAATTCATATCATGTAAAACTAATGTGGTGGTAGAAGTTGAAACTGGATTGAAGCTAAACCAGTTTGGCACTGCCAGGGACCGGCACAGCTGCATCCTCCCAACAGTATAAACTGGCATAGCTGCGCTAGTGGTTAATTTAAGTGACGCCGCCAAATTCTGACCTCCACTTGGTCACCCGAATTCGGTTCATCACGTGCTCAAAGTATTACCAAAATAACTAAAATTCACATTCACAACGAAAGATCTAATTTAGAATAATATACAATGATTTATTATAATTATTCTCCCAAGTCTCGCAACCTATAGTACTTAATAGATTACATAATAGTATCGAATAAAGACCTATTACATAATCCTATTTAAGTTTAAACATAGTCTTAATACAACATAATAATCTTAAACATAAAAGGAACAAGCTAGTCGGTAGCCTTGCCCTTGCCTTGTTTGTTCCAAAGACACCTCCCTGTTCTTCCATAACTGAAAGGTTTTAAATAAGCAAGGATGATCACAAATTGCCCAACAAGTAATATACAACAAGGGTGTAGGATATAATATCACAAGGTTTGAAATATTGAGGTGTCATTTCTAGGATAGTTCAGAGTGTCAGAATAATATCATGAATAATGAATATCAACAATACTTAGACTAAGATCAATAATTCAATATAAATCAACTGATATATATGAATTCAAAGGTTATCAAGGTATCCGACTAGATAACAATTTATACTGAGCAGTCACTAAGGACTATTGAACATCTACTAGAATTACCAATATTAAACTGATAACCCAAAAGAATCAAGTAATGTAGAGGATCAGTCTACAATACTCCACGTTATGGATAACACCACAGTAATAATATACTTATGTGTTGGGGTTTCCAACAACATACAATCCCCTTACCATAAGGGTTATTCAACTCAGTTTTAAATATTTTCCGCACCAATCAAATGGGTTTGGATAGTTTTATAAACATGTATATAGTCTAGCCGAATCAAATGGCATCGACTCTTTCACAATATTCAAGAAAAATACCAAGTTCATCATGAATAATAGTTTTCACAAGGGTTTAAGCATAATGGATCATTTGAACGAGAAAATAATATAACTTGCACTTAAAGAAATAAGCTTACGGTATTCATCGAATAAAGAATGCAAAGATACTTGCACAATAAGAGTAGGGTTTGAATACTTGCCTTACGCGTAGTTTATCTTCGTTTAAGAATTCAACACTTTCGAATCCTATTTATAACGTATTATATGTTCAAGATGTTCATTAGCTAACATAGTCCTTAATCAAGCTTGAAATGATATAAGTAGGCACGTAAGGTATAAAATCAGTTTATACGTCATCACAAGTTCAACCCACGTATCATGGTTTGATATCATGTAAACATCCTCTTAGACTTAGCATTCGAAAGTTAAAATTTACCTTTATTTACATCACATAGCTTGCTCCTTAACACATTACCTAGCATGTTGATCATATATTACAAGTTAAAGACATTATATAGGCATGCTTCAAACACCAGACCAAAAACAGACTCTATCTGTGACTGCTACACGGCGCAGCTGCGCCATGGCTAAGCCTGGGACCGGCGCAGCTGCGCTGTCCTCTAGCTATGCCACTACTCAGCTACTGCCTTATGGCTTCTGCCCGGCTTGACCAAAACAATCATACATGATATGTTAAAGGTCTTTTCATGCTACTCAAGTCAATCTAGGTTCCTCCTTTCATAACAACATCCTAAATTGATTATTTCAATAATCTAAGGCCATTCACGGTCATGACACCACAAGGTCCATCATGCTTGCTCTCTAATCATACAAGATAGTCACAAAACTCATATTACGCATGCTTGTGAATATTCATAACACAAATGTGCAATTTAGCACCGCTTTAGCTGAAAATAGGCTTCGTTTACGTTTTTCTTGAAACATGATACATAAGCATGGCATATATATGTTTATACTACATGAATGAGTCTAAAAGCGTCATCAAACATGATCACAAGTGTCAGATTCTAGTCTTCATGGTAGTTTGACAATGTTCACATTCAAAGCTTACTATTAGGTTCAACATGCTCATGTTTGCTTTCTAATCATATACACACAAGCTAAAGGTTTAGTCATGCATTTCTAAGTCATACCAACATGTCCTCAAAGTCAGAGTATACATTATGTAGAATCATGCATATTAGCTTAGTAGGCTAAGTTTTCTTGGAAACTTCTTTAACACAAATCCAAATATGTTTGGTCATGAACAAGGAATTAAGAGTCATACATCATGCATGTCTAAATCATACCAACGTGCTTGCTGGTAGGTACATAAACATGGCATTCGTACTCATCAAGTTCATTTTTAAAGTTTCTAAATTTATTTCAACTATACACCTTCGTTAATCATTCTAATGATAGTTTACATGCTCACATTAGGTTCATATCTCTATATATACTTCTTACACATGCTTGCATGATATTATAAGTCATAGTATTACAACAGATTACAAAATAGAAGCTCAACTAAAATCAGGAACCGGCGCAGCTGCGCTGCGCCCCAGTATAATTACGGTGTAGCTGCGCTGTGCCTAGTTCAAACCAGGAACAGTATGCTTCAGCAACTGTTTAGCCCAAACACAGAATTTACTCACGAAATCATTCCTAAACACTTATATATCAGTTTAAACATGTTTGTAAGGTCATATAACAACCATATAATCAATACCCAACCATACTAGCATCCATTTTCATGAATTCAAGAAATTTAAATTCCAACACTTATGAACTCTGTTAACAGAAACGAAAATGGAAAGCAATGAATGGAATTATACCTTTGTAATGTGAAAGAACTTGCTAGTACTTGAACTCTTAAGCTCTAGGAATGCTTGTATGCTTTTAAGGAACTTAGTAAATCTCAGACAACTTCAAGAGCATCAACTAATAAAATATGTCTGCTATTTATAGAAAAATCCTTACATAGACATAACAATTTTCCATTGAATCAAACCCATGGAATGTAGGATTGTATGAAGGTTATAGAGGAGTTGGTAATTAGTGGTTGGTTTGCATAATGAACACCACTCCCCCCTATGATCATTATCTAGAATCTTGGAAGAAAGGAAGAGGAATAGGCCTTAGCCTTTTTGCTATTCACGTGACTGAGATTTAGGAGTGAATGGGACACTCATTTTTGGAAAACTCTAACCTTTCAGCCTTCTTGTAAACTCCTACACACTCTCACCCTTATGTTACATTTTAATACAATAATAACCATATATTATAACTTAATGTCACAATATGACTTAACATTTCAAGGTAATAGATGTTATGCAACATACATATAATCCATGTACATTCTATTTTAATGTATAGCCACATGTATATGGTTACTTACACATTTCATTATATATTTATACTATATAGTATTACTATGCATAATCACATTGCTTCATACAATAAAATTTTATAAGACTTAATATATAGTCACACAATGTCACACTACACTATATAGCATAGTTGTGTTATTGCTCATATGCACATGACTGTCAATATAATATTATTGTATTAATAACTTACTTATTTATGTTAAGTAAATAAATTATTCACCTCCTCGATTAATTACCACTAATATAATTTAATCCATTTTTCATTGATGAATTTATGGACTATCATAACTATTGATTATCGATATAATTCTTATTATATTTATAGATATATTGCAAATAATAGTAATCGTATATTACGAATTAATTACCAAATAATCCATATTCCACCACAATTAATTAATATTAATTAATGGATTAACAGTTCTGTTATCAGACATAGCATACTCTAATTCATGATTTATCAATGTCACACATATCACATAATTGTTCCATTTAATTTCCAGAGTGAAGAAATTACTTTTCTCCAACTGACTGCTGGCGCAGCTGCTGCTGGGACGGCGCAGCTACGCCGTACCCTGACAGTGCCAAGACTGGTGCAGCTTCTGCCCGTGCTAGTTTTCAATGCTAACTCGTTTTATACGACATGAATTAATATCCACAAGAGTGATACTACGAGTCTACGAGTGTATTGATTACTTATATAAAATCTCATGATCATACACGATTAATCTTCCTAATTCCCGGTTTAACTTACTTAGTGAATTTTCTCGTTTCGCACTATGCCACACAAGGCATTTCACACTTCTCATTGCCAATTCACATTTCTTAATACGCATTGATTTAATATGAATCAATTATATTAACCGACTCATAAAATAATAACACTTATTTTCATATACTAGTATTTTCATTAATATATTCATTTTATAATACATGAAAATTCTCGGATATTACAGTTTGAGATAATTAGTTTTCTACTGAAGAAATAAAATGGAACACTTTTGTTATATATTTGTCAATAATAAATCATAGGATAAAAGTACATTATGTTGATATGAGGTACCAAGTAGTACAATAAAATCATATGTAATTGTAATACATAAATAATTAAATATATGTGTATTCTAGAAACTGGAAAAAGAATTAAATGTTTAAATAAATATTAATATTAAATAATGTTATAATGTTGTTAAGAGAGTAGTAAAAATAATTATGGGAGATACCCGGACAACAATATCAAACTGCGTTATTTTATTGCGTGTATTTAATGTACATGGATTATATGATGTGAGTATATAATTAATCCATAATTTCCTAATATAGTAACAATTGTACATTAAGATTGCATTTTAGGAATTAAAGAAACCAAACCAAGCTTTAGAAATCTTATTTCTGAGATTTTGCTCTTGTCCCAAATTGAGTGACATAATAGTACATGAACAGTGACCTAAGGCTAATTTACGTAACTTCCTAGTGGCTAAGCATAGGTGATGATTGCAAAGCTAATGGCTAGTGGTGGGTCGTTAAACTACTCTCTAGTAACCTTTGTTTCCTTCTAATACACCATGGACTCCAACCCTAGTTTAATGCAAATGTCCAGTCCAAGTTTTCTTTGTAAATAGAAGCTCCATTTTTAGTTTTTATTGCTTGTAATTGTCTGACTTTGAGAGTTCTAAGTTGTTGAGCAATTGTAGAAGCATACTCAGCGTGTGAGGAGTCCAATTCAAGCTTAAGGAGGTATAAACTCTATTTGTGTTCTTAAATTGGGTCTTGTTTAGTCCTTGAATTTATATGCCAATCAAGATAAATTAACATGCTATAATGTGTTTAGGAGGTATGCTTACATATATGAACTCTTTAATGATGGCTTGGAACGTGTTTAAATCGATAGGAATGAAAGTTGGTTGATACTCTGCAAAACAGAGTCTGTTACTGCTTTTGGTCTGGGCATGGCACAGTTGCGCCCTGTTTATACTAGGGTGCAGTGCAGCTACGCCGTACCTCAGATTCAGTTGCTGGTTTTGTTTATTCTACATGTTGAGAACTTGGTATCATGACTTAGATATATACCTAAAAAGGGGTATAACATTAGATATAGAGCTTTATTATGTAGTATGAAGACATCAACATGTTTTAGTGAGGGATTTGTAATAAAAACTTAAAGTTTTGAAAACAAACTTTGATGTAATACTTATCCTACAAGTTCTGAACTTAATATGTTATACATATGATTGATTTCAAATATAAAGGAGCATGATATAGTGGTTATAGTGTCTTTGTCCATGACCAAATTTGTTAGACCTTGTATTAGAGAAGTTTTCAAGAAAAGTTTGATATGTTAATGCTAATATGCATGAATACTACATGATATACATTCTAATCTTGCGAACATGTTAACATGACTTGACTACATTGGATAAGAGCTTTAAAGTTGCCTTGTATGTGTTAAATTGCGTTGCTCAAATTTAAAATGGTTTCGAAAGCAAACTTTGATATGTTTTCAAACCAAATGCATTAAGTATGAGTAGTTAAGTTCTGAGAATCTAAAATGACATGTTTACATTCATTATGTCTCTAAGCATGACTCTTATATGTTTGATATGACGGTAGTAAACTAAGCATGAGTATATGTATGTTTTTAAAGCAATACTAGTGCTAGCTTTGAATAAACGATATAAATACTATGAGCATGTGTATTAACAGATTATGTCATCACGATGTAGACATATAGCCAAGTTATGAAACATTGTAACTACATAATCTTGTTATGCCTTAACACCATGTAAATTATAAGCTAAAACTTGCAAGGATGAACTCAAGAATGGTCATATGCTATGTAAGAACCTCTGGCATGTATATATGTTAAGGTATGAGTGTATAGGTGAGTTATAATTGTATTGAAATCAAGAGAACAGTAGCTATGACACCCCCAAATCTAGGTACTTTATTTTCACAAGATTTGGTGCTCACTATCCAAACATTCATACTATCTATCTAGTTAAAATAATATTTAACCATAATCCTCCCTTTAAATAGGGTTACAACATTAATTTAAAAACATCCCAGGTTATCTAACCTTTAAACATCATTCAAGTGCGGAATTTAATTATTACATTACATCATTATTGAAAAGTCTATGATCAGTAAACAAAAGTACAAATCAACATCACTTGTACATTTTTCCCTTTCCTTTGCTAGTTGAAGGCTCATCTGCCTTCTCAACTTTAGCTGCAATGAGTGTATAAATATGCAAGAGTGAGCAAAATAATTGCTCACTGGATACAACAATAAATCAACAGGAAAATAATAATAATAATTGTCAACGAATAGGCTTATCAAGTCTGAATAATACTCCAACAATGATAATCAAAAACTGGAATCCAAAATATAGAATATATGTAACTGAGGGTCATAAGACCATGAACTATGTCCACAGTTGTGAGTAATCTTTCAACTCCAACTTTAACAGTCATAAGACTATAAGAACTCCTCGTACTTAGGGGGATCTTCCCTTCGTACAATGTATTGTGCACAAACATTTTAACGCTACGCGTAAACTATCCCCTAATAATAATAGGGTTGTTCATCCCAGTATTTAGAGTACAAGTCCGCACCAAAGAAAGTTTGGTTTGGATAAGCTTTCAAGGGAAATTTAAGTTTAACAAACATCAACTAGAGAACTAGTTGAATCAGTAGTGTTTGATAATCACAACAGATGTTTGATAACAACATAACATAGAACAATTGAGTATCATAAATGAACTGATTATAAATATTAAACTCATGCTTGAAATAACTATAGAGCATAAGTATTCAACAAAATGAATAAAATGGTAAACCTTTGCTTGAACAGTCAACAAGCTAAGGTTAGAGTTTTATAACATTAGAAATGAAATTACTGAACGTACATCAACTGATACCAAGCTGGAAACTAAAAACTTGCCCAACATGGTATTAACTCATGCAAAGAATTAAAACAGTCTAATAATAGAGACGAGAGTTCAAAAACTACGTTCATTATACAATAATAGAACTTAAGAAACTTGCTTAACTATAAACAAATTAGAATGAATCGATCAAATGAGAATTTCAAATAACATTAGAGTTAAAGTTTGCTCTAATGAATTTTAGGCACAATTGACTTATAAAAATAATAGTTAAGATAAAAAGCTTGCTCAATCAAAAGAATAAAGTTACACAATGTAATAATAGAACTAACTCAACAAAAGTGTAGAGTTAGAAAACTTTCTTAATATAAAAAGATAGGGTTTAGAAACTTGCCTTGAGCGTAAGCTATAAAATTAAACTCACGATCACCTACACATAATTTTAGAACCACAATACCTATTAGATATGCTAACATACCATAACATGTTCATTACCATTTACATTTCAGAAACTCTAAGTGTTTTACTTTGCAACACTTGTCTAACTTTCATTATGTATACTAAATTTTCACATAACACGTTCTTGATTTACTAATTATTTTTGCAACTTTGAACCTACTAACCACAATTAACTATGTTATGTTAACCTTAACATTACCCATTTAACATGCTAACATAATGTCGGACCATGTTATGATGCTTTCCGAAATCTACAGCAACAGCAGAAGCCAGAATCTCAAACCAGGGTATGGCGCAGCTGCGCTATACAAAGGCCTGGGATCGGTGCAGCTGCGCCATTTTTTGCCTTGGCACCGGTAAATGATCATTCCAGTTTCCTTTAAAATCCATGATGCACGCTCTAAGCATATCTTCTAGCGTCTGGATTGTCCGTTTGCTTTGCCCATCAGTTTACGGATGATATGCTGTGCTCATCTTCAGTTGTGTTCCCATGCACTCTTGTAGTCTCTTCCAAAAATTTGATGTGAACCTTGGATCTCTGTCTGATACAATTGGCACTGGAACTCCATGTCTTGAGACAATCTCCTTAACGTATAGCTTTGCAGCTGATCAAGATTAAATCTAATTTTTATTGGCAAAAAGTGTGCATATTTCGTTAATCTGTCCACTATCACCCATATCGTATCGTATCCTTTCTGGGTCGTTGGAAGACCTACCATAAAATCTATTGTGATATGCTCCCACTTCTATTCCGGTATTTCTAACGGTTGAAGTAATCCACTTGGTCGTTGATGCTAGGCCTTCACTTTTTGACATGTCAAGCATTTTGCAACGCACTCTGCAACATCTCTTTTCATGTTCGGCCACCAAAAATGACGCCGAAAATCTTGATACATTTTCGTAGTTCCCAGATGAATCGAATATCTTGAGCTATGAGCTTCTGTCAAGATGTTTTCTTTAATATCCTGTACTGCTGGAACCCAAATTCGTCCCTCGAATCTTAGCATTCCCTCAGTATCGACCTTGTACTTCACTTCTTTACCCTCAGCCATAATTTCCTTTATTTTCTTGCATTCTTTATCTTGTAGTTGTGCATTCTTCACTTTGTCCACCAAAGTTGGACTAACTTCTATCTGGAACAACTTTTCACCGGATTCTTCTAGAAATTTGATTTCTAGCTCTAGCCTTGCCATTGCTGAAATGAGCTCCTCCTTATTAGTTAACAACATCAACTTTTCTATGCCTTTCCTCTCAAGGCATCTGCAATCACGTTAGCTTTGCCCGAATGATAAAAGATCTCACAGTCGTAATCCTTTATCAATTCCATCTATCTCTTTCACCGCATGTTCAGGTATTTCTGTGTGAAAATATACTTTAGACTTTTATGGTCTGTGTAGATCTCACATTTTTCTCCGTAGAGATAGTGTCTCCATATCTTTAATGCAAACACAACCGTCGCCAACTCTAAATCATGAGTTGGATACCCTTTCTCGTAGTCTTTCAGTTGCCTTGATGCATAAGCAATGACTTTGTCGTTCTGCATAAGGACACAACCCAATCCTTTATGTGAAGCATCACTATACACCACAAAGTTTTCTGTATTATCTGGCAACGACAACACAGGTGCCACACTTAACTTCTTTTTTAGTTCTTGAAAACTTTCCTCACACTTCTCCGTCCAAACAAATTTTACAGATTTTCTCGTCAAATTTGTCAACGGAGTGACAATCTTGGAAAAATCTTGAATAAACCGTCTATAATATCCTGCCAATCCCAATAAACTTCTTACTTCTGATGGAGTTCTTGGTTGTTCCCAATTTATCACAGCTTCGACTTTTGATGGATCTACCGAAATCCCATCCTTATCAATTACATGCCCAAGAAATTATACACGTTCTAGCCAAAATTCACATTTAGAAAATTTTGGGTACAACTTTTATTTTCTTAGCGTCTTCAGCGTCAGACGTAAGTGTTCCACGTGTTCCTCTTGAGTTTTAGAGTACACCAAAATATCATCAATGAACACCACTACAAACTTGTGTAAAAATGGTTTAAACACCCTGTTCATAAAATCCATGAACGCTGCAGGGCGTTTGTCAAACCAAATGACATCACTAAAAATTCGTAATGTCCATAGCGAGTTCGGAATGCCGTCTTCGGTACATCGTCCTTCCTCACTTTCAATTGGTTATATCCACTTCTCAAATCTATTTTCGAGAAATATTTAGCACCCTTCAATTGATCAAACAAGTTATCTATTCTAGGTAATGGATATTTATTTTTAATAGTGACCTTGTTTAATTCTCTATAATCAATTCAAAGACGCATTGACCCATACTTCTTCTTCACGAATAATACCGGCGCTCCCCACGGTGACACACTAGGTTGAATGTACTTCTTATCTAACAGTTCTTGAAGTTGCACCATTAGTTCCTTCATTTTCACCGGAGCCATTCTATACGGGGCCTTCGATATCGGAACGGTTCCTGGCGCTAAGTCGATCACGAACTCTGTAAGACCCCAAATTATTAATAAATGAAATTTAATTTCCTCTATTTATTATTTTGAAATAGTAAGGGTTGATTTGATTAATGTGGTTAGTTATGGGTAAAATGTGCAAATATTTCAAATAAGTATGTGGTTATAAAATATTCATTATTGTCGGGAAATATTCATTTGGTCGTGGAATATTCTTGCTATCGGGGAATATTCGTACGACAGCGCAGTCTTTTGTGGGCCCCATAACGGAAAGCGATTGGATGAAGAAAACGACAAGTATAAGTTGTTTATAAATAACGGCGTAGTTGTTACCGTTAATACTGTTAGAATACCCGGTGGTTAAAACACAGTAATACACGTTGTTGTACAGTAGCACACGGTATTGCACCAATTATTGATTCTTACGTAAAAGGCACTACTCAATAATTGTTACAGTAATTACTATTCAGTATTTTATTTTATTGATTCAATAATTGCTACGTTGATATTTTATATTACTGTTGTTTTAATAATTGTCACTACACAATATTTTCCATTATCGGAGCAATAATTCATACTATCTGAATAATATTATTCGATAACATTATTGGCAATGTCTAGAAAGTTCTGTCTAAGGAGAGGTTTGGTCACCTAATTGCGCACCAGTAAGGAGAAATCCTTATTGGAAAGCCCCCTCTTTCTTGGGAACGGCTTGGTTATCAGTACTGTGATTCTATAATATTATTTATGAATAATTAATTATTAATTTTTATGATGAGGAAAATATTCATTTTATGTAAATATAGATGGAGAAAATTTTTAAAGTGACAATTGTTGAAAATCGATATTTTATTTTTTCTGATAAAATAATATTTTATTATATTATTATAATATAATAATGATGATATTTTTACAATGAATGAGGGATATATGAGTATATGAGGAGGAAGAGTATTTTTATTACAAAAGTTGTTTAAAACATGTTAAACATGTCTGTGGGCCCATTTCTTGACAGAAATTTGATTATAGCCTGTAATATCGTCCGTTTGTGGATTTCGATCCATTTTTGTTTGAAATTTGAAAAAACTTTCTTCTGCAAAGTTGTAGAGAATTGAATTTCCTATAACAAAGCGCGAGATTCGAATTTTCTGATAAAAGGGCTATTTATTATGAATTATTGAAGTTCCGAAGTTCCGAAATAATTGATTTTTGAAAGTTTTAATTATTTTTAATAATAAAAACATTTTTCTATATGTTATGAGCCTCATTAATCACATGCTAAGTTGCTGAAATCAGAAGTCTAAGGTTGGCGTAGAAAATTTTATTTATATATTAATATTTTATTAAATTTTCTGCTTTGGTGTTCTAAGCATTTTCCTATAAATAGGGTGCTTAGGTTAGAATTGAAAATCACACCAGAAACTAAAGATTTCTCTCTCTTTCTCTCTCGTTATATTGAGCGTATTCTTGTGAGTATTTTAATACTTTGAGTGTTGCTATACGGTGTAAGTTCAAGTCATAGCCTATATCCGGTGTTTCAACTAGAAGTACTGTCTTTACAAGGTAAGGGATGTTATTTTATTCGAAAATGATATTACTTCTTCAATATCATTATGCCGAAACATTGGTTGGAAATTTTTATCAAATTTGGAACTTTTCATGTCGGGATTACTATTCATGAGTTACTATTCCCGAGTTACTATTTACCGAAAAATGAAATTTTCTTTTTTTCGTCCAAAATATCTATTATGGATACTAGCTTTTATTGTATCCATGTTTTGATCATTCTTGAATTTTACTTCACTATGATTATTTATAAGGTATTATTGGACATGGATGAACCGAAATACGAATCCTTAATATTTGTTATTTTGTTTCACTGGATTCGTTTCCTTTAAAATATTTTTCATCATCCTCAGTCCAAAATGATGATATAACTGAATATCATTGGCCTGTAGTGCAAAGATGAATGATTTCTTGATGAATATCTTTGGCCCGTAGTGTAAAGATGAACAGGTGTTGAGATGAACATGACCAACTGATGAATATCTTTGGCTTGTAGTGCAAAGATGAATATTAATTGATGTTACAAGGATAAAATATTGATGATGGACTTTTAAATTCATGGATAATAGTAGATTTCATTCTCTACGTAACTCTTCTATGAATTATTATTTTCTGCTGCGAATATTGATTTAAAACTTGTTGTCTATTGTATTCTATTAGATTTTTTCCTGTTGAAGACTAACGATAATTTGTTCTGTATTATCTTAGTCATAATGTTCTTTACTGGACTAGTTGAGCTCACCCTTTTCCTTTTTGTTCCATTTTTCTCAGGAGGCGAGAATGTAGCGAGTACTAGTAGGGGTATGGAATGATGGTTCTAGAAGTTATTTTAGTAGTCCTCACCATTTTTGTGAATTAATGTATCAATAATTGTAATGAGGACTTATTTGAGTGTGGATATTGTCTAGATGTTAATATTTGTATTTAAACTCACAGTTCTTATGTTGTAATAGTAAAGATGTAGTTGTTTCTATACCATGTATTTTGGCGACTCAAAATGGGTGTTGTATACCTATTTTGGGGGCGTCACAAACTCGATTACTCTGTCAGGTGGAAGCCCTGTCAAATCTCCTGAAAACACATCCCCGAATTCCCTAACCACTGGTATTTCCTCCAATTTCACACCCTTCTCCTTTTGAATATCGACTATGTAAGCTAAATACCCTACACAGCCCTGACTCAATAACTTCTTGGCCTGCATCATCGTTAGACATTTCATTTGTCTAGGCGATTTGCTACCATGAAAAACTACCTTTGAAGGAGTCATAAGGTTTATACACTTCTTTTGGCAGTCGATTATCGCTCCATAACTGAATAGTCAATTCATTCCCAAAATAACATCGAACTCTCCGAGTTTTATTGGGATTAAATCTACTTTCATAACATTCCCCTTAATGTTCACCCTACAGTTATTGTATACGAACCTAACAGGAATCACTTCCCTATTCGCAATTTATATGTTTAAAGGGAAATTCAACTCTTCACTAGGTATTTCTAACTTCTTAGCAAAATCATCAGATATAAACCAGCAAGTAGCACCCGAATCAAATAATATATATGCATTTATATCATTGATTGGGATAATACCTGACACGACATCTTTTGATTGCACCGCGTTTTGCACCATCATGTTAAAGGTTCTTGCTGTGGGCTTATTTGTTGACGTCGGTTCAGCAATAGTCAGCGCACCTCCACTAGCATTTCCCTTGCTTCCATTTGCCTCACCAGATCTCTTCTTAGAGCATTCACGAGCAAAGTGATCCTTGGACCCGCACGTGAAGTAAACGTTCTTCTTAGGTTGACTGTAATTTGGGGCGATATGACCCTCCTGGCCACAATTGAAGCATACTCGTTTCCCCATCAAGCACACACCCTTGTGAGACTTTCCACACGTAGCACATGCTTTTGCTGGCTTCCTTATTGATTTCCAGCTCCTCTATTCGCATTCCACTTCCTCTTCAAACTGTTGTTGCCATTTCCACCATTATTACCTCCACCATTCTTAACTTCACTGTAAGACCCCAACTTTTATAAATAAAGATGAATTTTCTATAAATATCATTTTTGAATATTATGGAGTTAATTTGATATAATGTTATAGTTGTGGGTAATATTTATAAATTTTACAAAGTACGCAAGTTGTTATATAATATTCGATTGGTCGGGGAATATTCGTTTTAACAGGAAATATTCGTACAACGGCACAATCATTGGTGAACTCCACAACGGAATTATTGTCGGATTGAGAAAACGATAAAAATATTTTATTAAAAATAACAGCGGAAGTTTTACCATTGTTACTGTTGAACTACTCGGTAGTAAAAGTACAGTAATACGTGTGGTTGCATAGTAGCACACGGTATTGATTATTAATGCTTATGTGAGAAGTCACTCAGTTTGATTCAATTATTGTCAGTTTATAATATGAATTATTTAGCGATAATGACTTTTTGTTTTATTCGTATTATTAACGTAATAAAACAGAAACATCTTTTTATATAAAACAGAATACTTTATTAAAGTTATTCTATAAATAGAATATATTATATTTTATTTAAAAGATTTTTCTTTAAATATGGACCGTCAGATTAAAGTAATCAATCTGGACCGTTCATGGATTAGTTACTATGCATTCTATTTTTCTATAAATAGCAGCTCATTCCTTCATTATTTCTTACGAATTCACTGAAATCTATAGAGAGAAACTATAGAGAGAGAGAAAAAGAGTATTCTGCTACTTAACTACTTCCTTATTTCAGCTCTTCTTTAAAACGGTAAGGGGTGTTATTCTTTCTTATTCATGAAGAGAACTGTTGTTATTCTATTTCTTATTATTCTGTTGGAATAACCTGTATACGCGGTCTACCCTATACTTGGTGACATTCTTCTATTATTCTGTTGGAACATCCTATCTGTGTATTTTACACCGGACCTGGTTCCGTCTTGTTATTATTCTGTTGGAACATCCTGTCTGTGTGTTTTACACCGGACCTGGTTCCATTATTTATTCTGTCGGAATATCCTGTCTGTGCGTTTACGCCGGACCTGGTTCCATTATTTATTATTCTGTCGAAATATCCTGTCTGTGCGTTTATGCCGGACCTGGTTCCATTATTTATTATTCTGTTGGAATAACCTGTCTGTGCGGTCTATCGCATGCATGGTGATTTCTTTTGTTATTCCATTTTTTATTATACTCAGTTGGTTAAGTTTTGACTTCTATACTCCATGAAATTTGTGGAATATCCTTGATAGTTGCGTTTCATCCAGTATCTTTTCAAGAAAATATTCTTCTAAGCATTCCTGAATTTTACTCCACAAAGCAGTATCATGTTGACAATTTGGACGTTGTTAATTCTTGGATAAATTAATTTTTGAACTTGTTTTATTGAATTCTTATGTCATTGTCATCATTCTCATGTTTATAAAACGTTGAAAGTCATCTGTGGCCTGTAGGGCATAGATGGACTTGGTATGATTATGACCAGGGATTATTCGGTATAATCATGACCGTAATGTTACAAATGATGTGGTAAAAGTCCTCATTGGCCCGTAGTCGTTGATGGACAGTTGTTGGCATGATCATGACCATTAATGAATACACGAATATACTTGGCCGTAGTGCAGGGGTGATTCGATGATGTGGATTATTTTATTAAGCTGAGTCTCAGCGATCACAGTGTTGAAAAACCTTTTAAATCATAAAAGATAGTAGAGTTTATTTTCTACTTGACTCTTTTAATGGATTGCTTGATTCGCTGCAGTTAAACTTGATGTCTATTATATTTTATCAGTTTAACATTGTTGAAGGCTAATGATAATTTATTCTGCATTATCTTAGTCATAATATTTCCTACTGGGCTAGTTGAGCTCACCCTTTCTTTCACTGTTCTCTTCAGGAAATGAGAACGTAGCTGGGGCAAGTCGGGAAACGGAGTGATGGTCCGAATGATAGTATTAGTTAGTAGTCCTCACTATTCTATGTAATGTTGTTTTAATAAATGTAATGAGGACTCTTTTTGAGTATGAATACTCTCTAGAAGATAATATTTGTATTCAAACTCATAGTTTATGTTTTGTCGTATTGTACACGACAGTTGTATTAGTAAGTTGTATTTGTATTCTGTATTATGTATTTGACGACCCAAGATGGGTGATGTATACCTAATTTTGGGGGCGTCACAGTTGGTATCAGAGCTTAGGGATATGATCCCTGGCTGAGATGTGAGAATAGAACTAGGAGGGGAGAGACGGGGAATTCCTTCGCTAGTATGACCTACCTAAGTGTATTTGCATGGTATTTAATTGGTCGTTCATAATATAAGGATAATATATGACATATCAATTAACTTTTATTCTATGGCAGTATCTGAAAATGGCATCTGAGAATGTTGAGAATAGCAATAGAGCACAGGCGACTGTTGATTCACCACATATCAATAATCAGGATAATGTGCATCAGGAATGTGGCAATCCTCATGCAAACAACAACACTGACCAGATGATGAATGATGGAATGTTCAGAAACTTTATGCAGTTCATGCAACAGCAGGCGAGAGCGGCTCCTGTCCAAAATATAGGTGAAAATACTGAAAACTCTCGGATGGTCACCGCTAAACAGTTCAAGGAGTTGGGACCACCAGAGTTTAAAGGAGAGCCAAAACCACTTATAGCGGAAACATGGATAAAGCAGATTACCAAGATATTTGATGTCTTGGGATGCTCTGAGGAACAAAAGGTTCCCTTTGCCGCCTTTATGTTCCGAGGAGAGGCAGATCACTGGTGGGAATCGATTAAGCGTACTCAACCTGCCGCACTTAAGAGGTCTTGGGAGAAGTTCCAAGAGCTGTTCAATGACAAATACTTTCCCGAAAGTGTTCGTCACATGAAGGAGGTGGAGTTCATCAAATTGGAGCAGAATAGTATGACCGTGTCGCAGTATGAGGCTAAATTTGCTGAGTTGTCCCGGTTTGCGTCCCACTTGGTGGATAATGAAGAGCGAATGACGCGAATGTTTTTGCGAGGTTTGAAACCTGAGATACGTCAACATCTTATTTCTCATAAACTGTGTTTGTATTCAGATGTTGTGAATATGGCTCAGTTAGTGGAGCGCGATAACGAGTTAACGCAACCAAAAGAGAGCAATCGACAAAATGATAATACCAGTGAGAGCAGTCATCGAAGCGGTGACAACAAGCGTGGAGAGAATCAACATGCCAGAAATGGTAACCACTTCGGTGGTAATCAGGGCCAAAACAATAAGAATGGTCATTTCAAGAAGAGGAGATTCAACAATGATGGAAAGACGTCAGCACCAGCACCCGTTGTTAAGGAAGGAGAACAACCACCTATCATATGTTTCAAATGCGGAGAGGAGGGGCACATCAGTCCAAACTGCGCGATGCCGTCTAAAGCATGTTATAATTGTGGAAGAGAAGGTCATTTAGCTCGATTTTATCGTTTACCAAAAATAAGTTCAGCCAAGATGGAGACACCAAAGGCAGTCCCAGAAAAGTCAAAACCGGTAGTGCAAGGGAGAGCGTTTGTTGTGACCTCCCAGAAAGCAAGGAACCCGAATGAGGTCATCACGGGTAAGCTTATCATAAACTCTAATGAAGTCTATACTTTATTTGATACCGGTTCTACCCATTCTT
Source organism: Panax notoginseng (assembly GCA_016801055.1). Classification (NCBI taxonomy): domain Eukaryota; kingdom Viridiplantae; phylum Streptophyta; class Magnoliopsida; order Apiales; family Araliaceae; genus Panax; species Panax notoginseng. The sequence goes on from CM029020.1 coordinate 104,319,825, forward strand.
TTATTTCTCCTACTTGCACTAATCGATTAAATTTGACTCCGGAGAAATTAGACTTTGATTTATCTGTTGAAACTCCATTGGGAGAAACCTTCATTACATCCACGGTTTATAAGCCTTGTTTGGTTCAAGTTGGTACCCACACATTACCTGTCGATCTGATTTCATTAAAAATACTTGCATTTGACGTGATTCTAGGGATTGATTGGTTAACTACTCATCATGCAAAAATTGATTGTTTTCGTAAGGTTGTTAGCTTTCATATTCCTAATCGACCTATTATGCGATTTCAAGCAACCAAACCATTAAAATCAATCACTGTCATCTCAAGCCATAAAGCTATTCGTTTATTAAAAAATGAATGTCAAGCTTTCTTAGCTCATGTCACGGATCTAAACAAAAATACGTCAGTTTTGAATGATATTTCTATTGTTAATAAATTCCCTGACGTATTCCCTGAAGAACTTCCTGGCCTACCCCCAGAGCGTGAAATTGAATTTTGTATCGACCTTGAACCCGGTACAAAACCAATTTCCAAAGCCCCATATCGAATGACTCCTATTGAACTTCAGGAGTTAAAGATCTAACTGCAGGAATTGTTAGACATTGGCTTTATTCGTCCTAGTACTTCTCCTTGGGGTGCTCCTATGCTATTCGTGAAGAAGAAATATGGAAGTATGCGACTTTTTATTGATTATCGAGAGTTGAATCATGTCACCATCAAAAACAGGTACCCATTGCCACGTATTGATGACCTGTTTGACCAGTTGCAAGGAGCACAATTCTTTTCAAAGATCGATCTTCGTTCTGGATATCATCAGCTGAAGGTTAGAACTGAGGATATTCCAAAGACGACTTTTAGAACTCGGTACGGGCATTATGAATTCCTAGTCATGTCCTTTGGATTGACTGATGCTCCTGCTGCCTTCATGGATATGATGAACCGGGTATTCAAGGAATATTTGGATCACTTTGTGGTCGTCTTTATTGATGACATCCTTATTTATTCCAAAAGTCGTGAAGATCATGAGCAACACTTGAGGCTGGTACTTCAAAATCTTCGTGAATACAAGCTTTATGCCAAGTTGAAGAAATGCGAGTTCTGGCTGGAGGAGGTAGCATTCCTTGAGCACGTAGTATCAAGTCGTGGAATATCGGTTGACCCGACAAAGATTGAAACTATTCTAAGCTAGGAGCAACCTAAATCAGTGACCGAAGTACGTAGCTTTCTTGGTTTGACTGGTTATTATCGGAGATTCGTGGAAGGATTTTCTCGAATCGCTACTCCATTAACTCAGCTGACTCAGAAAGATACAATGTTCGGTTGGAGCAAAGAATGTGAGCAGAGTTTTCAAGAACTCAAGAGGAGACTCATTTCAGCACCTGTTCTAACAATACCATCTGGCTCGGAGGGATTTGTCATCTACAGTGATGCTTCGAGCAAAGGGTTGGGATGCGTTCTCATGCAACATGAAAAAGTCATAGCCTATGCATCAAGATAACTCAAGGAATATGAGAGGAATTATCCTACTCATGATCTAGAGTTGGCAGCTGTTTTCTTTGCACTTAAAATTTGGAGGCATTACTTGTATGGGGAGAAGGTGGAGATCTTTACGGATCGTAAAAGCCTCAAATATTTCTTCACTCAAAAGGAACTCAACATGCGACAACGACGTTGGCTTGAACTGTTGAAAGATTATGATCATACCATTCAATACCATCCTGGAAAAGTGAACGTGGTAGCTGACGCATTGAGTAGAAGATTATATGCAAGTACGAGTGCGATATTGTCAACACAAAGGCCCATTTTGTGTGATTTGCAAAGGATGGAGATAGAGTTAAAGACTCCAGGGACCCATGTGATGATGGCGAATATACGAGTAGAACCGACTTTATTCGATAAAGTTAAAGCTGCTCAAGCTACAGACCTGGAGCTGATGCGTATGAGGAAGAAAGTGCAAGAAGGTGCTATGCCGGAAGCAAGAATCGATGGAGAAGGAATACTTCGAGTCAACTCCAGACTTTGTGTTCCTAACAACCCTGATTTAAAGTATGAAATCATGATGGAGGCGCACAACACACCGTTTGCAATCCATCCTGGAAGTACCAAAATGTATCATGATCTTCGTCATACATTTTGGTGGAGCAATATGAAGAGAGAGATAGCGTTGTTTATCTCAAGGTGTCTAACTTGTCAACGAGTCAAAGCAGAGCATCAAGTACCAAAAGGTCCATTGCAACCACTTGGAATTCCAGAATGGAAGTGGGAGCACATTACCATGAATTTCGTTACCGGTCTTCCTAAGGTTTCTCAAGGTATAGATGCGATTTGGGTCATTGTTGATAGATTGACCAAGTCTGCTCATTTCTTACCGATACGAGAAACTTATACACTTGAATGTCTTTCTCGTATGTACATAAACGAGATTGTAAGACTGCATGGTATGCCAGTATCCATAGTTTCTGACCGAGACCCCAGATTCACTTCACGATTTTGGGTTAGTTTACAAAAAGCTATGGGCACGGATTTACGATTTAGTTCAGCATATCATCCTCAGACGGACGGACAATCAGAGAGGACTATTCAAACTCTTGAAGATCTATTAAGACTCTGTGTCTTTGACTTCAAGGGAAGTTGGGACAAGTTCTTACCATTGGTGGAGTTTTCCTACAACAACAGTTATCAAGCAAGTATTGGCATGGCTCCATTCGAAGCATTGTATGGAAGAAAATGTCGTTCTCCAGTATGCTAGGATGAGATAGGTGAAGCAACGTTGTTGGGACCGGAGTTGGTACGTATGACTACAGAAAAGATTCAAACGATCCGACAACGTATAAAAACCTCACAAGATCGACAAAAGAGTTATGCTGATCTTCATCGAAAGGACGTGGAATTTGATGTAGGAGATCATGTGTTCTTACGTGTTGCTCCATGGAAAGGAGTTACGAGAATTGGAAAGAGAGGAAAGCTCAATCCTCGATTCATCGGTCCATTTTTAATCCTCGATCGAGTAGGAACTGTGGCTTATAGACTCGCTTTACTGCCAAGTATGTCTCGTGTTCATAATGTTTTTTACATATCCATGTTACACAAATATGTGGAAGACCCAAACCACATTATTGAGTTAGAACCGGACGAAATAGCGGAGGATTTGACGTATGAAGAAGTTCCTGTTCAAATCTTGGATAAGAAGGAACATATTCTACGCTCCAAGGTTATACCTCAAGTCAAAGTTTTGTGGAGAAACCACGATGTTGAGGAAATGACTTGGGAGTTAGAATCTGAAATGAAATCAAGGTATCCTTATCTCTTCGACATACTAGGTACGTACCCTAATTTCGAGGGCGAAATTTCATAAGAAGGGGAGGTTGTAAGACCCCAACTTTTATAAATAAAGATGAATTTTCTATAAATATCATTTTTGAATATTATGGAGTTAATTTGATATAATGTTATAGTTGTGGGTAATATTTATAAATTTTGTAAAGTACGCAAGTTGTTATATAATATTCGATTGGTCGGGGAATATTCGTTTTAACAGGGAATATTCGTACAACGGCACAATCATTGGTGGACCCCACAACGGAATTATTGTCGGATTGAGAAAACGACAAAAATATTTTATTAATAATAACGGCGGAAGTTTTACCATTGTTACTGTTGAACTACTCGGTAGTAAAAGTATAGTAATACATGTGGTTGCATAGTAGCACACAGTATTGATTATTAATGCTTATGTGAGAAGTCACTCAGTTTGATTCAATTATTGTCAGTTAATAATATGAATTATTTAGCGATAATGACGTTTTGTTTTATTCGTATTATTAACGTAATAAAACAGAAACAACTTTTTATATAAAACAGAATACTTTATTAAAGTTATTCTATAAATAGAATATATTATATTTTATTTAAAAGATTTTTCTTTAAATATGGACCGTCAGATTAAAGTAATCAATATGGATCGTTCATGGATTAGTTACTATGCATTCTATTTTTCTATAAATAGCAGCTCATTCCTTCATTATTTCTTACGAATTCACTGAAATCTATAGAGAGAAACTATAGAGAGAGAGAGAAGAAGAGTATTCTGCTACTTAACTACTTCCTTATTTCAGCTCTTCTTTAAAACGGTAAGGGGTGTTATTCTTTCTTATTCATGAAGAGAACTGTTGTTATTCCATTTCTTATTATTCTGTTGGAATAACCTGTATACGCGGTCTACCTTATACTTGGTGACATTCTTCTATTATTATGTTGGAACATCCTGTCTGTGTGTTTTACACCGGACCTGGTTCCGTCTTGTTATTATTCTGTTGGAACATCCTGTCTGTGTGTTTTACACCGGACCTGGTTCCATTATCTATTCTGTCGGAATATCCTGTCTGTGCGTTACGCCGGACCTGGTTCCATTATTTATTATTCTGTCGGAATATCCTGTCTGTGCGTTTAAGCCGGACTTGGTTCTATTATTTATTATTCTATTGGAATAACCTGTCTGTGCGGTCTATCGCATGCATGGTGATTTCTTTTGTTATTCCATTATTTATTATACTCAGTTGGTTAAGTTTTGACTTCTAAACTCCATAAAATTTGTGAAATATCCTTGATAGTTGCGTTTCATCCAGTATCTTTTCAAGAAAATATTCTTCTAAGCATTCTTGAATTTTACTCCACAAAGCAGTATCATGTTGACAATTTGGACGTTGTTAATTCTTGGATAAATTAATTCTTGAACTTGTTTTATTGAATTCTTATATCATTGTCATCATCCTCATGTTTATAAAATGTTGAAAGTCATCTGTGGCCTGTAGTGCATAGATGGACTTGGTATGATTATGACCAGGGATTATTCGGTATAATCGTGACCGTAATGTTACAAATGATGTGGTAAAAGTCCTCATTGGCCCGTAGTGCGTTGATGGACAGTTGTTGGCATGATCATGACCATTAATGAATACACGAATATACTTGGCCGTAGTGCAGGGGTGATTCGATGATGTGGATTATTTTATTAAGCTGAGTCTCAGCGATCACAGTGTTGAAAAACCTTTTAAATCATAAAAGATAGTATAGTTTATTTTCTACTTGACTCTTTTAATGGATTGCTTGATTCGCTGCAGTTAAACTTGATGTCTATTATATTTTATCAGTTTAACATTGTTGAAGGCTAATGATAATTTATTCTGCATTATCTTAGTCATAATATTTCCTACTGGGCTAGTTGAGCTCACCCTTTCTTTCACTGTTCTCTTCAGGAAATGAGAACGTAGCTGGGGCAAGTCGGGAAACGGAGTGATGGTCCGAATGATAGTATTAGTTAGTAGTCCTCACTATTCTATGTAATGGTGTGTTAATAAATTTAATGAGGACTCTTTTTGAGTATGAATACTCTCTAGAAGATAATATTTGTATTCAAACTCACAGTTTATGTTTTGTCGTATTGTACACGACAGTTGTATTAGTAAGTTATATTTGTATTCTGTACAATGTATCTGACGACCCAAGAAGGGTGATGTATACCTAATTTTGGGGGCGTCACATTCACCTTCACTCTTCTTCTTCCTCTGCTCTTGGTTATGTTTTGTTACAGCCTCGCCTTCACTCTCAGCGAGAATTGCCTTCTCCATCACTGCTGTAAATATTTTTAACTGGAACAAGGAGACCCTACTGTACAACCATGGCTTCAATCCTTGTTCAAACCTCTTCGCCTTGCGTTCGTCTGTGCTAACTTGATATGGCGCAAATCTCTCCAACTCGTTTAATTTAGCGGCATACTCAGACACTGTCATCGTTCCCTACTTCAGTTCCAAAAACTGCATTTCTAACTGACTCTTCGAACTCTTTGGGAAATAGGTCTCGAAGAACAATTCCTTAAACCTATCCCAGGTCATCACCCCTGGCCCTTCACGAGTCTTATTTGCCTGCCACCAATAACTAGCCTCTGCTTTTAATATGAATGTTGCAAAAGCAGTCTTCTGATCATCCCCTACCCAGGCGACATCGAACACCTTTTCTATCTCCATAATCCAGGTTTGTGCCTCGACTGGATTCATGGATCCACGAAATTCAGGTGGTCCAACCGCCTTGAAATCCTTAAACGTTGTACCTTGGTTCTGTGGTTGATTCTGCAACGCTCTTGTCAGTAGTGTCACTAGCTGCTGAACAGGGTTTCCTTCCACATTGTTGTTGTTGTTTTCCTCAGTGGTTCTTTGCCGTGGTGGTTGACGTCTTGGAGGCATTTTCTATTAAAATACACCCATTAGCTTCTATTCAACCTTTAAAGTATTATATACTTAAATTGCACATCATAAGAGATTATCACGTAACACATAACACTTTGAATAAAACAATAACTTTTATTCATTCATCATCTTTTAAAAACATCAAAACAATAGCATCACCGCTATTTACACTACTTCCCTGAACTACTAAAGTTCCGGGATAACATCATTATCATATCCCATAGGTTACATCACACTTGGAATTTACATATTATTTGACATTTTATTAGTCTCATCACAAACACATTCTCTACGATGTCCTACTAAGATCGTCCGTAGCCTTTTGACGTTCTTCTTCCATAATCTGGAACATTATTCGACAATCTAACACGTACGATGGCAGAGTCTCGAACTGAATAGGATAACCCATTACCCGATCTTGAGCTCGATTGATCACGGTGTTGAATACGTTATTCATCTCCTCCATATTCATCCTTTTTGCTTGTGCATCTCTTCCTGCTATCCCGGCTCGTTGATAAGCTTCCTCGTACGCGTCTTCGGCTCTTGCCCTCTTAGTCGATTCCTCCCTCAACTTGTTCTTTAACTCTATAATCTCCGCTGTCATTCGTGCATTCTCTTCTTCGGTGTGAACCTGCTTCTCTTCGACATTACTCAGACGTTCTTCTCGATCTAGGATCTCGTCATCCTTCTGTGCCATTGAGGTCTGTTGTTCAGCTACTATCTCCTACAACTCCTCAACGGTATCCTGAAGTTCCACGTTGTGATCGTAGACTTCATCGTACATACGAGCAGCTATCGAGTTAAGTGGAAGTTTTTCCTCCTCGTTCTCCTCATCCGACTGTGGCAGCTCAATAGGGTCCTCCTCATCCGTCTCTATCTCATCATCCTCATCAGGTATTCTCTCCTGCTCAACTACTGTGATCGACGGAACTGTTTCTCGTGGTAGTAGTTGTTCCCAAACCACCTGCATATCTCGAGGCTCCTCCTCTCTAGCCTGACTGGATCCTCCTATATTAGCCATCCTGTCAACCAAATTTTAAGTTTTAATTACTAATCATCACTACTCGACACTCACGAGCACATAAGTTATAAACACATAAGCACATAAGTGATTTATTACTTCTTCCTTAAAACTCGATAAGAGTTTATCATCACTATCTTTTCAAAGGTTACTTCCTAAAGCTTTTCCCCACCTAAGGTTCATAACCTAAAGCTTTGATACCAACCCGTGACACCCCCAAATCTAGGTACTTTATTTCCACAAGATTTGGTGCTCAATATCCGAACATTCATACTATCTACCTAGATAAAATAATATTTAACCATGATCCTCCCTTTAAATAGGGTTACAACATTAATTCAAAAATATCCCAGGTTATCTAACCTTTAAACATCATTCAAGTGCGGAATTTAATTATTACATTACATCATTATTGAAAAGTCTATGATCATAACAGTAAATAAAAGTACAAATCAGCATCACTTGTACATTTTCCCCTTTCATTTGCTAGTTGAAGGCTCATCTACCTTCTCAACTTTAGCTGCAATGAGTGTATAAATATGCAAGAGTAAGCAAAATAATTGCTCACTAGATACAACAATAAATCAACATGAAAATAATAATAATAATTGCTAACGAATAGGCTCATCAAGTCTGAATAATACTCCAACAATGATAATCAAAAACTGGAATCCAAAATACGGAATATATGTAATTGAGGGTCCTAAGACCATGAACTATGTCCACAGTTGTGAGTAATCTTTCAACTCTAACTTTAACAGTCATAAGACTATAAGGACTCCTCGTACTTAAGGGGATCAACCCTTCGTACAATGTATTATTCACAAACATTTTAACGCTACGCGTAAATTATCCCCTAATAATAATATGGTTGTTCATCCCAGTATTTAGAGTACAAGCCCGCACCAAAGAAAGTTTGGTTTGGATAAGCTTTCTAGGGAAGTTGAAGTTTAACGAACATCAACTAGAGGACTAGTTGAATCAATAGTGTTTGATAATCACAACAGATGTTTGATAACAACATAACATAGAATAATTGAGAATCATAAATGAACTGATTATAAATATTAAACTCATGTTTGAAATAACTATAGAGCATAAGTATTCAACAAAATGAATAAAATGGTAAACCTTTGCTTGAACAATCAATAAGCTAAGGTTAGAGTTTTATAACATTCACTACTATAAATTACTAAATAGACAACGCTTAAAAGACAACGTTTTATATAAAAACATTGTGGTATTTTTTTTCAACATTTAAAAAAAACGTTGTAGATATATATGCAAAAACATTATCTATTTAAAAGGGCATTTTTTTGATTTTAACTAGATAACATTTTTTTTTAAAAACGTTGTGTATAAAGAAAAACACGGAGCTCTAAAATTACGATAAAGTAAAAACTTGAAATATTTTTATAACACTACTCTATTGGTATGCTTTCTCCCATTTTGCCCTAGCCGCTCCCAGTCTCTGAGAGGCCAGATCTGAAGTCTCCCGCGGCTTGTAGATGGTATTGGAGTCGAATCTGGTGCCGTCGGCTTCCACGAGCGAGTCGAGGGGTGTGTTCAGCTCGAATTTTAGCTGTGAAGACAGGGTTTAACTCAAAAAACTCCATGGAGGATTCAACATCTCCAGCTTCGTAGCCGAAGAAGAAAAGGAGGCCGAAGGGTTCAAAAACCAAGGAGGATAGAGAAAGCGGCACAAAAGGAGTAGCAGTGAAGATGAGAGGCGGCGGCGCGGGTGATAAAAAGGTTGTGGTAGACGAGAAGTACATGCAGTGGAAGAATCTTGTCCCCATTCTGTATGATTGGCTGGCGAATCACAACCTTCTATGGCCTTCTCTCTCTTGCCGGTATCAATTTCTATCCCTATATCTCTATATATGTGTATTTGTGTTTGTTCTGATACTCTATCTAGGGTTTGAAATTGTGCTATTTGCTTTAACGTGGTTTAATGGACTGTAGTTAGCCTTTAAAATTAATTTTAGAATTTTAAATTTTAATCTTAATTTTTTAGATTCAGCTGTTATGGTTGACAGAATTTGAAAGTCACTGATAGATATAAAACTTATTCATATATGTACACATTTCTAAAATTGTCGTTGACAACATTGTTTAATGGCTTGTTCCTCATAGGTATGTGGTGATGTGGTTGCATATTGTGAGTGAGTTCCTTTCTTATTTGTTGGGATACAATTTCCACCAATTAATTTTAAAATGGGTAGTCATCTAAAAATCTATTGCATTGGCCTTCTTTAGTTTTGAACTCCTGTAGTAGTAGAATGTCATGACTCTGGAGTAATGAGTTTCCTATGTCAAGTAAAAGCTTGAGTAGTTAGTGCACATTCAGCAATAATTATTCCACCAAACCTGTGGGTTCTTTGTGCTTTTCTAATTGTAAAATGCATATCAAGTGTTGCTATTAGCCATTATTGTAAGACCCCGAATTTTATGAAATAAAAGTATTCAATTTTTCTTATAATTACTATTTAGTAAATGGTTAAATTGATAAATGTTAAAGTTAAGGGTGATATATGAAATTTTTTTTCATACACAAGTGGTTATAAAATATTCATTGTTGTCGGGGAATATTCGTTTGATCGTGGAATATTCTTACTGTCGGGGAATATTCATACGACGGCGCAGCCTTTTGTGGGCCCCATAACGAAAAGCGATTGGATGAAGAAAACGACAAGAGTAAGTTGTTTATAAATAACGGCGTAGTTGTTACCGTTAACACTGTTGGAATACCCGGTGGTTAAAACACAGTAATACGCGTTGTTACACAGTAGCATACGGTATTGCACCAATTATTGATTTTTACGTAAGAAGGCATTACTTAATAATTGTTACAGTAATTACTGTTCAATATTTTATTTTATTGATTCAATAATTGCTGCGTTGATATTTTATATTACTGTTGTTTTAATAATTGTCACTACACAGTATTTTCTATTATCGGAGCAATAATTCATATTATCTGAATAATATTATTAGATAACATTATTGGCAATGTCTAGAAAGTTCTGTCTAAGGAGAGGTTTGGTCATCTAATTGCGCGCCAGTAAGGAAGAGATCCTTATTGGAAAGCCCCCTCTTTCTTGGGAACTGCCTGGTTGTCAGTAATGTGATTCTGTAATTTTATTTGTGAATAATTAATTATTAATTTATATGATGAGGAAAATATTGATTTTATGTGGATATAGATGAAGAAAAATTTTAATGTGACAATTGTTGAAAATTAATATTTTATTTTTTCTGATAAAATAATTCATTTAAATATATTATTTTAATAATATATTAATGGTGATATTTTTACAATGAATGTGAGATATATAAATAAATGAGGAGGAATAGTATTTTTGTTGGATTAAATGTTTAACACATGTTTTGTGTGTTGGTGGACACAATTCTTGACCGAAAATTTATTATAGACTGTAAAATCGCCCGTTTGTGGATTTCGGTTAATTTCTGTTTAAAATTTGGAAATACTTTCTTCTGCAAAGTTGTAGAGAATTGAATTTCCTATAAAAAATCGCGAGATTCGAATTTTCTAATAAAGCTATTTATTATGAATTATTGAAGTTTCGAAGTTCCGAAATAATTGATTTTTGGAAGTTTTTTTTATTTTTATTAACAAAAACATTTTTTACACTTTGGTGGGCCCCACTTGCACATGTTGATGGCTGAATCCAAATTTTCAAAGGTGGGCTAAGGAAAATTTATAATTATATTATTTTTTTATTAAATTTTCTGCTTTGGTGTTCTAAGCAATTTCCTATAAATAGGGTGCTTAGGTTAGAATTGAAAATCACACCAGAAACTGAAGTTTTCTCTCTATTTCTCTCTCTATATTATCGAGTGTATTCTTGTGAGTATTTTGATATCTTGAGTGTTGCTATACGGTGCAAGTTCGTTCAGCGTTATTCCAGTCATGAGTACTGCTCTTTTGAGGTAAGAGATATTGTCGTAAGGGTTGTTATTTTTTTATCAATGATATTATTTCTTTCAATATCATTATACCGGAATATTGGTAGGATTTTTCTTGTAAAATTCTTATCTTTTCATGTCGGGGTTACTATTCACGAGTTACTATTCATGAGTTACTATTCATGAGTTACTATTCACGAGTTATTATTCACGAGTTAGTATTCACGAGTTACTATTCACGAGTTACTATTCATGGGTTACTATTCACGAGTTACTATTCATGACAAAATTGGTTTCTTTTTCTAACCAAATTATAGTTGATTTATGAATATTATTATTGAGATTAAAACTATATATTGATCATATTATTTTTTTTATTATCATATATAACATTTTTATAACCCTAATGATGATATTTCTCTTTGACTTGAGTGTAAAGATGGGTAGATTTTTGGTACGATCATGACTATAGGTTCTCTTTGGCCAGTAGTACAAAGTTAAATTGTTGACTGGTATGATCATGACCATTGAATTTATAATTGAATATCTTTAGCTTAAGTGCAAAGGTGAAATGATCAGTGTGGTTATAATTATTGGTTATATAAATTCTGAAATGATTATATATTTCTTTGAGATAATAATATATTTGGCTTGTAGTGCAAATATGAGCTGTTGAGGAATATCTTTGGCCTGTAGTGCAAAGATGAGTTGTTGATGAATATCTTTGGCCCGTAGTGCAAAGATGAAATTATTAGTATGATTATGAACAGGAACTGTGATTTGATATAACCATGATCTTTGATGTTTCAGGTAAAGACAAGTGATGAAAATTATCTTTGTTCTAGATGAGAAGAGGAATTTAGAACTACAATTATGATTATGAGTTATACATGTAATTGTGGACAGGAATTGTTGATTGATGTTACATGAATAAAACATTGTTGGTGGACTTTTAACATAGAGAAGATAATAGACTTTATAGTCTATTTGACTCTTCTAATGGATTGCTTGTTCCGCTGCAACTATGGTTGAAATTTTTATCATCTACCATATGTTCTAAATCTCTGATTTAATTCTGTTAAAGGATATTGATAATTTAATTATCTTTAGTCATGATATTCTTTACTGAGCTAGTTGTGCTCACCTTTTTGCTTCACAATTCCTTTCAGGTAATAAGAGTGTAGCTGGGTCGAGCGAGGGTAACAGGAAAATAGAACGGTGGTCTCTAGCTGTGGAGGTTCTCCCGAAGCAGTATAGAAAAGTTCATTTAGTAGTTATATTTGGTGAATCATCAAGGGTGAAGCGAACCTAACGTTGGAAGGGTGTTTTTCCACTATCATACAAGATGTCTAACGACACACAACCTCGTGTCATCATAAGACATGGTTGTGCACATCCACTTGTCGAGTATATCTACGAGCACTACCTATATAATCTTGGTGTTTGTTTGAAGTATAATTCTCAGTTAGAGACAGTGGAGATAATGATATGTCAAGAGAAGACTCACCATTGGGAAGAATATGATAGTAAACTTCTCCTTTTTCTTTGGGGTCTATTGGGTCAACCAAGGATAATTCTGTGGCCATATGATATCTATCATAACCTAGAAGCATGGCCTCCCATGTACGAGGGTTTTCTTGAGCACTTCCCAAAGATTCTAATTTCTAAAATAGTTTTTGACTATACCTTTATGTAAGGTGTCATTGTGACGTGCTATCCAAGGTTGGGACATGAGTCACAGTTGGTATATATTTGTACCCAAACTCATAGCATATGTGTTGTTATATTTTGCACGACAATTGTTGTAATAAAGTTGTAGTTGTTATCTGTACCATGTATTTGGCGACTCAAAATGGGTTGGATGGAATGGACCTATTTTGGGGGCGTTACAATTATGATTCATTTAGCCCTTTAGTGAGATATTTTACAGTTTACGTATCTTTTCAATTATTTGGCTTCCAATTGAACAACTAACTTTATTCTATTTTGGATTGTTCAATAGAGTAAAGTTGGTGAGGTTGGGACATCCTACACGTCTTCTACCTCAAGTATTGAAGAGTGCTCTAGATGCACAGGTATTAGATGAATCTCTTGGCATATCTACTTTACAAGAAGTTAAAATCTTAGGGGTCTTCCTATTATGTCTTCAAATTTTATCAACTTGCTAATTGCAATCTTCAATTGCTGACATTGTGGGTCATTAAAAGGTTCTTTCCTGTGCTGGTGCTTTGCTATTGGACATGCGGTGTCTTGCATTTAATTGTTTGGTCCTTACGGCATCATCTTTTTCATTCTTTATATATTATTTGATCTATTGCAGATTGCAAAATATGTGTTTGGAACGCTAGTGATGGTAGCTTGGTACATTCTTTGATCGGTCACAGTGCACTTGTAAGTGGTGTTATATGGTTTTATTATCTTTTAACTAAATAATTGCATTCATAAAATTCTTACTTGACTAGAGAATATCTTTTACTTGATCAGTACTGTTCTTTATGCAGAATCGGTCTTTTAATTTGGTTGTGATATTTATTTTACTTGGTATCATGTTGTTTTACTTTGTGTACCTTTTTGCATACCTATGTTCTGAATGTTCATCCTTTCAACCCCCGAATTGGTATGAGTGCTGGGTATGATGGGAAAACAATAGTGTTGGATATAACTTGTCATTCATGATTCTAAGACTTTCTCCATATCAGCTAAAGTTTTCTAGTAAAAAAGTTTTTACCTTGAAAATACTCATTTTAATGAGACATCTTTCTGTTTAGACCAAATAATTCTTTCTTCACTGCGAAACCATGAAAAACAAAATTTCTATCTTTCATGTTCCAGATGTTGTTGGATATGTATCTTTAATATAATCTCTAGATTTTCTTTATTGAGATTATATATATAGGGTTGCACCATAGATATTTTGTTTGGTATATACAAATATTTGCATTTTGGTAATTCTTATTCATCACTTGTTGATACTGATTATTAAGTTTGATGACTAGTACCTCGCTACATTGTTGGAGAGTCTGAATTGGAAGCTTCTAAAGTGGGTAGGAGCTTTACAGATTTCAAATATGGTTGTGTTGCAAATTCACTTGTAAGTTAAACACTATATAATATGTATAGTTTATATATATATATATATATATATATGTTCATGTATGCTAACATCTGGTGTAAATGGGAGGTAATGTTGTTGGTGATCACTTATATGTACAGGTTGTAAGTCTAGCTCAGTGACTAGAGGTGTTTTTCCTTCTTTACATGTGAAGGCTCTTTATCTTTTATTGTCTCTGTTTTTATATATGTGTTGCCTCGTCTTTCATCGTCTCTGTTAAAGGGCTGTAATACTCTTTTGGTATGATTGGGTTGTAATACTCTTTTATCATCTAACATATTCATATTTAACTTGGCTATATGTGAATGGATGCATCAGAAACGAACTCGCCCAACAACCAGAAACGCTGCAGTGCACAGTTAAAGAGATCGCCCAAGAACCAGGTATACGCCCAAACCACCATCAGTAAAGCCCAGCAGTAGTGCACAACAACCAACGTTACAACAGCAGCAGCAGCCAACTCCCAGCAGCAGCCAACGCTGCATCAGCAGCAGCAGTCAAGACCCATGACAGCAGCAAAGAAGCAGCAGAAAGCCCAGCAATAGAGGAGCCAAAACCAGCATCCAACGTAGCAGCCCAGAAGCAAAAAATAGCCAGATCAGGAGCCCCTGGACCAAGCAAAGTAACTCTTGTTAAGGTTAACAAAAGTGTTTTACCAGAGATTTGTTGCTTTTCTATTTTTATTCTGCTTGTTTCACTTCCTTAACTATAATGTTAGCCAGATCGTAGTGATTTTCTAAAGCTACCTTCTTCTGTATAGATATAGTAGTAATTATATTGATAAGTGATTTTGAGATGTATGGATAGTTTGGCATTTATGAGATGTAAACGTATTGTATGGTATTAATATTCTTTGTAATTGTCATTACAAAGAATTATTGGGATGTAAACGTTTTGTATGGTATTAATATTCTTTGTAATTTTAGCTATATATCATGGCATTAGTATATTGCATGTGCATTGGTAATATAGGTGAACCACAACCTTTTTTTTAATCTACAACATTTTAAAAACGTTGTGTAAATGTGTATAAACGTTGTCTGATATACTAAACAACAACGTTTTTATCCAGAAAACGTTATGGAATCATACATTCTACAACGTTTTTAAGCATCTGCTAATTTTTGGAAAATAAATCTACAACGTTTTTTTATCTAAAAAACGTTGTGTATTGTGCTTAACTACAACGTTTTAAAAACGTTGTGTAAGGGTGTCAAATAGACAACACCCTTAACCACGACGTTTTTCTGACTGAAACCACAACGTTTTTTCCACGTTATCTATTTACTATTTTGTAGTAGTGATTAGAAATGAAATTACTGAACGTACATCAACTGATAGCAAGCTGGAAACTAAAAACTTGCCCAACATGGTATTAACTCATGCAAAGAATTAAAACAGTCTAATAATAGAGACGAGAGTTCAAAAACTACGTTCATTATACAATAATAGAACTTAAGAAACTTGCTTAACTATAAACAAATTAGAATGAATCGATCAAATGAGAATTTCAAATAATATTAGAGTTAAAGTTTGCTCGAATGAATTTTAAGAACAATTGACTTATTCAATAACAGTTAAGATAAAAAACTTGTTCAATCAAAAGAATAAAGTTACATAATGTAATAATAGAACTAACTCAACGAAAGTGTAGAGTTAAAAAACTTTCTTAATGTAAAAAGATAGGGTTTAGAAACTTGCCTTGAGCATAAGCTATAAAATTAAACTCACGATCACCTACACATAATTTCAGAACCATAATACCTATTAGATATGCTAACATACCATAACATGTTCATTACCATTTACATTTCAGAAACTCTAAGTGTTTTCCTTTGTAACACTTGTCTAACTTTCATTATGTATACTAAATTTTTACATAACACGTTCTTGATTTACTAATCATTTTTGCAACTTCGAACCTACTAACCACAATTCACTATGTTATGTTAACCTTAACATTACCCATTTAACATGCTAACATAATTTCAGACCATGTTATGATACTTTACCAAATTTGCAGCAACAGCAGAAGCCAGAATCTCAAACTAGGGTATGGCGCAGCTGCGCCATACAAAGGCCTGGGACCGGCGCAGCTGCGCCATATTTTGCCTTGGCACCGGCACAGCTGCGCCAGTGCTCAGACAGACACTGAGAAGGCTAATGAACAGTACCCGACTTTAGCCCAACAAACACAAATTTCACCCAATAGACAGTAATATCAACATGTAAAATAAATATACAACTATCATAAACATGTTTGCTAACATTTACAACCACTTAACACAATTTATCAACAACTAAAACTATTTTAATTTCTCAATTTTCATGTTTTTCATATAAAACTCCATTTTTGATATTCATCCCAAAAACGAAAGCTATGAATTCGTTATTTGTTCAAATCACTCCATTCAAATTACGTTATGCTCGTATCTCATTGAACTAACATATACAAGCATCAATTTATAATTTCACACACTAATTGGCCACTAAAATTGATACTTACATAGCTACATATGAAAACATATATACTGACAAAATTTTTACTACTATTAACTGTAATTAGCATACGATTATTGTTTAAACATAATCTCTAATCATCATAAACATATAATCACAAGTAATCCCATTGTATAGCAACAATTCAACAATTTGAAATTTACAGATTATATAAAAGTTTGTCATAGCCTCATACATACATACACACACACGCACACATGCACACACACACACACACACACACACACACACATATATATATATAACACTAAGGTTGTGAACATACCTTCAATTTCTAATACAAATGCTGCTAATCACTGGAATTTGCTGTGAAAATTCTTAAGACTCTCTCTCAATTTTCTCTGAAGCTCTCACAAAACTTAGTACTCTCAAACTTGGAAAATAAAATGCGTAATAAGAAAATCAACTGATATTTAAGAGCAAGAATAAAACTGATAACCCTTAATATCACTACTAATTGCAAAATCAGTTACTAACGTATATAACATAAATATATTTTAGTATTTTAATTTATTTTATTTGTTTCTTTTAAATTTCAAAAATTAGAAATACCAAAAGCCATAAGGCTTGTTTGGCAAAACCATTTAATTTTAAAGAATTAAAATACTTAAGCCTTGTTTGGTAAAAACTAAATCAAACCCTTTTTTTTAATAAACACTTTAGTTTATAATTATAATCACATACTATATTTTAATTAAATATAACATTTTAGCAAATATCACAAAATTATAATTTTTATTATAACTTTATTTAATAATTTAATATACCACCTAAATTATTAAATCAAAACAACAATAGACACATCAGATAAATATTTATATTATTCGATAAATATTTAATTTTATAATTTGAAATTTTGAATTGTTACAGTAGCTCAACCCTGGTCTGGCCAGGGGACAGCGCGGTTGCGCCATCCTTGAGCATAGACAGGGCGCAGCTGCGCCATCCTGTAGTTAATTTTAGATTATGTTTCTAATCTGATGTTCAAAGCATGTTTGTAAGGATAAGTTAACTTACATTATGTGATCAATGTGCTATCTAATGTGTTAAGAAACATGTTAGATGCTAGAGTTAATTACTCAACGAATAATTATAAATTTCAAGAATGAAGTTCAAAAAGGTATTTGCAAACTATAAGGCAATAATTTGAAAATGCGTTGTTTGACTTTATGGTGTCATACAATCTGATTTTGTGCGTCGAGGATGTAGGATATGTGATATAGTATGTATAAAGCTTACAACTAAGTTAGACATCTATGTGTACGTTTGGACTTACATATATGAGTTTATGAAACTAATGAATGTGCTATACGTGTAAATATATTATGTTATGATTTGAAAGAGGGTATTAAGCTTTACTTTGGTAAACTACGCTTGAGGCAAGTATCCAAACTCTATTTTATATTGAGCAAGTTTCCTAACTTACACAACTTTGGATTTTGTGCAAGTTCTCGAATTTCATTTGATTCGTATATTGAATGTAAGTATTTGAACCTTAATCTTTATTGAGCATTATTTGGACTTGTGCAATTATTGATCATATGAGTAGAACTTTGAAAGTATAATACTTCGTAATCTAGAAATGAAATTGTTTACAAACCTTGATCTCGAACGATAATTGTTCTTATATATTGTGAAAGAAAACTGTCTAAGCCATTGCTTCAGCTAGACTATTGATATTGATCGAAAGCTATCCAAACCAAATTTACTTGGTGTGGACCCATATAATTGAGATGAACAACCCTCTTGGTAGGGGAATTATATATTATTGGGAAACCGGCGTGCACACTTGAGAAAGATTAAATGTAATGCATTGACATAGGGTACTTTAGGCTGATCACACGTTGTACTCGTTTTGTAGAATTTTTAGTTTATTACTAATGATTCTAGAAGAAGTTCGTAGTCCTTAATGACTGCTTAGTATTCATTACTTTGAAATCTTGATTTGATAAATCGTTAAATATTATTGATATTTTTGTCCATAGCAACTATTGCTGATAATCATTGATACTTCTTGCTATCCGTAACTATCATTATTGATATCCGGTTGAGAAATTTAATACCATATTGATTACCTTTTTGCTATATTACTTATTTGGAAAATTCGTTGCTCATCCTTGCTTTCCTTAAAAACATTTTAGTTAAGGCAGGACGTGGTGTACCCTCTGGTAAGGACAAGGGTAAAGAGAAGGCTTTGGAGTAGTTATTCAATAATGCTAGAATGTATTATTATCTGGTTATAGAAGAACTTATTTATGATAAGCTATGCTTGGTTTAAGTTGTATTGGATTATGTATTAGTTATGTCTAAACGGTGTTTAATTACTTTTAAGGTATTGTAAGAGATATTTAAGTTACGGACACTTGGGACAAGAATAATTATATTATGACAATGTAATTTATTATGTTATTTCGCTGTGATGATTTTAGTATGATATTAGAGTTAGTACGTGACAACCAAATGTGAGACAAGTCTGGTCTAAATTTGGGGGCATCACAAAGAGAGTTAAAGTATCCATGGATGAAATATTGACAGAATCTTAAAGAGTAGTAATTTTGGATGCAAACCTTTTGGGCATAGCCCGAAGTAGCTTACGATTGATTTCACTTTGTGAAATTGACTTGTCGAGCAACTTCAAGGAATTATGAGTAATAGAAATTGTGCTTAAGCCATTTTGATTGTTTCGTCTTTTTCTTGCTTAAACATTTCATAATCGTGCATGAGCATGCTTAACTTAACTTCTCGTACTTTGGATGTACCCTCGTGACTCACCACTAGAGTATCCCATATCTCCTTTGTTATGTTGCATGATGAGACTTTATCTATTTTGGATTGTACAATGTCACTGAGAAGTGTGTTCATTGCCTTTGAATCATATGAAACCATATAGGTTTCGGTTGAATCCATCTCAAGTAGAGTTTTTTGGAGTGCCGTCATTTTTCCTTGGAATAACCGCTCCATTCTCTACCACCCACCATTCCCATGGGTCTCGCTTAAGATAGATCCTCATTCGAAATTTCCAGAAATTGTAATTCTCAGTTTTATAGAGTAATGGAGATCGGTTTATTGATTGTCCTTCTTGATGAGTGTTTCGAAATTGTGCCATGTCAGAATCTTTCGCTACAAGTCACCTTTAAGACCAAGATAAGTAGAGCCAAGCTTTGATACCAAATAAAATTTTAGTAGGCACACTTAGAAGGGGGGTTGAATAAGTGTAAGAACAAACAATGTCAAACTTTTTATCAAATAAAAATTCCTTTGGATATTCAATGCAGAAGGCTGGAGTCTAAATCCTTATAGATTATAATGTTAAGATAAGATGTTGAGTTGATTTAAAACTTTACAAAATGCTTAATTTAAAAACTTAGCCTTTTTTCGAATGTGATTATGTGAATAAAATTTGTTGAATCAGTTTTGTAAATTTATAGATATTGAATGTAGGCTACTGAATTAATAGTTAGCCGAATGATGAGAAAGTTAGCACAATAAGCAATCACATGAACACAATAATTTGTACGTGGTTCAACTACTACCCTCTATAATAGTAGTCTAATCCACATTCAATACCAACTAGTATTGGAGACTCACTTTTATTAAACAACTTCAATTACAATACAAGTTTCAACCACTTGAGCACCTTTGCTCCTTGTGCACCTATGCACTCTCAAGCGCCTATGCTTTCTCCGAACTTGATTGTAACAATACAGTAATCCAAACCAGATTATAATTCAGATTTAGACGATATTAATTTGTACGAGAAATTAAAATACAAATAGAGGTCTATTGATCAAAGCAATAAATCGCTTAACAATGTAAGGCTCTAGTATTCAATGATGAGCAAGAAAGATATTACCAGACTATATGCTATAAGATCACCTCAGAAACTTCTTGAATAAGATTGTAGTTTAGCAATAGGAAGAAAGTAAAGAAGAAACACACGTAACTGTTCTCTATGTATATTAATGGTAGTATGCATTTCTTATCTTCCTTATCAATAGACCTTGTCCTTTTATAAGCTACTCAGTAAGTTTGTGACGCCCCCAAATCTGGGTATCTTCCAACCCGACAGATGGTGCTACACGATACTCATAATTGTGCATTCATTTTTATTGAAACAACATCAAAATGAGTGTATCAACGACATTCTTATTACATTAATAATAATAAATCATGTTCCCAGGTTTTAAAACCGTTACATTCTTTGTTCGTCGTAATATAATTCATACAAACATGCTAGTCTATTATAGAATAAACTAATCATTCATCTTCGCCTTACCTTTAACTTTACTAGAACCCCCGGTTCGCTCGACCTTAGCTGCAATCATATGATTCAAGCAAAAAGTGAACATAACTAGCTCAACAAGTCTAACAATATATTATATAAATACCACTTCGAGAATCATATGATTATTCTTCAATAACTGAACAAGTAATTATGAAGTACTATGAAACATTGAATAGCACTTCTCATCTCATAAAATAATTCCAAAGTACATATAGTGACTTAGAAATTCTAAATAGGTCAAAAGACCATGAACATTCTCTTTGATTTCCATTCATAAAAAGGACAACCCAACACTAAGTCTGTAAGTCTGATATATCTTACGAGCACATCTAGGTGATCAGCCTATAGTACTCTATGTTGATCAGCACTCATCCATTAAACGCATTTACGTTTAAGTTTTGGCAACCTCGCGTGCCCATCGAATAATCGATGAAAAATACATTTGTTTATTCATACTTAGGCTTACCTTAAATTCGTACCAAACAATTAGTGTAGGATAGTGTTATCAATTCTATATTGAAAGACTTGTAAATAAATCAATCCACTCTTCAAGATTAGTCTAGCTGAGATAAAACTGGCATCGACCCTTTCGTAAAACAATTCATGCATCCCATAACATGAATCACATAGAACTTGGCTAACTCGAAGGTTAGACAAGCATTAAGAAAACTTGCCTTTAGCGTCTTCAAATAAATATTCAACAATTCTTGGTCTTTATAGTCTCTACAATACATAACCACATAACATACCACATTAGGACATGAACAAACATGTATGGTTCCTAATGTATCTTACCCTTCTTCTCAATCTAATTGCTCATTAGATTTGTTATGATTGGTTATGGTTTATCGTATTGCCTTACGTTCACGTTCACATCAACAACTTTTAGTTGTAATTCTCAACGTTATAGTCATCATCGAAGATGCTACTTTAAGTTAATTAATTCATCATCAATCTACTATCTTTCATTTCGTATACTTAATCGTACTTATTTCATTAACAAAACTCGCTTCAAGTATTTATCTGC
The DNA here is from genome assembly GCA_016801055.1 of Panax notoginseng. NCBI lineage: Eukaryota > Viridiplantae > Streptophyta > Magnoliopsida > Apiales > Araliaceae > Panax > Panax notoginseng. Next base: position 104,341,963 of record CM029020.1, read on the forward strand.
CCATACGGCTTATTATCGTTTATCGTTTCAGTATTAATAACTTAAGTTCAATTAATCATTCTTTCAACCTTTAGTCATTAACTTAAGGTTTTCAACATCTTAATTGATGTTACTTTAGGTTTAATATTGATATGATTCACCATTATCAATTTATTTTCCCTTTACATTCATAATCTTTCCTTTCTGTGCTTTACCTAATGCTGGCACTACGGTGCCAACTTTTCTTCTTGGACTCGCGTTGCGACATGAGTCTCCAATACCTAGGACCCAGACATGGTGCTGCGGCGCCATCTCCTTTTATACCAGCCGCGCTGCGGCGCCACTCTTTAGTGGCTAATGGACCTACTTGGCGCTGCGGCGTCACTTAGTGTGCTTTGGCTGGCACTACAGCACCAGACCTCAGTACCAGACAATTTTGACAGACTTCTTAGTTTAATGAACTTCCTGGACTCCAAATTTGATCATTTTAAGTCTGAATTGGCTCGTTCAAAAGCCACATGCTCACAAATCACATACTCTAAGTGTTCATGCAAGAATTTTTCATTTTTGAATCCGTTAACTCAAAATTCACCTTTGAGTTCATCTTAACGAAAACGATAAACGTTCGTGAACGTTCAACGCTCGTTTCTTCGTTCTAAGTCGGAATTCGGTCATTTTTGAGTCTGCAAGTCTAGAATGCCAAATAAGACTTATTCCCATTGAAAACCAACGTTTTTGAGCTCAATGTAAAATTTTGACTTCCATTTCGAGAATTTCACAAATTCGACGATTATCGTCCAAACTCATGAATTTTGCCATACCTTCGTTACTTAAGATCGTTTCAAATGGATTCATTCCATCATACTAACATCCTAACCATCCATATTTCAATAACTTATACATGATAAGTTCCTACATGATCTTCATGAGTTCAAAACTTCATTTATTGCTTATCTTACAACATGACTTATTTATGGCTTAAGTCTTTTGATTAATCATTCTCATCACTTCCTAGCATACAAGTTCTACCACTACTCACTTCTATAACAATTGAAGAGAGGGCGAATCATGGATTAGGATCTTACCTTGAAGATTGCTTGATTAAGCTTTGTTCTTTTTCTTGCTTCTTGAACTAACCAAGTCTAACTTTTCTAGCTTTTTTAGCTTTTTCTCTCTAACCAATAAGCACTTATGATGTTGGATAAAATAAAACAACCAACAAATGGGCTAAGACATCATCTATTTATAGGAAATCCTAGATTAGGGTATAATGGTCAATAAGCCATCCACCTCCTTAATAAATCTACTTACTATTCATTACTTGATCACCACATAACTTATCCTTTACTTTGCCACCAAGTATAAGCACTTTACTTAGCCACCAAGTATAAGCACTTTACTTGGCCACCACTTTGGGCCACCCATGTGGTTGCCCCATGGTTCATACTTACCTATTGGATCGATCCATGGATTCGGTTCCTACTTTGGGCTTGTATTTAACAAACATTTAGGCTTTAACATTCATTCACATTGGACTTAACTATTCCTACCATCAGGCTTGCATAATTCCAATTGGACTTTACAACTTCCTACACAATTGTACAAGTCCATTACATATGGCTTAAAGCCTTATAACGTATTGTTTACGTATTATTCTCGTAGTCTAACTCATATATTTATTCATCATATACGACATACCATCATTCATACATACTTGTATAATACTTCGTATCATTCTCATACTCATTACCTTGTACAATACTTACGTATCATACGATATCATCGTTTAACTTCTTAACGCTTTACTTTTCCTAACGTTCTTAAATTAAGTCCGCAGGCAAAAAACTACGTTTGCCATACGTGAATTATTATTACATAATCTATCTTCCCTTATTATTCTATCATTACGTATTTCTCTGAAGTTCAAAAATAATTTTCGAGCAGAAAACCATAAATAGTGTTTTTCAAAAAAATATTCAAAAAGCTTTTATTTACGTCTTGGAAATTCAAACACTATAATTCCTTCATGTAGCTAGAATACTACGATATTTCGACGCATTTAGGTTATAGAACAACCTCCATCTTATTAACATATAATATAATTTTATTCATTATTAAATCAAATAAAATTATTTTACAAATTGTTCGATTTTCTTGGTCGTTACAAAGTTACCATTGCAAGGTTGTCTATACTGAATGTGACCATTTGATACAAATTACACACATCATGCATTTTCATAATCAATTAGAATAATATCCAGATTATGTGCAAATCATAGTATGAAGAAATCCCTTTCCAGTCATACTGTTATGAGATATTTCGCTGAGATCATATTATATACCAGTGATTGATGAAAAGTTTAAGTCTGATTGAGTGCCTATCACGTGGTGAAACAATTTGGCATGTTCCGCTGAAATCATGATATGAACCAGTGTAATTGATAAAAAATATAGGCCTGATTGAGTGCCCATCACGTGGTGACAACATATCTTTTATAACTCCCATTTTATATTTCGTATTGTTATAAAAGAATATGTAGATTCTCTATATGTGTATCTGTGATGCCCCCCGAGTTTGGTGCTCACGATCCAACATATAAATAACATCTAACTACCCATTCATTGATGAATAGCAATACACATCTCATTAACATATATAGTTAATACATTATCCCAGGTTATCTAACCATGACTTTACAAACATACCCCTTAGATATATAAAAGGGTTTACAAATACAACATAATAAGTAATGTTTATTATAACTAATCACGCAAAACACCTTTGCCCTTGTTCTTCTCTACCCCTCCGGCTTCTTCGTTCCTAGTTAAAATATTTTATTTAGCAAGGGTGAGCAACAAATTTTCCCTGCAAGTTAAGACATATAATGAATGTATAAGAATCTAGAATAACAGACTATCTATTTCGATAGAATGACACCAAAGTTCGGAGAACTTTGAAATAGCTGAATAAATCTTTAATCACTAACCAGTCTTCTCACATTCTATGCAACACAATATTCTAATAATGAAAGAGTACATTGCTTTCAAAGTTTCTATGATATTCTATTGAATAATCAAGAATCAATTCTACACAATATCAAAGTGGAATGTTTTCCAGATTTATGATGAGCGATCCATTGGAACTTGAACTTCTCTTCTCGAGTAACTATCAAAGATTTACTTTGATATACCCAGGTGTATCAGATAACCATAAAGATTAAATTATACCCCTCAGCAAGTATATAAAGCGATCAGCTTTAGTATACCCTATATTATGCATAATACTTACACGCGCGCAACGGCCGAATATACAACCAAAATGTTCCCTTTATATAAAAGGTTGTTCCTCTCAGTCTTATAAACAGATTTTGAATCTTAACAACGAAATACTATGATTTCAATATCTATTCTCTTTCTCGATCGAGCTGAAACAATTGGCATTGACCTGTCAATAATAATTGAATTCTCTTCTCGAACCTACCAAGTTCCAATTTCAATATCCAATCACTTTCTTGATCTAGCCGAAACAATTGGCATCGACCTGTCAATAATAATTTAGTTCTTTTCTCGAACCTATCAGGTTTTAACAAAAGTTCGTCTAGCCAGAACAATTAGCTAAGACATTTCTCAACATGATTTAACAATAGACATAATTTGACTGTACTATTTGCAATCAATAATAGCTTCTACGAATGTAAATATCCAACAACAATTATTCTCCAAGTATATTCTCAGAATCACAAATTCAATTTGAATTAATAAACATGCACTAACTGCGAATAATCAATAATAATTCTCAGACGTGGTCTAATCAACAATAATTAACCACCATACTATTTAAAAGATATAACTCAAGGTTGAGTTAAGAAAACTTGCTTGATTCGTTGACTACTGCTACGCAATTTAAGTTAACCTCTTTTGTAAGACCTATCATTAATAAGATTGGTCTTTCAATCAGCATATCATACTTTGTATCATAATACAATTACTTTATCAATCAATTATCTAACACTTAATCATATAATTAAATATTAGATAACACCTTACAACCTTAGTATTATTATCATCCTTTGATAATTCTTTAATCACTATATCATATACATTATGATTTAACATTTACTTTTTCATTTCATAAGTTATTCTTTAACATCTAATAAGTCAAATACTAATCCAGCAACCTGGATTCTAAATCCAGCAACCAAATTGCCAATCCAAAAGACTAGATTTCAAATCCAGCAACATGTGTGAAGAACGAGAATTTTGTAATTTATTTTAATATTTATTGAATTAAATAAATATTTTTGATGATTTAATTATTAGATTAAATAATTATTTGATGCAATTGTGGTAGATTAATTTAATTATATGTGTTACATTTATTAAATTAATGTAGAGAATTTTTTATTATCAAAGTATGTAATTATGTGAGCTTATTGTATTAAAAGAAATATTTAATAAGCATATTGGTATTTTCATTAGTTTAATTATTAATTAGAGAACATTATTTAGTAATGAGATATTTAATTATGTGACTATGTGAATTTATGAGAAATTATTATATTTTGTTTATAATAAATTATATAAGATATTGAATTTAATTTATGAAGGGTGTGACATGATTTAAACTATATGATAAAGCTTTATTAAATTAAACAGTTTTGAAATCTATTAGGCCCAGCCAAACATGGCCTTAGTGGGAGTTACCACCAGTTACCCATGACTGGGTTAACTAGCCATGATGCGAGTCAGTGCTAGATTATAGTATATGTATTCTCCTTCTCATCTTTTTATTTTCTAAGTCTAGAAAAGCAGAGGGAGAGTGTTTGCAAAATTCAAAGAGAAAATCATATCTGTTAAAGAGAAATTGTGAGTGTGTAATTAGCAGGTTATTGTGAAAAGATCATCTGGAATCATCTCTTCTTAAATTATACTCTAGGTAAATCCTCCAAACCCAATTCTATTTCACGTCACTTGGTTTTTATGAAAATGACTTTCAAAACCTCTGTTATGTCTCTTTAATTGAGAAATTGAATTATTATATGGAAATATGTAATCATACGAGTAGCATAACATGTTTTATATATATATATTGCATGATTCCATATCCTAAGTGTCGTTAATCTGATGACTTGCTATTTCAAAAATATACAGAATTTGGGTTTTTGGCCTTATGGCCTTATACATGATTTTATTATGTCAAACATAAATGTTTTCGTAGATTTTACACTCGTATATTATTGTGCATATTAATACGAAGAGACCAAACTTTAAATGAACGAATTTGGCTTTATAACGAATCTGTGGCGTTGAATTTTAGGAATTTATGTTAAAAACTTCAAGAACAGAGGAAAATTTTATGTTTTAATTATGTGATTATATGTTTTAATGGGTTAAAATCACTTTATAGATATTGTATTATGATTATACATGAATTATAACATGTGGGTATGTCTAAATTCGTGTAGTGATAAATTAAATTGGAGTTTTTGGCTGTGTTCTGCAATTTTCGTGAATTGCAGAACAGTTTCTGGTTCGTCGCGCCGCAACGCCACACTCACGCCTAAACATCCACGCCGCAGCGCCACCACGCCACATCGCCAAGATTTCAGCCGCAGCGCCGCAGTGCATTGTGTCCGGCTACAACGCCACGGCGCCGCAGCGTGAAGATAAAGTATAACAGTGGCGCTGCAATGCCACTCTCCAGAATGTCCAAAAATGTAATCTTTTTAAAATATTAAGTCTAGCAATGTGTTAGTAACTTAATGTAATGAACATGTAAACATGTTAGAAATATAATGAAATGATAAAATTGTTGTTTAACATGTAAATAACATAATTACATGTGATTTAAATTATTGAATTCATAATTAGATTATTATTCATGAAGTACAAATTATGTGATAATGAGATAAATTGACTAAGTATAGTAGATAATTAAAGTAGACAACGAGAATGAGTTTATGATGATTAGTTAAGTTATAATTAACTGGTATTGTGAATGTGAATGGTATGTAGGATATAATCCAAAGAACGTGATTAGTTAAAGTATAATCTACGCACGAGGCAAGTTCCCTAACCCTACTTGTCATTTTTGTTCAAGCTTATTATTTACCTTGAATAAACTATCGTTACTATTATTCAAGTTCAAAAGGTTTATTAAAGATTGATTATCTCTTCAAATTATGATTTTGTTATACAATAATTGTTCTATTGTATACTTCTTGAGATTATTATTCAAATTGAATATCATTATTGTTGAACCTTATTAGACTAGTGAAACCTTATTGATTCAACTAGTCTATAGTTGATGAGCGTTCTAAATTTCAGAACCCTTGATGAATTATCCAAACCAAACTTCCTTTGGTGCGGACTCGAATGTCAAACTGAGATGAACAACCCTATATAGGGAATTATTTACGCTTTAGCGTTAAGATATTGTGCACAGTATGGTACTAAGGGCTGATCCCCCTAAGTACGAGAAGAAGGTCCATAGTCTTATGACTGTTAAAGGTTTCAAGTATAACTCTTCTTAACCTAGGACATAGTTCAAGGTCTTATGACCCTCAGAATTCTTTTGATTCTTGTTATTCATTCTTGATTCAAAAGTTGAGCTTTTATTCAGATGTCTTTGATTTATTCGCATGTTATTATACTGTTATTTCATTATTATACTTGTGGGCATTTGTGCTCACTCTTTCTTAATAATAACATTGCAGTTAAGAACGAAAGAACTGATGAACCTTCCACTAGTAAAGGCAAGGGCAAAGTTAGCAAGTGACGAAGACCTGTTGTTTTATATGATGATGTATTTGTTTAAGACTTGAGTTAATGTTATTGTTTAAGACTTATTTGTTTATGATTCTGCACAGATGTTTAAGGTTAGTTTAACCTGGGATTGTATTATTATTATTCAGATGTTGTAACCCTTAAGGGTAAGATTTTATTTCTATCTATTGCATGGTTTTCATTTATTATGGATAGATAGATAGATGATATTTGTACAGTGAACACTAAATCCCGTGGAATCGAAGTACCTAGATTTGGGGGTGTCACAGGTTGGTATCAGAGCTGTAGGTTATGAACCTTAGGTGTGGGAACAACCTTAGGTAGTAGACTTATAGAAAGAAGATAGTAAAGGAAAACTCTTATCGAGTTTTAAGAAATGAATTTTTGGTAATTCATTGAAGATAATAAAATATATTATGTGTTTATGTTTTAATTTATGTGCTCGTTAGTACCTATAGAGGAGGAGCCTCGAGACATACATGTTGTTAGGGAACAGTTAGTTCAGAGGGAGTCATCTCCATGGATCACCGTTGTTGGTCAGGAGCATGAGCCCGAGACTAATCCTGAGGAGGATCCTGAGGAGGAGTTTGATGAGGAAGAGGAAGAAGAGGAGTTACCACGGTACACCGTTGATGCGGAGATGTATGACACGTTATACGACCGTAACGTGGAATTACAAGACGAGGTTCAGGAATTGACTGAGCGAGCGACTGTTCAGCAGTCTACTTTAGAGGAGAAGGAGAGGGAGATTTCGACTCTTCACTCACGATTGGAAAATGTAGAATGGGATTTGGTTCATGAGAGGGGTCAAACCGAAGATAAGACCGAGGAGATAGAGAAGCTGAAAAAGGAATTGAAAGAAACCTCCGGAAGACTGAAAATAGCAGAGGAAAGATGGGTAAGAGAATCACGTCGAGCTGATCGTGCAGAAGATGATAGTCGTGCAAAGAAGGCAAAGCTTGAAGAGACATAGTCCACACTTAATCATGCAATGGATGAGGCTCAGGAACGAGTTTTGAGATACCCCATCCAGTTCGAAAGACTTCCGTCGTATATGCTGGATCGCAGGACGATGTCTCGTATCATGGATGAGGAGCGTGGCAAGGCTATTCAGCACCTTGATAGATAGGATTAGAATCCGTTTAATTATGTGAAAGACTTAATTAGTTTTTATATATAAATTTCGATGTGTTTATGAACAAAGGAATATGTTAATATTTTAAATCCTGTGGATTCTTTATTCCAAGATTGTTGATGTAAATAGCAGTTATGCTATAGTTTGATGTTAAAACTTTGAGTTGAATTAAATATATTAAGTTGTTTGAGATGATGTGTTAAATTGTTGAGTAATGCCTTAACTATTTAGAGAAATAAATAAAGTTCTAATAAGCGTTTATTTTATCAGAAATATGCCGCCAAGGAGAAGACAACAACATCAACCGGCTCAGGAAGAGTCAACCAATAATAACAATAATGCCAACGCTAATCCTATTCAGCAGTTGGTGAACTTACTGACGGGAGCAATGAACAATCAGCCTCAAGCTCCACCAAATACAACGTTTAAAGTCTTTAAGGCGGTGGGACCGCCAGAGTTCAAAGGTTCCAAGAACCCAATCGAGGCTCAAACGTGGGTCATGGAAATGGAGAAAGTATTCGACGTTGCTAGGGTTAGAGAAGACCAGAAGACCGCTTTCGCAACGTTTATGCTAAAGTCTGAGGCTAGCTGCCGGTGGCAAGCAAACAAAGTGCGAGGAGGTGAAGGTGTAATTACGTGGGAGAGATTTAAAGAAATGTTTTTCGAAATGTACTTCCCAACTAGTTCGCAGAATCAGATGGAAATTCAATTTCTGGAACTGAAGTAGGGAAACATGAGCGTACCTGATTACGCGACTAAATTCGATGAGTTGGCAAGGTTTGCCCCGTACCAAGTACACACTGACGAAAGAAAGGCCAGAAGATTTGAACAAGGACTAAAGCCTTGGGTTTACAGTAAGGTGTCAATGTTTCAGATAAACACATTTGCCGGAGTACTCGAAAAGGCCATCCTCGCTGAAGGTGGGAGCGATGCGGTGACCAAGTACAATCAAGAGCAGAAGAAGAAGAAGAGTGAAGGTGAAGGAAATAACAAAACTGGTGGGAGTATCACTGGGGGTAGTCATAATCAGAAGAGGAAGTGGACGGATAACTCGTCAGCTGGAAGTCAACAAGGAGGGCAAAAGAAGAAAATTGAAGCGTGCTCAAACTGCGGAAAAGCTCACCTGGGAGTTTGCATGAAAGGGAAGCGAGTGTGCTACAATTATGGTCAGGAAGGCCACATAGCACCAAACTGTCCAAACCCAAAGAAGGGTGCTTGTTTTAACTGTGGTTCTAAGGATCATCTAGCAAGAGACTGCCCCAAGAAGGGATCAGGAGGAGCAGTGCAAGGAGGTAATCGTGGAAATAGCAGTGGAAATACCTTAACCATTACCGGACCACCTACAACAAACCGACCGACCGCCAGAACTTTCAATATGACAGTGCAGGACGCAATCCAGTCTCGTGAGGTGGTGTTAGGTATCATTCCGATCAATGAAATTAATGCTTATGTTTTATTTGATTCGGGTGCTACTTGTTCCTTTATATCCGAAGACTTTGCTAATAGTTTAGATTTGCTTATGGATGAGTTGGAATATCCCATGAATATAGAAATTGCGAATAGAGAGATAATTCTTGTTAAGTACGTGTTTAAGCACTGTAGGGTGGATATTAAGGGTAATATCATGAACGTAGATCTTATCCCTATTTGGCTTGGGGAATTTGACGTTATTTTGGGTATGGATTGGTTATCCAATTGTGGGGCAGTAATTAACTGCCAGAAGAAACGTATTAACCTTATGACTCCGTCAAAGGTTATATTTTATGGTAGCAAGTCGCCTAGACAAGCGAGTTGTCTGACTATAAAGTAGGCCAGGAGGTTGTTAAGACAAGGCTGTGTAGGATATCTAGCTTACGTAGTCGACAGTCGAAAAGAGAATCCGAAGGTAGAAGAGATACCGATTGTAAGCGACTTCGTCGATGTATTTTCAGACGATTTGCCAGGACTTCCACCAGATAGAGAGATAGATTTCGTGATCGATTTGGCGCCCGAAACCGCCCCAATTTCGAAGGCACCATACCGAATGGCACCAGTAGAGATGAAAGAACTGATGGTCCAACTACAAGAATTGCTGGAAAAAAAGTACATTCAACCGAGCGTATCGCCGTGGGGAGCGCCAGTGTTCTTTGTGAAAAAGAAGAACGGATCGATGCGGATCTGCATTGACTACAGAGAACTGAACAAGGTCACGATTAAGAATAGATATCCATTACCAAGAATCGACGATCTGTTTGATTAATTAAAGGGAGCAAGATACTTTTCCAAGATAGACTTGAGAAGTGGTTATCACCAACTGAAGGTGAGGCCAGAGGATGTACCGAAGATAGCGTTCAAAACGCGATACGGTCACTACGAATTTTTAGTAATGTCGTTTGGTCTAACGAATGCTCCTGCAGCATTTATGGGACTTATGAATGGTGTGTGCAAGCCGTTTTTGGACAAATTCGTGGTGGTATTTATAGAAGACATTCTGTTATATTCCAAAACCAAAGAAGAACACGAAGAACGTTTGAGGTTAACGTTAGAAGTATTGAGAAGGGAGAAGTTGTACGCTAAATTTTCGAAATGCGAATTCTGGATCGAGCGAGTATAATTTCTTGGTCACGTGATCGATAAAAACGGAATTTCGGTAGATCCATCCAAAGTAGAAGCCGTAATTAACTGGGAATAGCCGAGAACGCTGTCAGAAGTAAGAAGTTTTCTTGGATTGGCAGGATATTATAGAAGATTCATTCAAGATTTTTCCTAGATCGCAACTCCGTTAACGAATTTAACTCGAAAAGCTGTGAACTTTGTTTGGACGGAGAAGTGTGAGGAGAGCTTTCAAGAACTAAAGAAGAGGTTGAGTACGGCACATGTGTTATCTCTTCCGGATGATACAGGCAATTTTGTTATTTTTAGTGATGTGTCGCATAAAGGATTTGGCTGTGTGCTAATGCAAAACAATAAAGTCATCGCGTATGCATCACGACAGTTGAAGGATTACGAGAAGGGATACCCGACTCATGATTTGGAGTTAGCTGCAGTGGTTTTTGCTTTAAAAATTTGGAGACACTATCTCTACAGGGAGAAGTGTGAGATATATACATACCACAAGAGTCTGAAATATATTTTCACACAGAAGGATTTGAATATGAGTCAAAAAAGATGGTTAGAATTAATTAAGGATTACGACTGTGAGATTTTATACCATCCAGGTAAAGCAAATGTAGTTGCCGACACCTTAAGTAGAAAGGGTCGTGAGAAATTGATGATGTTGACTGCTCAGGAGGAGCTTATCACAGAAATGGAGAAACTGGAGTTGGAAGTGAAGCATCCAATGGAGATTGATGAGAAGCTATTTCAGATGCAATCTGGTACAACTTTACTAGATAAAGTGAAGGAGGCTCAGCTTCAGGATGATGAATGCAAAAAGGTGGCAAAGAAGATATCCGAAGGGACCGAACCGAGATTTAAGATGGATAAGGAAGGAATACTGAGATTTGTGAGTAGAATTTGGGTACTGCCAGTACAAGAGATTAAGGAAGATATTTTAAGCGAGGCTCATAGTTCACGATATTCGATTCACCTTGGTAGTACCAAAATATACCAAGATCTTCGACAACATTTTCGGTGGCCGAATTTGAAGCGTGATGCTGCAGAATGTGTTGCCAAGTGTCTGACCTGTCAGAAAGTGAAAGCGGAACATCAGAGACCGAGTGGATTGCTACAACCGTTAGAGATCCTAGAGTGGAAATGGGAACATATTACAATGGACTTCGTGGTTGGCCTTCCGATGACTCAGAAAGGCTACGACGCAGTATGGGTTATCGTTGACTGACTGACGAAATCTGCACACTTCCTTCCAATCAAAATAAGATTCAACTTAGATCAGTTGGCCAGGTTATACGTAAAAGAGATTGTTTTGAGGCACGGAGTTCCGGTATCAATTGTTTCAGATAGGGATCCGCGTTTCACATCAAATTTTTGGAAACGTCTTCAGGAATGCATGGGTACGTAATTGCGAATGAGTACAGCTTACCACCCTCAAACAGATGGACAGACTGAGAGAACGATTCAGACATTAGAAGATATGCTAAGAGCCTGTGTAATGGACTTTAAAGGAAATTGGGATGATCGATCACCTACCATTAGTAGAGTTCGGCTACAACAACAGTTACCATGCTAGTATTGGTATGCTGCCATATGAAGCTTTATACGGCAGAAAGTGCAGAACTCCGCTTTACTGGGATGAAGTTGGTGAAAGACAATTTCTAGGACTAGAATTGGTACAGCAGACAGCAGAAATAGTCAAAGTAATTCGAGCACGACTGGTAGCAGCTCAAGATCGACAGAAGAAATACGCTGATCCACATCGTAAAACTATCGAGTTTGAATCAGGTAGTTATGTTTTCTTGAAGGTCTCTCCTTGAAAAGGGAAGATCAGGTTCGGAAAGAAAGGGAAATTGAGCCCAAGATTCATTAGACCCTTTGAAGTACTGAGGAGAATCGGAGAAGTTGCGTATGAGGTAGCCTTACCTCTAGCACTCAAGAATATCCATAACGTCTTCCATGTTTCTGTGTTGCGACCTTACAAGCCTGATTACAAGCATGTAATTGAATATGAATCCCTACATTTTGAGAAAGACTTATCTTACGAAGAAATTCCTGTCCCAATTGTCGACCGAAAAGAACAAGTTCTCAGAAATAAAGTTATACATTCTGTCAAGGTAATTTGGAGGAATCACAACGCTGAAGAAGCTACGTGGGAACTCGAAGAGAATATGATGAAGAATTACCCTCATTTATTTACTTAAATATGTGTATGCGATTCTGGGGACAGAATCTTTGTAAGGGGGGAGAATGTAACGGGTCAAATTTTATTGAATTTATTGAGTCGTGATTCTGGGGACATAATCCTTTTAAGGGGGGAAAGATGTGATGAATGAGAATTTTGTAATTTATTTTAATATTTATTGAATTAAATAAATATTTTCGATGATTTAATTATTAGATTAAATAATTATTTGATGCAATTGTGGTAGATTAATTTAATTATATGTGATACATTTATTAAATTAATGTAGAGAATTTTTTATTATCAAAGTATGTAATTATGTGAGCTTATTGTATTAAAAGAAATATTTAATAAGCATATTGGTATTTTCATTAGTTTAATTATTAATTAGAGAACATTATTTATTAATGAGATATTTAATTATGTGACTATGTGAATTTATGAGAAATTATTATATTTTATTTATAATAAATTAAATAAGATATTGAATTTAATTTATGAAGGGTGTGACATGATTTAAACTATATGAGAAAGCTTTATTAAATTAAACGGTTTTGAAATCTATTAGGCCTAGCCAAACATAGCCTTAGTGGGAGTTACCACCAGTTACCCATGACTGGGTTAACTGGCCATGATGCGCGTCAGTGCTTGATTATAGTATACGTATTCTCCTTCTCATCTTTTTATTTTCTAAGTCTGGAAAAGCATAGGGAGAGCGTTTGAAAAATTCAAAGAGAAATCATATATGTTAAAGAGAAATTGTGAGTGTGTAATCAGCCGGTTATTTTGAAAAGATCATCTGGAATCATCTCTTCTTAAATTATACTCTGGGTAAATCCTCCAAATCCAATTCTATTTCACGTCACTTGGTTTTTATGAAAATGACTTTCAAAACCTCTGTTATGTCTTTGTAATTGAGAAATTAAATTATTATATGGAAATATGTAATCATACGAGTAGCATAACATGTTATATATATATATATATATATATATATATATATATATATATATATATATATATATATATATATATATATATATATTGCATGCTTCCATATCCTAAGTGTCGTTAATCTGATGACTTGTTATTTCAAAAATATACAGAGTTTGGGTTTTTGGCCTTATGGCCTTATACGTGATTTTAGTATGTCAAACATAAATGTTTTTGTAGATTTTACACTCGTATATTATTGTGCATGTTAATACGAAGAGACTAAACTTTAAATGAACGGATTTGGCTTTATAACGAATCTGTGGCGTTGAATTTTAGGAATTTATGTTAAAAACTTCAAGAACATCAAGAATAGAGGAAAAATTTATGTTTTAATTCTGTGATTATATGTTTTAATGGGTTAAAATCACTTTATAGATGGTGTATTATGATTATACATGAATTATAACATGTGGGTATGTCTAAATTCGTGTAGTGATAAATTAAATTGGAGTTTTTGGCTGTGTTCTGCAATTTTCGAGAAATTGCAGCGCTACCGCGCCGCAGCGCCAAGATTTCAGTCGCAGCGCTACAGCGCCGCAGTGCCATGTGTCCGGCTGCAGCGCCGCAGCGTGAAGATAAAGTATAACAGTGGCGCCGCAGCGCCACTCTCCAGAATGTCCAGAAATGTAATTTTTTTTAAAAATATTAAGTCTAGCAATGTGTTAGTAACTTAATGTAATGAACATGTAAACATGTTAGAAATATAATGAAATGATAAAATAGTTGTTTAACATGTAAATAACATAATTACATGTGATTTAAATTATTGAATTCATAATTAGATTATTATTCATGAAGTACAAATTATGTGATAATGAAATAAATTGACTAAGTATAGTCGATAATTAAAGTAGACAACGAGAATGAGTTTATGCTGATTAGTTAAGTTATAATTAACTGGTATTGTGAATGTGAATGGTATGTAAGATATAATCCAAAGAACGTGATTAGTTAAAGTATAATCTACGCACGAGGCAAGTTCTCTAACCCTACTTGTCATTATTGTTCAAGCTTATTATTTACCTTGAATAAACTATCGTTACTATTATTCAAGTTCAAATGATTTATTAAAGATTGATTATCTCTTCAAATTATGATTTAGTTATACAATAATTGTTCTATTGTATAATTCTTGAGATTATTATTCAAATTGAATATCATTATTGTTGAACCTTATTAGACTAGTGAAACCTTATTGATTCAACTAGTCCATAGTTGATGAGTGTTCTAAATTTCAGAATCCTTGATGAATTATCCAAACCAAACTTCCTTTGGTGCGGGCTCGAATGTCAAACTGAGATGAACAACCCTGTATAGGGGATTATTTACGCTTTAGCGTTAAAATATTGTGCACAGTATGGTACTAAGGGTTGATCGCCCTAAGTACGAGAAGAAGGTCTATAGTCTTATGACTGTTAAAGGTTTCAAGTATAACTCTTGTTAACCTAGGATATAGTTCAAGGTCTTATGACCCTCAGAATTCTTTTGATTCTTGTTATTCATTCTTGATTCAAAAGTTGAGCTTTCATTCAGATGTCTTTGATTTATTCGCATGTTATTATACTGTTATTTCATTATTATACTTGTGGGCATTTGTGCTCACTCTTGCTTAATAATAACATTGCAGTTAAGAATGAAAGAACTGATGAACCTTCCACTAGTAAAGGCAAGGGCAAAGTTAGCAAGTGACGAAGACCTGTTGTTTTATATGATGATGTATTTGTTTAAGACTTGAGTTAATGTTATTGTTTAAGACTTATTTGTTTATGATTCCGCACAGATTTTTAAGGTTAGTTTAACCTGGGATTGTATTATTATTATTTAGATGTTGTAACCCTTAAGGGGAAGATTTTATTTCTATCTATTGCATGGTTTGCATTTATTATGGGTAGATATATAGATGATATTTGTACAGTGAACACCAAATTCCGTGGAATCGAAGTACTGGGATTTGGGGGTGTCACAACCTAGATTCCAAATCCAGCATCTAGATAGCCAATCCAGCAAACTAAACTGCAATTCAGCAAACTGGATTCCAAATCTAGCAACTAGATTGCAATCCAGCAACCTGAATTCAACATATTTTTAATTCAGTAAACTTCTTTTCAATCCAGCAAGCTGGATTCATCAAATTTTTCAATCCAGCAAACTTGATTCATTTTCCTTCAATCCAGCAAACTGAATTCACAAATTATTCAATCCAGCAAGCTGGATTCCATATCCTTTTCATGAAAAATACCAAATCTACTTATTATTTTTCTATCCTTTGTCCAAACATATAAACATATATTTCATACACGAAAAGCATTTTTCCATAATCTTTCAACTTCTTTTAGTAATTTTCAAAAATAATTTTTAGTGTGTAGCTTAAGAATTTTGCCCCATCATGCTCAACTCCAGAATTTCCCATCTCTTGACACCAACTTATACATGTTAATGTGAGCCTCCAGTTTAAATTTCGTGGCCATCGGAGTTATAGAACTCCAGTTGTAGCCGTTTTTTGTTAGAAAATTACAGAAATTGAAATGGTCATAACTTGGCCATTTTAAGTCGGAATAAGCTCATTTTTTGATAGGATGTACTTAATACCATATATTTTCATGTCCCAAAAGGGCGGAATTTTTCACACAAATTAAGTGGCCGAAACAGCCCTTACAAAATTTTGGACAGTAGCTTTTTGAAAAAAATTCACTTTTCCTACTTTGTTAAAAATAATCCATACGGAAATCTACAACTCCTTTTTCAGTGATTCCACTTGGAGATGTTAGAAAACTTATCATATTATCCTCCCAAATATTTATAGAATTTTTTGAATGTTAGAAAAATAACAAAACTGCCCCTACCCTTGACTGTCCAAAACAGTCTATTTTTCCTTAAAAGACACGAAACTATTTTTGCTAAATCAGTCACTACAGACTGTGTACTCAACATTTTTTAGTGCTACCACTTGGGTTTAGAAGATAAATTAAAATCTAAAGTACATAGAAAATTTATGGTTTATAAACTAGAAAATCACTTTTTCTTTACTTTTGATTTCTAACTAAATATGGGTATATCTAAATATGAAACACCCATTAACAAGTATATTCATGGTTTTTAAGTTTAGAAACATAGTTTCAAGATTTGATTTATAATAATCAAAAATTACATAAACAAAAGGGGTTTATACCTTTGCTTGATTTTCTTTCTCCTTCAAAATAAGAGATGGATCTTGGGTGTATGAAGATCAAAATCTCCTCTCCTTCTCCTCTTGGAGCTGCTAAAATGATAGCATTCTCTCTCTCTTCTCTTGTGACGCCCCCAAAATAGGTATACATCAGCCACTCTGAGTTGCCAAATACATGGTATAGAAATAACTACAACTTTATTAATATAATTGTCGTGTAAAATACGATAACACATAAACTGTGAGTTTAAATACAAATATTGTCTTATAGACAATATCCACACTAAAATAAGTACTCATTATAATTATTGATACACTATTTTACAAAATAGTGAGGACCGCTAAACAATTGTCTAAAACCATCATTCCACACCCGACTACTTCCCACTATATTCTCTCTTCCTGAGAAGAAAAATGAAACAAAAAAGAAAAAGGGTTAGTTCAACTAGCATAGTAAAGAATATTATGACAAAGATAATATAGAACAAATTATCGTTAGTCCTCAACAGGGAAAAATCTAATAGAATATAATAGACAACAAGTTTTAGATCAACAACTGCAGCGAAAATAGCAATCCATTAGAAGAGTCATGTAGAGAATGAATGCTACTATCTTCTAAGATTTAAAAGTCCATCATCAATATTTTATCCCTGTAACATCAATCAATATACATCATAAATCAAATATATTCATCTTTGCACTATAGGCCAGAGATATTCATTTGTATCACCAGTTGATCATGTTTATCTAAACACATATTCATCTTTGCACTATGGGCCAAAGATATTCATAAGTTAATCATTCATCTTTGCACTACAGGCCAAAGATATTCAGTAATATCATCATTTAGGACTGAGAATGATGAAAATATTTTAAAGAAAACGAATCCAGTGAGACAAAAGAACAAATATTAGGGATTCGTACTTCGGTTTATCCATGTTCAAAAACACCCCATAATATACCATAGTTGAGTAAAATTCAAGAATAAAGATCAAAACATGGATACAATCAAAGATAGTAACAAAAATAGACCTCTGGGACAAAGAAGAGAAAATTTTATTTTTCGGTGAATAGTGCCGTATTCGTGAATAGTGCCGTATACGTGAATAGTAACCCCGACACAAAAAAATAGAAATTCCACAATAAAACTCATATAAATATTTCGACATAATGATATTGGAAGAAATAATATTATTTATAAAAAAAATAACATCCCTTACCTCAAAAGGACAGTGCTTTCGACTGGAATATCGGATATAATGCTGAAGGAACTTGCACCGTATAGCAACACTTAAAGTATCAAAATACTCATAAAAATACGCTCGATAATATAGAGAGAGAAAACTTCAGATTCTGGTGTGATTTTCAATTCTAACCTAAGCACCCTATTAATAGGAAAATGCTTAGAACACCAAAGCAGAAAATTTAATAAAATATTAATATATTAAAAAAAAATTCACGCCCACCTTAGAACATCTGAATTCAGCATGTTTACCACTCATGTGGGGCCCACCCAATTGCAAAAAATATTTTAAACTCTAAAAATTAATTATTTCGAAACTTCAATAATTCATAATAGATAGCCATTTTATCAGAAAAATTCAAATTTTATGTCCATTCCATAGGAAATTCAATTTTCTACAACTTTGTAGCTTTAAGTTTTTTCAAATTCTAAACAGAAATTGACCGAAATCCACATACGGACGATTTTGTAGGCTATAATCAAATTTTAGTCAAAAAAAGATCAACTAACATGTTTAACATGTTTTTAGTATTTATTATAACAAATATACTCTTCCTCCTCATTTATTCATATATCACACATTCATTGTAAAAATATCACTATTATTATATTATCACATTATACATTTATAATGTAATATAATTATATATTTGAATGAATTATTTTATCAGAAAAGATAAAATATTAATTTTCAATAATTGTCACTTTTCTAAGAATTCCTCCATTTATATCCACATAAAATAAATATTTTCCTTATCATATAAATCAACAATTAATTATTCACAAATAATATTATAGAATCACAATAATGACAATCAGGTCGTTCTTAGGAAAGAGGGGGCCCGGTAAAGATTTCTCCTTACTGGCGCGTAATTAAATAACCTCTCATAGATAGAACTTCCTTAGACATTGTCAATAATGCTATCTAACAATATTATTCAAATAATATGAATTATTGATCTGATAATTTGAAATAATGTGCAATGACAATTATTGAATAAACAATATAAAATATCAATGTAGTAATTATGAAATCAATAAAATAAAATATTGAACAGTAATTACTGTAACAATTATTGAGCAGTGTCATCTTACGTAAGAATCAATAATTGGTGCAATACCATGTGCTACGGTACAACACCGCGTATTACTGTGTTTTAACCCCCGGGTATTCTAACAGTGTTAACGGTAACAACTACGCCATTATTTATAAAAACTCATACTTGTCATTTTCTTCATCCAATCGCTTTCGATTATGGGGCCCACAAAAGGCTGCACCGTCGTACGAATATTCCCCGACAACAAGAATATTCCACGACCAAATGAATATTTCCCGACAAAAATGAATATTTTATAACCACTTGCTTATTTAAATTATTTGCGCATTTTACCCATAACTAACCACATTAATCAAATCAACCCCTTACTATTTCAAAATAATAATTAGAGGAAATTCTATTTTATTCATAAAAAGTTGGGGTCTTACAACCTCTCCTCCTTATGAAATTTCGTCCTCAAAATTGACGTACGTACCTGGTGTTTCGAAAAGGTGAGGATACCTCGCTTTTAATTCTATTTCCAACTCCTAGGTCATTTTCTCAATAGCATGGTTCCTCCATAAAACTTTGACTTGTGGTATAACCTTTGTGTGTAAGACATGCTCCTTCCTATCCAAGATCTTGACAGGTACCTCCTCGAACGTTAAATCTTCGGCTATCTCTTCTGGTTCTACTCAATAATGTGGTTCGGGTCTTTCACATATTTACGTAGCGTGGATATGCGAAAAACGTTATAAACACGAGACATACTTGGCGGTCAAGCAAGTCTATAGGCCACATTTCCTACTCGATCGAGAATTTCAAATGGACCAACAAATCGAGGGTTGAGATTTTTTCTCTTCATCGACTCTTACTTCTAGAATAACACATTCTTGCACCTTCTTCTTTATATTCATCAACTCCGGTGTGTAGCTTGAGCGGTTTTAACTTTATCGATTAAAGTCGATTCTACTCGTATATCATCACGTGGGTCCCTAGAGTCTTTAACTCTATCTCTATCATTTGTAAGTTATACGAAATGGGTCTTTGTATTCGACATTATCGCACTCGTACCCGTATACGATCTTCTACTCAACACGTCAGCTACCACGTTTGCTTTTCCAGTATTGTATTGGATGGTATGATCGTAATCTTTCAACAGCTCGAGCCAACGTCATTGCCGTATGTTGAGTTCTTCGAAGCCTTTCTCACATTCCTCGCTCCATTCAAATTTGTATCTTTTCGAGTCAGCTGAGTTAATGGAGTAGCGATTTGAGAAATTCTTTTATGAACCTCCGATAGTAACCAGCTAGGCCTAGAAAGCTTTGTATTTCAATTACTGACTTTGGTTGCTCTTAACTATGACTCATATCACAATCTTAGATAGCACGTCACAATGGCACCTATCGTTTTACCATCACACAAATATAGCGTCCCCTACGGAGAGTCTGGCTTCGGTGCATTCCACAAAGAAAGTCACCAGATAGAGGCTCGGGTACCAACACCTGTAGTTTGGTTTTTAACTCCTAAAGTTTAATAGGAGCTATTCGATATGAGATTTAAGAAATGGGTTTTATATTGGGTTCAAGATTAAAACAAAAATTGAATATCACGCTCTGGGGTAGACCGAAAAGTTCTTCAGGAAATACGACAGGAAATTCTCTAACAACAGAAATATTATTCAAATCTGACGTGTTTTTATTCAAGTCCATGACATGGGCTAAGAAAGCTTGACATCCGTTTTTCAATAAACAAATGGCTTTCTGGCCTGATATAACAGTGATTGACTTTAATGGTTTGGTTACTTGAATTCGTACAACAGGTTGGTTAGGAATATGAAAACTAACAACCTTACGAAAAATAATCAATTTTAGCATGATGAGTGGTTAACCAATCAATCCCTAAAATCACATCAAATGCAAGTATTTTCAAAGAAATGAGATCACAGATAATGTGATGGTGCCAACCTGAATCAAGCAAAATTTATAAACAGTGGATGTAACGAAAGTTTCTCCTAACGGAATTTCAACAGATAAGTCGAAGTTTAATTTCTCAGAAGTCAAGTTCAAACGTTGAACACAAGCAGGAGAAATAAAAGAATGGGTAGAACCGGTATCTAATAAGGTATAGACTTCGCAAGAATTTATGATTAACTAACCCGTGATAACTTCGTTCGGGTTCCTCGCATTTTGGTCAGTCAAGACAAATGCTCTTTCAGGAATGGCTGACTTTGACTTGTCTAGGACAGCCTTTGGAGTCACCATCCCCGCTGGACTTGGTTTCGCTACAGTACAATCTCGAGCGATATGACCTTCCTTTCCACAATTATAACATACCTTGAACTGCTGTGGACAGTTTGGGCTGATGTGTCCCTCTTTCCCGCATTTATAACATATGACCGGCGGTCGTTCTCCTCTCTTAGAAACTGTTGATGCTGGTGCTGACATCTTCACATTGTCATTGTTGTACCTTCTCTTTTTAAAATCTCTCCCCGACTCGCTTCTTCTATTATCATGGCCATGATTACCACCAGAGTGGTTACCGCTTTTGTCTGTATTTTTTCCTCCTCGTTGGTTATCATTGCTCCGATGACTGCTGCCACCGGTATGACCCTGGTTGTGGTCTCTCGGTTGAACGTACTCATTATCTCGCTCTAATAATTGAGCCATGTTGACAACATCTGAATATAGAGAAATTTTTTGAGAAATAAGATATTGCCGAATCTCGGGTTTCAGACCTCTCAGAAACATCTGCGTCATATGTTCCTCATTCTCTACCAAATGAGGTGCAAACCTGGATAACTCCGCAAACTTCGCCTTGTACTGGGATACTGTCATGTTGTTTTGTTCCAGTCTAATAAACTCTACCTCCTTCATATGAAGAATACTTTCAAGAAAGTACTTGTCATTAAACAGTTTCTGAAATGTTTCCCAAGACATGTTGAGTGCGGCTGGCTGGGTACGCTTAACAGATTCCCACTAGTAATCTGCCTCACCACGGAACATAAAGGTGGCGAATAGAACCTTCTATTCCTCCATGCATCCCAAGACATCAAATATCGTGGTAATTTGCTTGACCCACGTTTTCGCCTTAATCGGATCCAGCTTTCCCCAGAATTCTGGTGGTCCCAAATCTTTGAACTGCTTGGTTGTGACAAACCGCGCGTTGTTATCACTTCCACCCATATTTGGTACACGAGTCTCCCTCGTCTTATTTTGCATGAACTGCAAAAAGCTTCTAAACATCACATCATTCATCGTCTGATCAGTGGTGTTGTTTACAGGAGGAACATTGTCGTCCGGTTGCACG
This sequence comes from Panax notoginseng, assembly GCA_016801055.1. Taxonomy (NCBI): domain Eukaryota; kingdom Viridiplantae; phylum Streptophyta; class Magnoliopsida; order Apiales; family Araliaceae; genus Panax; species Panax notoginseng. The sequence goes on from CM029020.1 coordinate 104,364,391, forward strand.
TTCTCCTGATTGGTGATTAAAGGTGTCTACACGGTCTCATTTACTCCATTATTAACATTCTCAGCTGCCATTCTCAAATACTGTCATAATATAAGGGTTAATTAAAGAAATTGATGTATCACATAATACCCCTATATTATGACCGACCAACAAATAAGCTTAGGTAGGACACACTAGCGAAGGATTTACTCGTCTCTCTCCTCCTAGTTCTATTCCCCGATCTTCGCCAGAGACCATATTCATAAGCTCTGATATCAACTGTGATACCCCCAAAATAGGTATACATCACCCATTCTGAGTCGCCAAATACATGGTACAGAAACAACTACAACTTTATTAATATAATTATCGTGTAAATACGACAACACATAAATTGTGAGTTTAAATACAAATATTATCTTCTAGACAATATCCACACTCAAATAAGTCCTCATTACAATTATTGATAGACTATTTTACAAAATATCGAGGACTGCTAAACAATTGTCTAGAACCATTATTCCACACCCCGACTACTTCCCGCTATATTCTCGCTTCCAGAGAAGAAAGATGGAACAAAAAGAAAAAGAGTGAGTTCAACTAGCCTAGTAAAGAATATTATGACTAAGATAATATAAAAAAAATTATCGTTAGTCATCAACAGGGAAAAATCTAATAGAATATAATAGATAACAAGTTTTAGATCAACAACTGCAACGAAAACATCAATCCATTAGAAGAGTCAAGTAGAGAATGAATGCTACTATCTTCTAAGATTTAAAAGTCCATCATCAATATTTTATCTCTGTAACATCAATCAATATACATCTTGAATCAAATATATTCATCTTTGCACTACAGGCCAAAGATATTTATTTGTATCACCAGTTGGTCATGTTCACCTAAACACCTGTTCATCTTTGCACTACGGGCCAAAGATATTTATCAGTTAATCATTCATCTTTGCATTATAAGCCAAAGATATTCAGTAATATCATCATTTAGGACTGAGAATGATAAAAATATTTTAAAGAAAACGAATTCAGTGAGACAAAAGAACAAATATTATGGATTCGTACTTCGGTTTATCCATATTCAAAAAACACCCCATAATATACCATAGTGGAGTAAAATTCAAGAATAAAAATCAAAACATGGATACAATCAAAGATAGTAACAAAAATAGACCTCTGGGACAAAGAAGAGAAAATTTTATTTTTTGATGAATAGTGCCGTATTCGTGAATAGTGCCGTATACGTGAATAGTAATCCCGACACAAAAAGGTAGAAATTTCACAATAAAACTCATATCAATTTATTGACATAGTGATATTGGAAGAAATATTTTCATTTATAAAAAAAATAACATCCCTTACCTCAAAAGGACAGTACTTCTGACTGGAATATCGGATATAATGCTGAAGGAACTTGCACCGTATAGCAACACTCAAAGTATCAAAATACTCATAAAAATACGCTCGATAATATAGAGAGAGAAAACTTCAGATTCTGGTGTGATTTTCAATTCTAACCTAAGCACCCTATTTATAAGAAAATGCTTAGAACACCAAAGTAGAAAATTTAATAAAATATTAATATATTAAAAAAAAATTCACGCCCACCTTAGAAAATCTAAATTCAGCATGTTTACCACTTATGTGGGGCCCATCCAATTGTAAAAAAGTTTTTCTTAAAATAAATATTTTAAACTCTAAAAATTAATTATTCCGAAACTTCAATAATTCATAATAAATAGCCTTTTTATCAGAAAAATTCAAATCTTATATCCATTCCATAGGAAATTCAATTTTCTACAGCTTTGTACCTTTAAATTTTTCCAAATTCTAAACAGAAATTGACCGAAATCCACATACGGATGATTTTGCAGGCTATAATCAAATTTTAGTCAAAAACGGGATCCACTAACATGTTTAACATATTTTTAGCATTTATTATAACAAAAATACTCTTCCTCCTCATTTATTCATATATCACACATTCATTATAAAAATATCACCATTATTATATTATTATATTATCGCATTATACATTTATAATGTAATATAATAATATATTTGAATGAATTATTTTATCAGAAAAGATAAATTATTAATTTTCAACAATTGCCACTTTTCTAAAAATTCTTCCATTTATATCCACATAAAATAAATATTTTCCTTATCACATAAATTAACAATTAATTATTCACAAATAATATTATAGAATCACAATAATGACAACCAGGTCGTTCCCAAGAAAGAGGGGGCCTTCCGGTAAAGATTTCTTCTTACAAGCGCGCAATTAAATAACCTCTCCTAGACAGAACTTCCTTAGACATTGCCAATAATGTTATCTAATAATATTATTCAAATAATATGAATTATTGATCTGATAATTTGAAATAATGTGCAATGACAATTATTGAATCAATAATATAAAATATCAACGCAGCAATTATTGAATCAATAAAATAAAATATTGAATAGTAATTACTGTAACAATTAATGAGCAGTGACGTCTTACGTAAAAATCAATAATTAGTGCAATACCTTGTGCTACTGTATAACACCGCGTATTACTGTGTATTGGGTATTCCAACAGTGTTAACGGTAACAACTACGCCGTTGTTTATAAAAACTCATACTTATTGTATTTTTCATCCAATCGCTTTCCATTACGGGGCCCACAAAAGGCTGCGCCGTCACACGAATATTCCCCAACAGCAAGAATATTCTAAAACCAAACGAATATTTTCCGACAAAAATGAATATTTTATAACCACTTGCTTATTTAAATTATTTGCGCATTTTACCCATAACTAACCACATTAATCAAACCAACCCCTTACTATTTCAAAATAATAATTAGAGAAAATTCTATTTTATTCATAAAAAGTTGGGGTCTTACATCTCTAGTCTCTCTCTTTCTTTCTTAGTTCATGTTAGATAATAAAATGAAAAGAAAAAGATAAGACTTAGATTTGATTGTTGGAAAAGTATGCACAGATATATTTGGTATATCTAACCATAATCTACCAACATATTTAGCTCTTCTCTCTCCCACTCAACTACCAAGTGGTTGCTTGCAATATTAGTTAAAGTGTTGGTGAAATAAAAAAATAACACATAGGAGGAGTTGTTCACCGACTAAAGTAAATAAACCACATTCTTCCCCCTCCTTTTTCCTCTCTAATACCCGGCCACTTGGCCTTATTATCTACCAATTTTGGCTTTCCTTTTATTCTTTATTGGATTTACTAAATGTCCAAAAAGTCCTCACCCACTTGGCTAAAAGTTGGGCCATTCTTTTAATTCTTTGGGCTCTCTACTTAACATGTTTGGGCCATGTAATTTACATTGTCCAATACCCTTAATATTTCCATTCCCTAATTATTTAATTTGGGTTTTCATTTCCTCAATTATAACATAAATCCTTACTCATGCACATTTAATTTCTTAACCCAAATAGACTTACTATAATTAGGTTATAAAATTTATTAGTTGAGATATATAAATTAAATCTCTTAGAATTAGTATATATTTTATATACTAACATTCTCCCGTATCATAACCCTTAAGTTATTCAATTTTCCATTCCTAATATATAATTAGGTTACCTTAGCTCCTCTTATTTGTTTATAATAAACAAATAAAAACAAACACATATTATTCATATGCAATTACAAATATATCACAATACACAAAACCATATAAGTCTTTCACACAATTTTTTTTAAATCCATACCTTATTTCCAGTCTAGGTCTTTTTATTCAACCTTTAATTAATAAATTTAGATTTTATTAATCGTATAAATTCTCGGGTTATCACAGTATCAACAGCTTAATTAAAGGCAATTCAATAATACATTAATTACCTTTCCATATCATGCAATATTCCAGAAACATCCACTAACATATTACCATAGTACTTTACCGAAAAATGGGTCGGTGTGATTAGCTAACAGTTTTCTTTAGATAATGAAGCATGGTTTAAGGAAATTTCTTTTAAACACTGTGACGCCCCCAAAATAGGTATACATCACCCATTTTGAGTCGCCAAATATATGGTACAGAAATAACTACAATTTTATTAATACAATTACCGTGTAAAATACGACAACACTTAAACTGTGAGTTTAAAAAAGTATAAATATTGTCTTCTAAACAATATCCACACTCAAATAAGTCCTCATTACAATTATTCATACTTTATTTTACAAAAATAGTGAGGACTACTAAAATATCTTTCTAGAACCATCATTCCATACCTCGACTAGTACTCGTTACCTTCTCGCCTCCTGAGAAGAAAAATGGAACAAAAAGGAAAGGGTGAGCTCAACTAGCCTAGTAAAAAATATTATGACTAATATAATATAGAACAAATTATCGTTAGTCCTCAACAGAAAAAAAAATCTAATAGAATACAATAGACAATAAATTTTAAATCAATATTCGCAGCGAAAATAATAATTCATTAGAAGAGTTAAGTAGAGAATAAAATCTACTATCTTCTATATATGAATTTAAAAGTTCATCATCAATATTTTATCCCTGTAACATCAATCAATATATATCTGGAATCAACTATTCATCTTTGCACTACAGACCAAAGATATTCATCAGTTGGTCATGTTCATCTAAACACCTGTACATCTTTGCACTACGGCCAAAGATATTCATCAGAAAATCATTCATCTTTGCACTATATGCCAAAGATATTCAGTTATATCATCATTTAGGACTGAGGATGATGAAAAATATTTTAAAGAAAACGAATTCAGTGAAATAAAAAAATAAAAATTAAGGATTCGTACATTAAACAATCCGAGTTCAATAATAGTTCACAAATAATCATAGTGGAGTAAAATTCAAGAATGATCAAAATATGGATACAATAAAAGCTAGTATCCATAATAGATATCTTGGAGAGAAAAAAATAAAAATTAAATTTTTCGATGAATAGTGCCGTATTTGTGAATAGTATCGTATACGTGAATAGTACCGTATACGTGAATAGTAATCTCGACACTAAAAGTTCCAAATTTGATAAAAAGTTCATACCAATATTTTGACATAATGATATTGAAAAAAATAATATCATTTAAGAAAAAATAACATCACTTACCTCGAAAAGACAATACTTCTGACTGGAATACTTGATATAGTGCTGAAAGAACTTGCACCGTATAGCAACACTCAAAGTATCAAAATACTCACAAGAATACGCTCGATAATATAGAGAGAAAAGATTTCAGTTTCTGGTGTGATTTTCAATTCTAACCTAAGCACACTATTTATAAGAAAATGCTTAGAATACCAAAGCAGAAAAATTATTAAAATATTAATATACTTTTCTTAATTTCCTTAGCACACCTCTTTGGTCAAAAACATCAGCCACCAACCCACCTAATATCACAAAAACGTTTTTGCTAATAAAATCATTTAAAACTCCAAAAATCAATTATACCGGAACTTCAATAATTCATAAAAAAAAATAGCTCTTTTATCAGAAAAATTCGAATCTTATGTCCATCCATAGGAAATTCAATTTTCTACAACTTTGTAAGTTTAAGTTTTTCCAAATTCTAAATAAAAATTGATCGAAATCCACATACGGACGATTTTATAGTTATAATAACATTTCAGTCAAGAAATGAGGTCCACAAACATGAAAAAACACGTTTTAAATATTTTTAGTAACCAAAATACTCTTCCTCCTCATTTATTCATATATCCCACATTCATTGTAAAAATATCACTATTATTTATTTATTATAATATAATAATATATATAAATAAATTATTTTATCAAACAAGATAAAATATCAATTTTCAACAATTGTCACATTAAAAATTTTCTCCATCTATATCCACATAAAATTAATTTTTTTTGTATCATATAAATTAATAATTAATTATTCACAAATAATATTACAGAATCACAATACTGACAACCAGGCCGTTCCCATGAAAGAGGGGGCTTTCCAAAAAGAATTTCTCCTTATTGGCGCGTAATTAGATAACCAAACCTCTTCTTAGACAGAACTTTATAGACATTACCAATAATGTTATCTAATAATATTATTCAAATAATATGAATTATTGATATGATAATGGAAAATACTGTGTCGTGACAATTATTGAAATAACAATAATATAAAATATTAACGTAGCAATTATTGAATCAATAAAATAAAATATTGAACAGTAATTACAGTAACAATTATTGAGTAGTGCCTTCTTACGTAATAATCAATAATTGGTGCAATATCGTGTGCTACTGTGCAACACCGCGTATTACTGTGTTTTAACCACCGGGTATTCCAACAGTGCTAACGGTAACAACTACGTCGTTATTTATAAACAACTTATACTTGTCATTTTCTTCATCCAATCGCTTTCTGTTATGGGGCCCACACAAGGTTGCGCCGTCGTACGAATATTCTCCGACAGTAAGAATATTTCACGACCAAACGAATATTCTCCGACAACAATTAATATTTTATAACCACTTGCTTATTTAAAATATTTGTGTATTTTACCCATAACTAACCATATTAATCAAATCAATTATTAATATTTCAAAATAATAAATAGAGGAAATTTAATTTCATTTATGAAAAGTTTGGGTTTTACAAATTTCCCTCCTTATGAAATTTCGTCCTCGAAATTGACGTACGTACTTGGTGTTTCGAAAAGGTGAGGGCACCTCGCTTTCATTTCTGTTTTCAATTCCCAGGTCATTTCCTCAATAGCATGGTTCCTCCATAAAACTTTGACTTGTGGTATAACCTTTGTCCGTAGGACATGCTATTTCCTATCCAAGATTTTAACAGGTACCTATTCGTATATTAAGTCTTCAGCTATCTCGTCTGGTTCTAACTTAATAATGTGGTTTGGTTCTTTCACATATTTACGAAGCACAGATATGTAAAAAACATTATGAATGCTAGACATGCTTGGAGGTAACGCAAGTCTATAGGCCACATTTCCTACTCGGTCAAGAATTTGAAATGGACCAATAAATCGTGGATTGCGCTTTCCACTCTTCCCAAATCTTGTAATTCCCTTCCATGGAGCAACTCGCAACAATAAATGATCCCCAATACTAGACTTCACGTCCTTTCGATGAAGATTTTCATAACTCTTTTGTCGATCCTGTGCCATTTGTATACGTTGTCGAATCATTTGAATCTTTTCTATAGTCATACGTACCAACTCTGGTCCCAATAATGTTGCTTCACCCACCTCGTCCCAACATACTGGAGAGCAACACTTTCGCCCATACAATGCTTCAAATGGAGCCACACCTATACTTGCCTGATAACTGTTGTTGTAGGAGAATTCCACCAATGGTAAATACTTATCCCAACTCCCTTTGAAGTCTAAGACAAAGAGTCTTAATAGATCTTCAAGAGTTTGAATAGTCCTCTCTGATTGATCGTCCGTTTGAGGATGGTATGCCGAACTGAATCGTAAATCTGTGCCCAAAGCTTTTTGCAAGCTAACCCAAAATCGTGAAGTGAATCTTGGGTCCCGATCTGAAACTATGGATACTGACATGCCATGCATTCTCACAATCTTATTTATGTACATACTAGTAAGACGTTCAAGGGAATAAGTCTCCCGTATAGGCAAGAAATGGGCAGACTTGGTTAATCTATCAATAATAACCCAAATGACATCTATGCCTTGAGAAACCTTAGGAAGACCCGTAACGAAATCTATAGTAATGTGTTCCCACTTCCATTTCAGAATCTCAAGTGGTTGCAATGGACCCTTTGGCACTTGATGCTCCGCCTTTACACGTTGACAAGTTAAACACCTCGAGATAAACTTTGCGATCTCTCTTTTCATATTGTTCCACCAAAATGTATATCGAAGATCACGATACATTTTGGTACTTCTAGGATGGATTGCAAATGGTGTGTTGTGTGCCTCCATCATGCTATTGTATTTCAATTATGAGTCGTTAGGAACACAAAGTCTGGAGTGGACTCGAAGTATTCCTTCTTCATCGATTCTTGCTTCTGGAATAGCACCTTCTTGTACTTTCTTATTCATACGCATCAGCTCCGGGTCCGTGGCTTGAGCAACTTTAACTTTATCAATCAAAGTTGGTTCTATGCATATACTTGACCTCATCGCATGGGTCCCCAGAGTCTTGCATTCTATCTTTATCTTTTGTAAGTCACACAAAATGGGCCTTTGTGTTGACAACTTCGCACTCGTTCCCGGATATAATCTTCTACTCAATACGTCAGCTACCACGTTCGCTTTTCCAGGATGTTATTGAATGGTATGATCGTAGTCTTTCAACAGCTCGAGCCATCGTCGTTGCCGCATGTTGAGTTCCTTTTGGGTGAAGAAATATTTGAGGCTTTTACGATCCGAATATATCTCCACTTTCTCCCTATATAGATAGTGCCTCCAGATTTTTAACGCGAAAACGACAGCTGCCAACTCTAGATCATGAGTAGGTTAATTCCTCTCATATTCTTTGAGTTATCACGAGGCATAGGCTATGACCTTCCCATGTTGCATGAGAACTCATCCTAACCCTTTGCCCGGAGCATCGCTGTAGATAACAAATTCATCCGAACCAGATGGTATTGTCAGAACAGGTGTCAAAATAAGTCTCCTCTTGAGTTCTTGGAAACTCTTCTCGCATTCCTCGCTCTATATGAATTTTATATCTTTTTGAGTCAGTTGAGTTAACGGAGTAGCGATTCGAGAAAATCTTTCCACAAATCTCCAATAATAACCAGCTAAACCCAAAAAGCTACATACTTCGGTCACTGACTTCGGTTGCTCCCAACTTTGTATTGCTTCAATCTTCGTCGGGTCAACAGATACTCCATATTTTGACACCACGTGCCCAAGGAATGCTACTTCCTCAAGCCAGAACTCGCATTTCTTCAACTTGGCATATAGTTTATTTTCACGAAGCCTTTGGAGTACCAGCTTCAAATGGTGCTCATGATCTTCACGACTTTTAGAATATATGAGGATGTCATCAATAAAGACAACAACGAACTGATCTAAATATTCCTTGAATACTTGGTTCATCATATCCATAAAAATCGCAGGAGCATTAGTCAATCCGAAAGACATGACTAAGAATTTATAATGCCCGTACCGAGTTCTAAAGGCAGTCTTTGGAATATTCTCAGTTCTAATCTTCAGCTGATGATATCCAGAACGAAGATCGATCTTTGAAAAGAATTATGCTCTTTGTAACTGGTCAAACAGGTCATTAATGCGAGGTAGCGGATACCTATTTTTGATGGTGACATGGTTCAATTCCCGATAGTCAATACAAAGTCGCATAATCCCATCTTTCTTCTTTACAAATAAAATAGGAACACCCCAAGGAGTTGTACTATGACGAATGAAACCAATGTCCAACTACTCCTGTAGTTGGACCTCTAACTCCTGAAGTTCAATAGGAGCCATTCAATATGGGGTTTTAGAAATGGATTTTGTACCAGGTTCAAGGTCAATAAAGAATTCAACTTCACGTTCTGGGGGTAGACCGGGAAGTTCTTCAGGAAATACATCGGGAAATTCACTAACAACAGAAATATTATTCAAATCTGACGTGTCTTTATTCAAATCCATAACATGGGCTAAGAAAGCTTGATATCCATTTTTCAATAAACGAATGACTTTATGGCTTGTTATGACATCGATTGATTTTAGTGGTTTAGTTGCTCGAATTCACATAACAAGTTGGTTAGGAATATGAAAACTAACAACCTTACAAAAACAATCAATTTTGGCATGATGAGTAGTTAACCAATCAATCCCTAAAATCACGTCAAATGCAAGTATCTTTAAAGAGATAAGGTCAACAGGTAATGTGATGGTGCCAACTTGGATCAAACAAGATTTATAAACAGTAGATGTAATGAAGGTTTCTCCTAACGGAATCTCCACAGATAAGTCAAAGTCTAATTTCTCCTACGTCAAGTTTAAACGTTGAGTACAAGTAGGAAAGATAAATGAATGGGTAGAACCGGTATCTAGTAAGTTATAAACTTCGCAAGAATTTATAAGTAGCTTACCCGTGATCACCTCGCTTGAGTTCCTCGCATTTTGACCAGTCATGACAAACGCTCTTCCAGGAACCGTTGACTTTGATTTTTCTGGGACAACCTTTTAAGTCACCATCCCCGCTGGACTTGATTTCGTTACAGTACAATCTCGAGCGATATGTCCTTCCTTTCCACAATTATAACATACTTTGAACTGTTGTGGACAGTTTGGACTGTTGTGTCCCTCTTTTCCACATTTATAGCATACGACCGATGGTCGTTCTCCTCCCTTAGAATCAATTGATACTGGTGCTGATGTCTTCACATTATCATTGTTGAATCTCCTCTTTTTGAAACTTCCACTTGACTCGCCTCTCCTATTATCATGGCCACAATTACCACCAGAGTGGTTACCGCTTTTGTCTGAATTTTTCCCTCCCTGCTGGTTATCAGTGCTCCGATGACTGTTGTCACCGGTATGACCATGGTTGTGGTCCCTTGGTTAAACGCACTCGTTATCTCACTCTAATAATTGAGCCCTACTGACAACATCTGAACATAGAGAGAATTTATGAGAAATGAGATACTGACGTATGTCGGGTTTCAAACCTCTCAGAAACATCCACGTCATACGTTCCTCATTCTCCACCAAATGAGGTGCAAACCTGGATAAATCAGCGAACTTCACCTCGTACTGGGACACCGTCATGCTGTTCTGGTCCAGTCTAATAAACTCTACCTCCTACATATGACGAATACTTTCAGGAAAGTATTTGTCATTAAATAGTTTTTAAAATGTTTTCCAAGACATGCTGAGTGCGGCTGGATGGGTACGCTTCACAGATTTCCACCAGTAATCTGCCTCATTACGGAACATAAAGGTGGCGAATGGAATGTTCTGTTCCTCCGTGCATCCCAAGACACCGAAAATCTTAGTAATTTGCTTGACCCACGTTTCTGCCTTAATCGGATCCGGCTTTCTCTAGAATTTTGGTGGTCCTAACTCTTTAAACTGTTTGGCTATGACCAGCTGTGCGTTGTCATTATTTCTACCTGTATTTTGAATAGAAGTCTCCCTCGTCTGGTTTTGCATGAACCGCAAAAAGCTTCTAAACATCTCATCGTTCATCGTCTGCTCAGTGGTGTTATTTACAGGAGGAACATTGTCGACTTGTTGCACATTCTCCTCATTGGTGATTAATGGTGTCTCCACGGTCTCATTTACTCCATCGTTAATATTTTCAGCTGCCATTCTTAAATACTGCAACAAAACAAGGGTTAATTAAAGAAATTGACATGCAAGATAATAACCCTATACTTTGACCAACCAATAAATAAGCTTACGTAGAACATACTAGCGAAGGATTTACTTGTCTCTCTCCTCCTAGTTCTATTCCCCGATCTTCGCCAGAAACCATATCCCTAAGCTCTGATACCAACTGTGATGCCCCCAAAATAGGTATACATCACCCATTTTGAGTCGCCAAATACATGGTACAGAAATAACTACAACTTTATTAATACAATTATCGTGCAAAATACGACAACACTTAAACTGTGAGTTTAAAAAATATAAATATTGTCTTCTAGACAATATCCACACTCAAATAAGTACTCATTATAATTATTGATACTTTATTTTACAAAAATGGTAAGGACTACTAAAACATCTTTCTAGAACCATCATTCCATACCCCGACTAGTACTCGCTACATTCTCGACTCCTGAGAAGAAAAATAGAACAAAATGGAAAGGATGAGATCAAGTAGCCCAGTAAAGAATATTATGACTAAGATAATATATAACAAATTATCGTTAGTCCTCAACAGGAAAAAAAATCTAATAGAATACAATAGACAACAAGTTTTAAATCAATATTCGCAGCGGAAATAATAATTCATTAGAAGAGTTAAGTAGAGAATAAAATCTACTATCTTCTATATATGAATTTAAAAGTTCATCATCAATATTTTATCCCTGTAACATCAATCAATTTATATTTGGAATCAACTATTCATCTTTGCACTACAGGTCAAAGATATTCATCAGTTGGTCATGTTCATCTAAACACTTGTACATCTTTGCACTACGGCCAAAAAAATAAGAAAATTATTTAACTTTGCACTACATGCCAAAGATATTTAGTTATAACATCATTTAGGACTGAGAATGATGAAAAATATTTTAAAGAAAATGAATTCAGTGAAACAAAGAAATAAATATTAAGGATTCGTACTTTAAACAATCCGAGTTCAATAATACTTCACAAATAATCATAGTGGAGTAAAGTTCAAGAATGATCAAAATATGGATACAATCAAAGCTAGTATCCATAATAGATATCTTGGAAAAAAAAATAAAAATTAAATTTTTCGGTGAATAGTGCCGTATTTGTGAATAGTGTCGTATACATGAATAATGTTGTATGCGTGAATAGTAATCCCGACACTAAAAGTTCTAAATTTGATAAAAAGTTTAGACCAATATTTCGACATAATGATATTGAAAAAAATAATATCATTTACGAAAAAATAACATCCCTTACCTCGAAAAGACAGTACTTCTGACTGGAATACAGGATATAGTGCTGAAGGAACTTGTACCGTATAGCAACACTCAAAGTATCAAAATACTCACAAGAATACGCTCGATAATATAGAGAGAAAAGATTTCAGTTTCTGGTGTGATTTTCAATTTTAACCTAAGTACCCTATTTATAAAAAAATACTTAGAACACCAAAGCAGAAAATTTATTAAAATATTAATATATTTTTCTTAATTTCCTTAGCACACCTCTTTGGTCAAAAACATCAGCCACCAACCCACCTAATATCACAAAAACATTTTTGTTAATAAAATCATTTAAAGCTCCAAAAATTAATTATTCTGGAACTTCAATAATTAATAAAAAATAGCTCTTTTATCAGAAAAATTCAAATCTTATGTCCATTCTATAGGAAATTCAAATTTCTACAACTTTGTAAGTTTAAATTTTTCCAAATTCCAAATAAAAATTGACCGAAAACCACATACGGACGATTTTACGGGCTATAATCACATTTCAGTCAAGAAATAGGGTCCACAAACATGAAAAACATGTTTTAAATATTTTTAGTAACCAAAATACTCTTCTTCATTTATTCATATATCCCATATTCATTGTAAAAATATCACTATTATTATATTATTATAATATAATAATATATATAAAAAAATTATTTTATCAGACAAGATAAAATATCAATTTTCAACAATTGTCACATTAAAAATTTTCTTCATCTATATCCACATAAAAAGAATATTTTCCGTATCATATAAATAATAATTAATTATTCACAAATAATATTACAGAATCACAATACTGACAACCAGTCCGTTCCCATGAAAGAGGGGGCTTTCCAATAAGGATTTTTCTTTACTGGCGCGTAATTAGATGACCAAATCTCTCCTTAGACAGAACTTTCTAGACATTACCAATAATGTTATCTAATAATATTATTCAAATAATATGAATTATTGATCTGATAATGAAAAATACTGTGTCGTGACAATTATTGAAATAACAATAATATAAAATATCAACGTAGCAATTATTGAATCATTAAAATAAAATATTGAACAGTAATTACTGTAACAATTATTGAGTAGTGCCTTCTTACGTAAGAATCAATAATTAGTGCAATACCGTGTGCTACTGTGCAACACCGCGTATTACAATGTTTTAATCACCGGATATTCCAATAGTGCTAACGGTAACAACTACGCCGTTATTTATAAACAACTTATACTTGTCGTTTTCTTCATCCAATCGCTTTCCGTTATGGGGCCCACACAAGGCTGTGCCGTCGTACGAATATTTCCCGACAGTAAGAATATTCCACGACCAAACAAATATTCTCCGACAACAATGAATATTTTATAACCACTTGCTTATTTGAAATATTTGCGCATTTTATCCATAACTAACCACATTAATCAAATCAATCCTTACTATTTCAAAATAATAAATAGAGGAAATTTAATTTCATTTATGAAAAGTTGGGGTTTTACAAACACTTTCTTTATGATCTTAGTGTATCTATCACACGGATTATGGTAACAATATTTAGCTAAATTTGTTAAGAATTTTTAGCTCCATATTAATATATAATCAAAATAGTTATATGTATATATGTAATGCATATATCCTAAAGCCTTGTATTGATAAGTAATTAATGCTAAGATCTTACATATATTTCCTAGGACTCAAAGTGCCTTTCATCCTTCAAAGATTTTAAGTCTTTATGTTTTCCTTCTCGATGTTCCTGTAATGCCATTTCTTTTCCTGAAATTTCATAGAGCATGATTAGAGGAATAATATGGTCATCATAAAAACATGGAGTATGACATAAGTTAACACTTAGTTTCTGAAGAAGAATGATTTGTGATCAGCTTCTGAACAAAATTGAGGCTGTTTGGGAATCTATGAGCTAGTACTGAATTTATTGGATAAGCTTTGTAAGTCCAAAACATGTGATCCTGGGAGTTGAGAATTAGGGCTCTGTGATAAGACATCATTGGTAAGTAGGAGAACAACTGATTGTAGTTGGCTCTCCTATATCGATTTTAGCCTACTGCAATAATATCAACTTCTTCATCCTCTTCTTCTTCCCTGTCTCCATTATCTTCATTTGAGATTTCCACCACATCAATCATCTCCTCATTTCTTCTTTGTTCTTCAGCCCTCTCCTCCTCCATAGCTTTAACACTTTCCATTTCCAAAACTTTAGAGACTACGATTTCTTGAGGGGCGGAGGGAGCTTTATGAACACCTTCTTGTAGCTCCCCCTCACTATAGCATTCTCTGGCTCAGGGACTTTGAAAGGCTCCCCTCAATGTGATCATCTTTCTGATTGGCATTTTGTTGATCCTCTTCAATATTCACGCATGCTCTCATTTCCTCCTCTTTAATTAATAGCATAGCTCTTTGCAACTCAAGGTCAACCTTCTTAATTAAGCTTCTCTTCGATCTTTTTGACTTCAGATTTGTGTATACTTTAGCATGTTGTTCGTCCTCAATAATATTTACTTGTTCATGTTAAGTCATAGTCTAAATGACTTCTTCACTTTGACTAGCAACCCTCGATTCTACGATCGACATCCTCAATTTTTCTACGATCGTGGTCAAGGATTCTTTAGATATGTGTCTGCTACGTTTTCCCTTCTTAAGAAGCTGAGAGATAGTGGATATATCTTCATCTTCTTCTTCAGTCTGCTGCTTCTTCTTCTTTATTTCCATCAAAATTTCTTTTGGTGATTTTGTTACTTCTGGGATGAGTTCCCTTTGTGTGAACAGACCTTGAATCTCTTTACCTGAACCTTCTTTGGGCACATCAGTGGTTGAGCCTTGAGGCTCTTTTGTTATTTGAACATTTAATTTCCTCTTACCCTTACTTTTTTGAACAAAGCTATGGGTTCCTCTTGATTGACTTCTTCTTCCTCAGCTTCCTTCATAACTAACATATTTCCTGGCAAACCTGATTTCTTCACTTCACCAGTCCTTCCACTAGATTTAGACATCATCTTCACATTTTCTACAGGGTTTCTTTTCAAATTTTGAAACAACTGTTGGGTCATATTTCTGTTTAGGTTGATGGGTTCTCCTTCGTTGTCTTTGATTTTGTCTCCCAGAGTAGTTTGCAAAATTATACTGATTAATCTCCCATAAAGCATTTTGCCAGAGCTTTTCGTCTTCTTTGAGCTGAGCATCCACTTCCCAATCCATTCTATGAATAAGTCTCCATAGCTGAGTTGAATTATGAAGCAAATTGCTGTCATGAGCTTCAGTTGGACCTCATTCACATAATTGTGGCTAGAGCTTTTGCAGCATATGCATTTTCTAACAATATTAGCTAAAAATTCATACTTCTGGGGAAATTCTTTCTTCTTGTAGCCCTTGATATTCTGAGACTTCTTGTTGTGCATCTTCTTCAGACCTTCATGAAAGTCGATGACACTCAGAGATGAGAGTCCCTTTGATTTAAAACCTAGAGCTAGGTTTATATCTTCAGATTTGAAGTCGAATCTTCTCCCCCTAAGCTGGTGGATCCTTTAGGACGACTACGATCGTTGAGGTTGCTATACGATTGTCGAGTACACTGCTAAACCTGCTCCATGATCATTGTCTCTCTGGGTTCTTGTGATGCACTCTAAATTAACATCCTTTCTAGATTAAGGTAGCTCAAGGAAGGGCCAACCTGTAAGACTCCAAATTTTATGAAATGAAAGTATTCAATTTTCTTATAATTATTATTCTATTTAATGGTTAAATTGATAAAGGGTTAAAGTTAAGGGTGATATGTGAAAATTCTACAAAGTAAGCAAGTTGTTATATAATATTCGTTGTGTCGGGGAATATTCGTTTGGTCGGGGAATATCCTTACGACGACACCATCATTGGTGAACCCCACAATGGAATAACTATCAAAGTTAGAAAAAGATAGAAATATCTTTTTATAAAATAACGGCGAAAGTTTTAACATTAAACTGTTGAAATACCTGGTGGTAAAAGTACAGTAATACTCGTGGTTGCATAGTAGCACACGGTATTGATTATTGATGCTTACGTAAGAAGCCACTCAATTATACTCAATTATTACTGCAGTAATTGCTACATAGTATCTCACGTTATTTGATTCAATTATCTGCATAATATTTTATATTATTTAAACAATAATTGAGACGACAAAGTTATTCATATTATTATTTGCAATATTGACGATGTATAGAAAGTTCTATCGAGGAGAGGTTTGGTCACTTAATTGCGCGCCAATATGGAGAAATCCTTATCAGAAAGCCCCCTTTTTCCTAGGAATGATCTGATTGTTAAATATTGTGAGTTATAATATTAATGATGAATAATTGTTAATAGATTAAAAATGTGTTTATTAAAGATAAGTGATTTGTGGTAAATATTTATTTAATTTTTGATATAAATAGAGGGGTTTGTTATGAGGTGTTTGTTATAAGTTTCGCTTATTATTCCATGAGGAGATGTGCTAATTTTAAGACCGTTAGTTGAAGATATAATAGTAAATAAATATGGACCGTTGGTGGAAAGTTATAATAGTAAATCAATATGGATCGCTGATTTAAAGTTTTAATAGTAAATCAGTATGGACCGTTGCTTTATGTTTTAATAGTAAATCAATATGGACCGTCCGTTTAAAAGTAAATTAATATGGGTCGTTCATGAATTAGTTACTATTCAGTCCTTTTTCCTATAAATAGAAGTTCATTCCTTCATTATTTCTTACGAATTCATTGAAACTCTAGAGAGAAAAACTATAGAGAGAAAGAAGAGAAGTATTCTGCTACGACCCTACTTCAGTATTCACTCTTCTATTAAGTTAAGGGGTATTATTTCTTTCGTATTCATGAAGAGAGTTATTTTTTTTAATACTCGTAAGGGTTGTTATTCCATTCATTATTATTTTGTTGGAATAACCTGTCTACGCGGACTACCGCATGCATGGTGAAATCTTTTCGTTATTCCATTCTTTATTATTCTATTGGAATAACCTATCTATGCAGACTACCGCATGCATCGTGAAATCCTTTTGTTATTATATTCTTTATTATTTTGTGGAAATAACCTGTCTACGCGGACTACCGCATGCCTGGTGAATAACCCTTCGTATTCATTTGTTATTAAATTTTTGAAATGATCTGTCTACGCGGACTACTGCACGACAGGTGAAAATCCATTTGCAGTTTCGTATATTATTTATTTTCATATTTTTAAATCTAAACTTATTATGATAAGTATTGCTTCCATAATTCCTGAAATTAGTGGAATATCCTTGAGTTTTGCATTTCATCCAGTATCGTTTCATTGGAATATTGATCTGAACTTTCTTATTAAATATTAATATTTTCACCCAGGGCACTATTCATTAGTTACTATTCACTCGATTACTATTCACTCGAATATTATTCACTCGAGAATTTGGGATACCTTTTATACCGAGTTACTATTTATGGGTTATTATTCACTCAGGTACTATTCACTCGAGTATTATTTACTCGGGTATTCGGGATATTTTTCATGTCGGGATACTATTCCCGAAGTACTATTCCCAGGGAACTATTCACTCGGGTACTATTCACCCGGAGTACTATTCATGACAAAAATTAATTTTTTTCGGTCCAAATATTTATGATACAATATTATTCTTGAATTTTACTCTACAAAGCAGTATCATATTGACAATTTGGATATAATTGAATTCTGGATAAATTAAATTATAAATCTTTAAAAATTTATCCTTTGTTTTCTTTTAATTGAGTTCTTATATCATTGTCATCATCCTCATGCTTATATTATGATAAAAAGTCATATGTGGCTTACGTGAATAGATGTACTATTGATTGGTATGATTATGACCATGGATTATTCTGTATAATCATGACGATAATGTTGCAAATGATGCGGTAAAAGTCCTCATTGGCCCGTAGTGCATTGATGGACAGTTGTTGATTTGATCATGACCATTGATGATTACATGAATATCCTTGGCACATAGTGCAAGGATGATTCGATGATGTGGTTTATTTATTAAGTTGAATCTTAGCAATAAAGTTGATGAAAAACTTTTTAAATCATAGAAGATAGTAGTTATCATGCTCTACTTGACTCTTCCAATGGATTGCTTGTTCCGCTACAGTTAAACTTGATGTTTATTATATTTTATCAGTTCAACACTATTGAAGGTTAAAGATAATTTATTCTGCATTATCTTAGTCATAATATTTCTTACTAGGCTAGTTGAGCTCACTCTTTTGCTTTCATTGTTCTCTTCAGAAAATGAGAATATAGCTGGGACTAGTCAGGTGATAAGTGGATTTTATACCTACATATTGGATATCAATTCACGAGAACTATGCCCATCTCAAGTACACTTTAGTGTGTTTTTAGCAGCATTTTGTTTTGTTTTGCATTGCATGTACTGAGAACTCCTTTGGTGTGAAAGTGCAGGAAATGGCAAGAGCTCGGCATTGCTAGATGGCATGTGATCAATGAAGGCACAACATGAGGATCGAGTGGACAAAAGAAGCTAAATAGTGGTGAACAAAAGAGTGAAAGTTGCATGTCAAAGCATCAATAGTTGAATACAGAAGCAGTAGCAGCAGCAGAACCTGAGGATTCAAAGTTTAGAAGCCGCGCGGTCGCGCGACTACACAAGCTAACACTCGCGCGCCCGCAAGATCACTCGGACTAAGAAAATTTTGAGCGCGCGCGCCCGCGCGATGATTATGAAGGGACCTCGCGCGCCCGCGCGCGACATCTGCAGCTGTTAATTAATTTTATTTTAATTTTTAAATTGTAAGAGTTTGAGTTGATTAAAACTATTTTGGTTGGTACCAGACGTATCTATTATTAGTTTTACGTATTTTTCATAAGAGAGAACTAGGGTTTACGCTTTGAGAGATTTTCATTGATGAACCAAGCATAGACGTATTATTTTCTACTTCTTCTTTGGATTTCAATCATTGTGGATAAACTATTTTTATGTTGCTGGATATTAGTGAGGATTTGAACGTTACGTTTGGATTATAATCAGCAATTGGGTTTGATCGATTCTATCTTTTCTCTTTCAATTGTTTATTTATTGTCCATTTATTGCTTTGATCCCATAATGGCTTTCGGTTCAGCGATGAACTAAACTCTATTGTGGGATTCTAACGGATTTTAATACGTAGTCTAACTTATGGCCTGATTGCTAGACTGTTTGTGTATCGTTAGGAATTTCTATCATGGTTGATTTACATGCATGAATGATTGATCACCATTCATTTTATGTGCTTGTATGGAGTTGAAAAATAACATGTAAGTATGGTTGTAATCATGATAGCATGTGTATATGGGGCTATTTTACTTAGCTTTGTATTTCGTGAACCGGATAGATATATACTATTTCACCGTATGAGTTATATATAAGGGCTTGTGCTTAAATTCAATATGGCTGCAATTTCATATAGAAATATAGTGAAGTTGGTTCTCTTGGCTAATTTCCTGTGTTACATGAATAATCTTGCATGACGGTGGCAATTAGATGTACTATTAAATGAAGTTAGGATCCCATTATTTCCAGATTTGATTTATTACATTAATATTATTCTTTTAGTTATTATTTGATTTTAGAGTAATTCACAATCATAATCATTAGTCAAGCATATTAGAATAGTGATTTAGTTGATGCATAATAGTTTAATTTAGAAATCTTTCTACGTGGATCGATACTCGACTTACTCTGTATTGCTTGTTGACACATGTATGCTTGCATGAGTTAGAGCTCTTTTGTTAGAACTAAAAAAGAGGCAACATCAGCGAACAGAGTGATGGTCCAAGATAGTGCATTAGTAGTCCTCACTATTCTGTGAAATAGTGTGATAATAATTGTATTGAGAACTCCATTGACTGTGGATATTGTCTAGAAGGCAATATTCTTGTTTAAACTCTCAGTTATGTTTTGTCGTATTTTACAGGATAGTTATATAATTAAGTTTTTAGTTGTATTCTGTACCGTGTATTTGGTGACTCAAAATGGGTGATGTATACCTATTTTGTGGGCGTTACAATTGGTATCAAAGCTTAGGGATATGATCCCTGGCTGAGATGTGAGACTAGAACTAGGAGGGGAGAGACGAGAAATTCCTTCACTAGTATGACCTACCTAAGTTTATTTGGTATTTATTTGGTCGGTCAAATTATAGGGATATTATGTGGTATGTCAATTAACCCTTGTTTTGTGGCAGTGTTTGAAAATGGCATATGAAAATGTTGAGATAAGTAATGAAGCACATGGGACCGTTGAGTCACCGACGATCAATAACAAGATAATGTGCATCAGGAAGGGAATAATCCTCGTGAAAACAACAACACCAACCAAATGACGAACGATGGTATGTTTAGGAACTTTTTAGAATTTATGTAACATCAGGCGAGAGAGACTCCTATCCAAAATGCAGGTGGAAAATACTGGCAACTCTCGGATGGTCACCGCTAAGCTGTTCAAGGAGCTGGGACCACCGGAGTTTGTGGGAAAGTCAGAACCACTTAAGGCGGAGACGTGGATAAAGCAGATCACCAAGATATTTGATGTCTTGCGATGCTCCGATGAGCAAAAGGTTCCCTTTACCACCTTCATGTTGCGAGGATAGGCTTATTATTGGTGGGAATTAGTAAAACGTACTCAGACTGCAACACTGAAGATGTCTTGGGAGAAGTTCCAAGAACTGTTCAACGACAAGTACTTTCCCAAAAATATTCGTCACATGAAGGAGGTAGAGTTTATCAAGTTGGAGAAAAATAATATGACCATGTCACAGTACGAAGCTAAGAGGCAACAAGTTTTTGGCGCCGTTGCCGGGGAAAGGCGTATAAAGTTAAATAATTATCATCAATTTTAAGCTATATTGTATGACTTAGACAAATCTAATCTAATCTCATTTCTATTTTTGTTTCTGTTTCTGTTTCAGGTACTTGTACAAATTTTTATGCACATACAGTCTTCCAAGTCCAAATTAACACCTGCTCAAGACAATATTAACGGAAGAGGTTGGAAAGTGAGAGTGCATAGTAATTTTCAAGCAGAGTTAGAGGGTATTACATCTGATATGGCAAACGAGGGACAAAGAAAAGAGGAAAGAGAGGAGCATAGGGCTCTGAGAGACTATTCTATGCCTAATATTAATGGATTACAGTCTAGCATAGTCAGACCAGCGATAGCAGCTAATACATTCGAGATAAAATTGGGAACTATTTAGATGGTGTAGAATTCGGTTCAGTTTGGGGGTGCTGCTACGGACGATCCGAATGAACACCTGTTGAGCTTTATTGAGATATGTGATACCTTCAGATACAACGGGGTGACGGAGGATGCTATCAGACTTAGGCTATTTCCGTTCTCATTGAGGGATAAAGCGAGAAGTTGGCTTAATTCTTTGCCTTTAGGATCAATTACTACATGGGAGGACCAAGCACAAAAGTTCTTATCCAAGTTTTTCCCAATTGCTAAGACTGCGAAAATAAGGACATCTATCTCTCAGTTCGAGCAACAACAAGGTGAATCCTTATACGAAGCATGGGAGAGGTATACAGAGATGCTAAGAAAGTGTCCGCACCATGGTATGCCAGATTGAATGGTGATCAACACATTTTGCAATGGATTGGGATAGCAGTCGAGACCTATTGTAGATGCAGCTGCAGGAGGGGCATTATGGGCAAAGAGTTATGATGAGGCCTATAACCTTATTAAAACTGTAACGCCCCCAAATCTAGGTTCTCTAACCTCAAATTCGGTGCTCATGATCTATCATCATCATAAGCATTCTATAACTATTACGAAAATAATAAACATATATTATTCATTATAATAAAGTTTCATAACATGGTCCCAAGGTCTTCTTAACCTTAACTTAAACGCACCATTCATATTACAAAAGGTTTACACAAGAAATCCCATTAGATAATAATTAAATTAACATTCATTCTAAGCTACTCTTGGATCTTGCCATTGCCCCTGTCTTTCGTGTTGGATCCTTCGGGCTTAGCTGAAATAGATGTCATGATATAGCAAGGGTAAGCAACTAATTTGCTTAGCAAGTTTATGTACAAGGGAGATATATCATGATTAGAAAGAAGTTTTGCTTTCAATGTTCAACAATAATATAAGATTGTGAAGGAACATGAATTAATAATCAACAATTGATTATTCGAATAATTGAATAACATGTATTTGCCAAGGTTCGCAGTTATTTAAACTGGACCTCTTAATAAGTTTTATTATTCAAGGGGATCAGCCTTTCATACCCCGTGATTTATGCATACACACTTAATAATCCAGCATCGATGTCATGCCTTAATCAAATTCGTCATTTTCTCAGTCAAGAGTTCTTATCATAACAATTAAATAAGAACAGCTTTTTAAAACACATTTGATTTAACAAATTTAAACATGTTTGATCTAGCTGATACAATTAGCATAGATCTATCTCATAAACAGTTCATAAATGAAAGATTTTTAATTTAATTCAAAGTTCAATAATAATAGAATAGGAATTCAATTGCTCAAAGTGTGAATTTCAATAATCAATATAGATGTGAATAATCATCAATAATTATTCACTAACATGCTTTGAAAATAATAACTCGAGTTTGAGTTAGGACACTTGTCTCGTCTGTAGATTACGACAACGCAATTAATTTATATCCACTATGCAGTTAAATTATCTTCCTTTGAGAGACCTATAGTTAATCTTCCAATTAATAATAGTATAACATTAGATTATGTAATCACGTAAATATTATACATTACATTTAGTTCTTATAAATATTATCATGTCTTGATAATGTTACTATTAAATAACAACATAATATTATTAATCTTGATAATATTTAATTCACCTCTTAGTATTATTAGTTCCCTAATAATACTTTCATTTGCTTATTAATATTATTAACATCTTAATAATATTTTAATACCTTACTAATATTATTAATCCTCTTAATAATATTTTAACCAATGTTATTACTTTAATAATATCTTACTTATGCTTTAGTATCATTAATCATTTAATATTATTAATCATTCAATAATATTTTATTTATTTACTAATATTATTAATTATTTAATAATATTTTATTCATTTACTAATATTATTAATCATTTAATAATATATTATTCCAGTACTATTATTATTAATCATTTAATAATACTTTAATCATTTATCAATGCTTAAATCAAATATTATTAACCATGTAATAATATTTTAAAGAAATTTTAATCTTAATATTTTTATTTACTTATCAATATCATATTCTAATATTATTAATATCATAATATATTTTAATAATTTATTGGATTAATAAACAATTTATTCTAATTGTTCACCCTTTATTAAACCTCTTATTTAATATCCATAAAAGGTCATAAATAATATTTATTATCATAAATTATCAAAGTGCTCTAAGATAGTCATGATATGATATATTATGAGTATTCAAGCATAAAAATCACATTTTTCTTATTAAAGACATCATTTAACTATTTATTTCCTTTTATTTATAACTTAATCATTTTTAGGAAAAATAGTAAACTTACTCCAAAAATTCTCAGCTTCTGTATTTTGACAGAATATGAACCCACAAGGATCCTCAAATTTTTCTGGAATTTTAGAAAATGATCTACTATTTTTAAAGTTCTCAAAACACTCGGATCTTGCTTCATTTTTAATAAATTGAGTTTTGCTCAGAAAAATTTGAAATTTTTAGGGTATGCTCTCCTAATATATGAACCTACTGTAAATATTTCGGAAATTTTCACTTTATACACAGTGAGATATTCGACGGTAATGTTTTAGGAGTTCTTTACGAAAATAGTCATTACGCACAATCTATAACTCGAAACGTGTCCATTCTTTTTCCTACACGTAGATAACTTCTCAAGGTACCTCTGTCATTTTCTCCAGATTTTTAAGGGACATGAAACTGTCCGAAACAGACCCAAGAAAAATGGGACAAAAACTATTTTAGGGTTTTTGAACCCTTAACATTCCAAGTGGGCTGTTTTGGGGAAATTAGTTCCAAAGGTTTCAAAACTTGCTAGATTTGTGGGCTATCACTTGGGTTTACTAGATAACTCATGTATCTAGCACCCCGCTTCGACGGATCACAAATCCAAGTTGTAAAACTTGAGTTACATAAGATTTAGTGGAAGAAAAACAAGAGTTTTCACCCTTGGATAACATATGCTCATATTCTTCCTTTAAGCCTTTGATCTAACACTCAAGATACTTAGTTCTATACATGATGATATGTAGGGCTAGGGTACCTTGAGTATTTGTTCATAACCCCAATAAAACTCAAGCTAAAAAAAACAAAGTAGAAGAAGAAGATGAAGGTTAAGTTATACCTTGATTTAATGGCAACCTTCCTTGATTTACCAAAGTAAGTGATGAACTTTGGATGCATTAAATAACAAGCACTCCTCTCTCTCTATATATATGGCCAAACCTCTCTCTCCTTTCTCTCTCTAGAAGTGGCTAGCTTGGGAGAAATTATAAGAGGAAGAATAAGAGAAGAAATGAAATAAAATGAAAAGATGAAGTAAAAGGATACTTACAAAACTGTAGATACACTTAGTGTATCTAGCTATTATCCCCCATACTTTCTTTAACCCATAGATAGAAGCTTTGTCTTATCACCTTAATTAGTCTAATCATGATTAAGGATGCTTAATAAAGTGACAACCAATGAGAGCTTGACAACCATGTCCTTTTGTGTAAGAGTTACTACTAACTGACATTGCTTAGCTTAATTAGTTGCCTTAAAAGGCTAATGTGGCCAGCCATATATATGCCCACTAATTCCTTCATTCAGCTTTTATTTTAATGCATAAATTAGATAAATCAAAGCTCTAAAATACCCTTAATCAAGTGGACTAAGTTTGGGCTTACATTTTTTTTTCTTTTGGGCTTCTCCTTTAATTGTTTTGGGCCATGCAATAAACATAGTCTAATAATTTTAATATATGTTACCCAAATTTTTTATTTATGGTTTCCATTCCTAATCTTATGAAATTTAATTACCTATACACGGGACTTTAGCTTATAACCTAATTAGGTTCACAAAAATTAGGTCTAAAATTATTAGTCACCTGAAATAATAAGATTATCCACTTAAGTTAGTATACAATTTAAATACTAACGTCTCCTTATTACCATAACCCTTAGATTATTTAATTGTCTCACCTAATATATAATTAGGTTACAAAGTTTTCATTTTTAATGAAATCTATAAATGTATATATCCATAACTATAGTATATATGTTAATTGACCAATGCACCACTTCACATATGTTGTCACATATTAACTCACTATATAACACAAAGTTTTAAATATCAATAATGTACATACATATATAGTGACTTAAAATTCACGGTTATTACATCCTCTCCCCCCTTATAAGAATTCCGTCCCCGGAATTACCTATAGGGTTACTCAAAAAGAAGTGGATAACTTTCCCTCATCCTTTCTTTGAGTTCTCACATAGCTTCTTCAGTATTGTGGCTCCTCCAAAGAACCTTTATAGAATGTATAACCTTATTTCGCAATTTCTGTTCTTTTCTATCTAAAATTTCAACTAGAATTTCCTCGTACGACAAATCCTTTTCGACCTGAATTGGCTCGTACGATATCACGTGCTTGTAATCTGGCTTGTATGGTCGTAGCACTGACACATGAAACACATTATGAATATGTTCCAGTTCAGGAGGTAGAGCTACCTCGTACGCCACTTCGCCTATTTTTCTCAAGATCTCGAAAGGTCGAATAAATCTCGGACTCAGTTTACCTTTCTTTCCAAACCTTATCTTCCCTTTCCAGGGAGATACTTTCAAAAATGCATGGCTTCCCACCTCAAAATCTCTCTTCTGGCGATCTTGAGCTGCTACCAGTCTGGCTCTTATCACCTTGATGATCTCTATAGTCTGCTGCACCAGTTATGGTCCCAACAGTCGACGTTCACCCACTTCATCTCAGCATAAGGGCGTTGTACATTTCCTCCCATACAGTGCTTTGTACGGCAGCATTCCGATGCTGGCGTGATAACTATTGTTGTATGCGAACTCTACTAATGGAAGATGATCCTCCCAGCTACCCTTGAAGTCCATCACACAAGCTCTGAGCATGTCTTCAAGTGTTTGAATCGTTCTCTCGCTTTGCCCATCGGTCTGCGAATGATATGCAGTGCTCATCCGTAGTTGCGTCCCCATTCTTTTCTGAATACTCTTCCAGAAGTTTAACGTGAATCGGGGATCCCTATCCGACATAATAGATACTGGTACGCCATGTCTCGAGATAATTTCTTTGGTATACAATTTGGCTAGCTGGTCCAAACTATACCTGATCTTGGTCGGCAAGAAGTGGGTAGACTTCGTAAGACGATCTACAATCACCCATATGACGTCGTGTCCTTTTTCTGTTTCTAGAAGTCCCACCACAAAATCCATCATGATGTGCTCCCACTTCCACTATGGAATCTTTAAAGGCTGTAGTAATCCACTCGGTCGTTGATGCTCTGCCTTGACTCTCTGACAAGTTAGACATTTGCTGATGCATTCTGTAACCTCTCTCTTCATGTTTGGCCACCAAAATTGTTGACGCAAGTCTTGATACATTTTTGTGCTTCCTGGGTGTATCGAGTACCTCGTACTGTGCGCTTCTTGCAAAATATCTTCTCTTAGTTCTGGTACTAACGCTACCCAAATTGGCCCTTCGAATCTCAGCAGTCCGGTGCCATCAATCTTGTATTTCAATTCATCCCCTTCAGCTAACCGCTTCTTGATGTTGTCGCAATCTTCGTCCTTCTCTTGAGCCTTTTTAACCTTATCTAATAAAGTCGGGCTCGCTACTACTGTAAATAATTTCTCGTTGGTCTCCATCGGATACTTAACTTCTAAGTCAAGTCGTTCGAAATCTTTCACCAATTCCTCTTGAATGGTCAACTTTAGTAACTTCTCTCTGCCTTTTCTGCTCAGGGTATCTGCCACTACATTTGCTTTTCCTGGATGGTACAGAATCTTACAATCATAATCCTTGATCAATTCTAGCCATCGACGTTGCCTCATATTTAGCACTTTCTTCGTGAAGATATACTTCAGAGTCTTGTGACCCTTATATATCTCACACTTCTCGCCATACAAATAGTGCCTCCAAATCTTCAAGGTAAAAACTACTGCTGCTAATTCCAGGTCATGAGTAGGAAAACCTTTCTCATAGTCCTTCAGCTGACGTGAAGCGTACGCAATGACCTTGCCATGCTGCATCAGTACACAGCCAATACCCTTGTGTGACGCATCACTATACACTATAAATCCTCCTGTGTTATCTGGTAAAGTCAACACAGGTGCCTGACTGAGCCTCTTCTTTAATTCCATGAAACTCTCTTCACATTTCTCCGTCCAAACGAACTTCACTGCCTTTCTAGTAAGGTTGGCCAATGGTGATGCTATCTTTGAAAAATCTTGGATGAATCTCCGATAGTATCCTGCTAATCCCAAGAAACTCCTAATTTCTGTCGGCGTCTTTGGCTGTTCCCAGTTGATAACAGCTTCTACCTTTGATGGATCTACCGAAACACTATCCTTGTCGATAACGTGACCCAAAAACTGCACTCTCCGCAACCAAAACTCACACTTGGAGAACTTTGCATACAACTTCTCCCTCCTTAACGTCTCCAACACTATCCTTAGATGTTCAACGTGCCCTTCCTCTTTCTCTGAATATACCAGAATGTCATCGATGAACACGATAACAAACTTATCCAAATACTGTTTAAACACTCTGCTCATCAAGTCCATGAATGCTGTTGGCGCATTCGTCAACCCAAAAGAAATTACCAAAAACTCAAAGTGTCCATACCGAGTTCTGAATGCCGTCTTTGCAACATCCTCCTGCCTCACCTTTAGTTGGTGATAACCGGTCCTCAATTCGATTTTTGAAAAATATTTCGCCCCCTTCAACTGATCAAACAAATCGTCGATCCTGGGCAACGGGTACTTGTTCTTAATGGTGACCTTGTTCAATTTCTGGTAGTCGATACAAAGCCTTAATGACCCATCCTTCTTCTTTACGAATAAGACTGGTGCTCCCCACGGTGATATGCTCGGTCGAATGTATCCCTTATCTAACAATTCTTGTAGTTGAATCATCAGTTCCTTCATTTCTACCGGAGCCATACGATACAGTGCTTTGTATACCGGTGCTGTCCCTGGTGCCAAATCGATAACAAACTCTATCTCTCTATCTGGTGGCAATCTCGAAATCTCATCTGGGAAAATGTCAACGAATTTCGTTATAATAGGTATCTGACCCAGTTCACCCTCGACTTTGCGGGTATCCACAACGTGAGCCAAATAACCTATACAACCTTTCCTAAGAAACTTCTTTGCTTGCATCATCGTTAGACAACAAGATTGTCTCGGTGATTTACTGCCATAAAATACCACCTTTGACTTATTCAGAGTCTTTAGGTGTACACACTTTTTCTTACAGTCGATGACCGCCCCGTGACTTGATAACCAATCCATCCCGAGGATTACATCAAACTCTCCAAGACGAATCGGTATCTAATTCACGTTAAGCTCAAACCCTCTTACATCAGCACAACAGTTCTTATGGATGTAGTCTACAGGGATAATTTCTTTGTTTGCTACTTCTACATTCATTGGGTGTTCTAATAGTTCACGAGGTAAACTTAATCTTTAAGCAACTTCATCAGATACAAAAGAACATGAAGCTCCCGAATCGAATAACACATAGGCATTTATATCGTTGATCGGAATTATACCTGACACCACCTCCCTGGATGCCACGACATCTTGCACTGTCATATTGAATGGCCTCGCTGTCGGCTTGTTTGGCTGGGCTGGTCCTCCACTAGTTGTCTTAGTGTTATTGCCCCAATTGCCGTTTTTGCCATCCGTGCTTTTCTTCTTTGGGTAATCTTTGATCCGATATCCCAATTCACCATAGTTAAAACAACCTCCCTTCTTCATCTTAAAACAATTGGGTGAGGTATGCCCTTCTTGTCCACAGGTATAACATACTATTTTTCCTTTTAAGCACTCTCCCGAGTGACCCTTTCCACAGTTTTCACACACTGACTTCTTTTGTTGCACACTTCCTTGCTAAATCTCCAAATTACTAGCCCCACTGCTCCATTTTCGCTTCTTATTGTTGCTACCACCACTGCTAACATTCTGATTCCCACCTTCTACTTTCTTCTTGTTCTTCTCCCTATTGTACTTTGAGACTACTTTGCTTCCACCTTCCGCTATGAGAGCTTTCTCCAACAGAGTTGAGAATGACGTGATTTGTAAAATCGCTACCTTACTGTAAATCCATGGCTTTAGTCCATTTTTGAATCTTCTTGCTTTCCTCACCTCCGTATCCACCTGATGCGGAGTGAATCTGGCCAATTCATTGAACTTCGCAGCGTACTCTGACACTGACATATTCTCCTGTTTCAATTCCAAAAACTTGATCTTCATTCTCGCTTGTGTACTCTCAGGGAAGTAGTTCTCAAAGAACAACTTCTTGAACGCTTCCCAAGTCACGATTCCATCCCCGGCTTTGTTCTGGTTGGCCTCCCACCAATAGTTAGCCTCACCCTTCATTAAGTAGGTAGCAAAAATTGTTTTCTATTCTTCTGCTACTCTAGCAATAATGAAGGCCTTCTCAATCTCCTTCATCCACGTCTGGGCCTCTATCGGGTCTGTTGTTCCTCTAAATTCTGGCGGTCCTACTGCCTTGAAGTCCTTAAAGTTGGCTAATTGGTTTCCCGCCTGATTTCCCCCAGGTTGAGCTTGATTCCTCATGGCTTCAGTCATCATGTTGACAAAGTCTTGCATTGGGTTTGGTTGAGCTACCGCTACATTATTAACTGACTCTTCAATCTCTTGGTTCCTTAGTACACGTCTGGGCGACATTATCTAGTGAAACAAAATTCTAACACGTTACTCGAGTTTTATTATCATATAAGTACTTAGCATGTAACACGCTACTGTATTCAACAATCATATGATCATTATGGGAGAGTTTTAAATTACCAAGATTTTGGAAGTCTTTCTCCCTGATTAGTGGGTTATGTTTGTTTTTAAAGAAAATTTTCCAAATCAGTCTACTGGATTCACGCAACATTAAATAGACAATTTACTACTTAAATTTTTCCAGCACATATCATAATAATAATGCATTTATATTCATATACCAATCTTCAGTGTCTCACATGATTAATATAGGTATATTCTTATAAATACTACTATCCCATTTTAAACACAAAAGATGGGATTAACTCAAAATGATACTTCCCTACAACCACAAATAGGGATACTACCTAACTACCTACTACCTCACACCTGCTGAGGTTTACATCATCATAAAATCCTATTACATAAAAGGGGTACTAATGAATCTATCTACAACTAGTCCATAGAATAATCATCACTGGTGGCCCTACTGGGTCACCTGAACAGGCTTCGGGGAAAACCACCCTTCCATAGCTCTACGTCGAACGGATTGACTCGACTCTCCTATCTCGAACTGCGCCCTCCTAGTCCCACTGCGCTGGCCCTCATATGCTGCATCTAGCACCAGTCCTAAAGTCTCGGCCCTGACCTTCATGGCTTGCAGTGCTAACTCCAATTGGTCCACCCGCTGGGCTGACTCATAAAATGCCTCCTCCACGCGAATCTTGTCTGCAATCTCCACGTCAAACTAGCCCCGCATCGCCAGGTTCTCTATGCTCAACTCTCCGAACTTTTCCTTTTCATGCTCTAGTTGTACCCTCAGCATCTCAACTTGCAACTGGGACTCATCCAACTTTCTCTTCTGCTCGACTACCTCCATATGGGCTTGATAAGCTGCCTCCTTGTATTGGCCTTCTGTGAACTGAAGTGTGTGGTTTTCAACCTCCAGTTCTCCCACCCTGCTTTCCAATTGACTAATTCTCCTCAAGAAATCCTCTATCAGAGGACCCTGAGGGGCTTCTTTCATAACCTCAAGCTCAATGAGCTCTTGCTCCACTGAGTGACTGCCCTGGCGCTCGTCAGACATCCTACAAACACCATAAACAAAACAAACATTAGTACCACAATAAAATATATTCATTGATAAAAATGAAACAATATTTTATTAAGTACAACACAAACTCGATGAATTTTCCACAATCCATCTCCTAACATACTCTATAAGAGTTTTCTACTAAGGTTATAACCTAGGTTTCACATTCCTAATGTTTATAACCTACGGCTCTGATAGCAACCTGTGACGCCCCCAAATCCAGGTTCTCTAATCTCATATTCGGTGCTCACGATCTATCATCATCATAAGAATTCTATAACTATTACGGAAATAATAAACATATATTGTTCATTATAATAAAGTTTCATAACTTGGTCCCAAGGTCTTCTTAACCTTAACTTAAACGCACCATTCCTATTACAGAAGGTTTACATAAGAAATCCCATTAGATAATAATTAAATTAACATTCATTCTAAGCTACTCTTGGATCTTGCCCTTGCCCTTGTCTTTCGTGCTGGATCCTTCGAGCTTAGCTGAAATAGATGTCATGATATAGCAAGGGTAAGCAACTAATTTGCTTAGCAAGTTTATATACAAGAGAGATATATCATGATTAGAAAGAAGTTTTGCTTTCAATGTTCAACAATAATATAAGGTTGTGAAGGAACATGAATTAATAATCAACAATTGAATATTCGAATAATTGAATAACATGTACTGAGTGGTTTTGAAATAACCATGAACATTTGCCAAGGTTCGCAGTCATTTAAACTGGACCTCTTAATAAGTTTTAGTATTCAAGGGGATCAGCCTTTCATACCCCGTGATTTATGCATAAACACTTAATAATCCAGCATCGATATCATGCCTTAATCAAATTCATCCTTTTCTCAGTCAAGAGTTCTTATCATATCAATTATATAAGAACAGTTTTTTACAACACATTTGATTTAACAAATTTAAACATGCTTGATCTAAATGATACAATTAGCATAGATCTATCTCATAAACAGTTCATAAATGAAATATCTTTAATTTAATTCAAAGTTCAATAATAATAGAACAGGAATTCAATTGCACAAAGTGCGAATTTCAATAATCAATATAGATGTGAATAATCATCAATAATAATTCACTAACATGCTTTGAAAATAATAACTCGAGTTTGAGTTAGGACACTTGCCTCGTATGTAGATTACGACTACACAATTAATTTATATCCACAATGCAGTTAAATTATCTTCCTTCGAGTGACCTATAGTTAATCTTTCATTTAGTCATAGTATAACATTAGATTATGTAATCATATAAATATTATACATTACATTTAGTTCTTATAAACATTATCATGTCTTGATAATGTTACTATTAAATAACAATATAATATTATTAATCTTGATAATATTTAATTCACCTCTTAGTATTATTAGTTTTCTAATAATACTTTCATTTGTTTGCTAATATTATTAACATCTTAATAATATTTTAATACTTTATTAATATTATTAATCCTCTTAATAATATTTTAATTAATGTTATTACTTTAATAATATCTTACTTATGCTTTTGTATCATTAATCATTTAATATTATTAATCATTTAATAATATTGTATTTATTTACTAATATTATTAATCATTTAATAATATTTTATTCATTTACAAATATTATTAATCATTTAATAATATCTTATTACATTACTAATATTATTAATTATTTAATAATACTTTAATCATTTATCAATGCTTAAATCAAATATTATTAACCATGTAATAATATTTTAAAAAAATTTTAATCTTAATATTTTTATTTACTTATCAATATCATATTCTAATATTATTAATATCATAATAATATTTTAATAATTTATTAGATTAATAAATAATTTATTCTAATTGTTCACCCTTTATTAAACCTCTTATTTAATATCCATAAAAGGTCATAAATAATATTTATTATCATAAATTACCAAAATGATCTAAGATAGTCATGATATGATATATTATGAGTATTCAAGCATAAAAATCATATTTTTCTTATTAAAAACATCATTTAACTATTTATTTTCTTTTATTCATAACTTAGTAATTTTTAGGAAAAATAGTAAACTTACTCCAAAAATTCTCGGCTTCTGTATATTGACAGAATATAAACCCACAAGGATTCCCAAATTTTTCTAGAATTTTAGAAAATGATCTACTATTTTTAAAGTTCTTAAAACACTCGGATCTTGCTTTATTTTTAAAAAATTGAGTTTTGCTCATAAAAATATGAAATTTTCAGGGTATGCTCTCCTAACATATATGAACCTGCTGTAAAAATTTCGGAATTTTCCATTGTATACACAGTGAGATATTCGACGGTAAAGTTTTATGAGTCCTTTACGGAAATAGTCATTATGCACAATCTATGACTCGAAACGTGTCCATTCTTTTTCCTACATGTAGATAACTTCTCAAGGTACCTCTGTGATTTTTCACAGATTTTTAAGGGACATGAAACTATCCAAAATAGATCCAAGAAAAATGGGACAGAAACTATTATAGGGTTTTTGAACCCTTAACATTCCAAGTGGGCTGTTTTGGGGAAATCAGTTCCAAAGGTTTCAAAACTTGCTAGATTTGTGGGCTATCACTTGGGTTTATTAGATAACTCATGTATCTAGTACCCCCCTTCGACGGATCACAAATCCAAGTTGTAAAACTTGAGTTACATAAAATTTAGTGGAAGAAAAACAAGAGTTTTCACCCTTGGAGAACATATGCTCATATTCTTCTTCTAAGCCTTTGATCTAACACTCAAAATACTTAGTTCTATACAGGATGATATGTAGGACTAGGGTATCTTGAGTATTTGTTCATTACCCCAACAAAACTCAAGCTAAAAAAAACAAAGTAGAAGAAGAAGATGAAGGTTAGGTTATACCTTGATTTAATGGCAACCTTCCTTGATTTACCAAAGTAAGTGATGATGTAAGACCCCAACTTATTAATGAAAAAAATCAAATTTCCTATAATTATTATTGTGAATAATAAGGTGTTAATTTGATATAATATTTTGGTTATGGGTAAAATGTGTAAATTTTGTAAAATAAACAAGTGGTTATAAAATACTCGTTGTTGTCGGGGAATATTAGTTTGGTCGTGGAATATTCTTTTTGTCGGGGAATATTCGTACGACGGCGCAGCTATTTGTGGGCCCCATAACGGAAAATGATTGGATAAAGATAACAACAAAATTGAGTTTTTATAAATAGCGACGTAGTTGTTACCGTTAACACTATTAGAATACCCGGTGGTTAAAATACAGTAATACGCGTGATTGCAAAGTAGCACACGGTTTTGCACATTATTTTTAAATTATAGATCCTTACGTAAGAAGGCACTACTCAATAATTGTTATAGTAGTTACTGTTTAATATTTTATTTTATTGATTCAATAATTGCTACGTTGATATTTTATATTATTGTTGTTTCAATAATTGTTACTGCACAATATTTTCCATTATCAGATCAATAATTCATATTATTTGAATAATATTATTAGATAGTATTATTGGCAATGTCTAGAAAGTTCTGTCTAAGGAGAGGTTTGGTCACCTAATTGCGCGCCAGTAAGGAGAAATCCTTATTGGAAAGCCCCCTCTTTCTTGGGAACAGCCTGGTTGTCATAATTGTGATTCTGTAATATTATTTGTGAATAATTAATTATTGATTTATATGATAAAGAAATATTTATTTGATGTGGATATAAATGATGGATTTATTTATGTGGTTATTATTGAAGAAATTAATGTTGAGATGTTTTATCAGTATTTCTGTCGGAATGGAGGTATTAAAAATCAAACCAGTGTTTTTGAGTTATATTACGTGAGTTATAATTTTTAATCCGACCGTTGGATCGTTGTGATTTTTGGATATGTTATACATATATAAGCTGAGTATATATCCACAAATTTTGAACCGTTAACAATGAACGTATGATTTGTTAAGAATTTTAAGAGGTGGCTGATTCAGAAATTAGGTTTATAAATGATTTTAGTGGAAAATTCTAGAATTGAGTGGGCCCCACTTGTGGTAGGTGAAGAAATATACTGAATTTTATTTCAAATGTGGTGGGTGGCAATAGTAGCAGGTAAAGCCATCAGGTTGCAGGTCAAGTCTGCTTCGGCGTGCTAATATTTTTCTATAAATAGAGGGCTAAGTTAGAATTGAAAATCACACCAGAATTCATAGGTTATCTCTCTTTCTCTCTCTATATTCTTGAGCGTATTTTGTGAGTATTTTGATACTTTGAGAGTTGCTATTCAGTGCAAGTTTCTGTCAGCACTATATCCGAAATTCAGTCAGAAGTACGGTTATTCTGAGGTAAGGGATGTTATTCTTTCGTAAATGATATTATTTCTTTCAATATCATTATGCCGAAATATTGGTTTGAACTTTTTTTATCAAATTTGGAACTTTTTGTGTCGGGATTACTATTCACGTATACAACATTATTCACGTATACGATACTATTCACGAATACGGCACTATTCACCGAAAAATGAAATTTTCTTCTTTTTATCCAAGATGGCTATTATGGTTACTATCTTTGATTGTATCCATGTTTTGATCATTATTTTTGAATTCTGCTTCGAAATTGGTTATTTCAGAGTATTATTGAACTTGGATAAACTGTAATACGAATCCCTAATATTTATTCTTTTATCTCATTGGATTCGTTTTCTTTAAAATATTTTTCATCATCCTCAGTCCTAAATGATGATATTACTGAATATCTTTGGCCTGTAGTGCAAAGATGAATGATTACCTGATGAATATCTTTGGCCCGTAGTGCAAATATGAACATGTGTTGAGATGAACGTGACCAACTGAGTATTAATCTTGAATTTTACTCCACAAAGTAGTATCATGTTGATAATTTGGACGTTATTGATTTCTGGATAAATTAAATTATAAATCTTTAAAATTTATCCTTGAACTTGTTTAATTGAATTATTATATCATTGTCATCATCCTCATGTTTATATTCGGTTGAAAGTCATCTGTGGCCTGTAGTGCATAGATTGACTTGGTATGATTATGACCAGAGATTATTCGGTATAATCGTGACCGTAATGTTACAAATGATGTGGTAAAAGTCCTCATTGGCCCGTAGTACATTGATGGACAATTTTTTGTATGATTATGGCCATGGATTCTCTTCGGCCAAGGGTGCAAAGATGAATTGTTTTATGGCATGATCATGACCGTTGATCAAAACGCGATTATCTTTGGCATGTAGTGCAAAGATGAATATTTGATTGAAACAACCTCCCTTCTTCACCTTAGAAAAATTGGGTGAGGTATGCCCTTCTTGTCCACAGGTATAACACACCGTTTTTCCTTTCAAACACTCTCCCGAGTGACCCTTTCCATAATTTCCACACACTGACTTCTTTTGTTGCACACTTCCTTGCTGAATCTCCAAATTACTAGCCCCACTGCTCCGTTTCCGCTTCTTGTTGTTGCTACCACCACTGCTAACATTCTGATTCCCACCTTCTACTTTCCTCTTGTTCTTCTCCCGATTGTACTTTGAGACTGCTTCGCTTCCACCTTCCGCTATGAGAGCTTTCTCCAACAGAGTTGAGAATGAGGTGATTTGTAAAATCACTGCCTTACTGTAAATCCATGGCTTTAGTCCATTTTCGAATCTTCTTGCTTTCCTCACCTCCGTATCCACCTGATGCGGAGCGAATCTAGCCAATTCATTGAACTTCGTAGCGTACTCTGACACTGACATATTCTCCTATTTCAATTTCAAAAACTTGATCTCCATTCTCGCTTGTGTACTCTCAGGGAAGTAGTTCTCAAAGAACTACTTCTTGAACGCTTCCCAAGTCACGATTCCAGTCCCAGCTTTATTATGGTTGGCCTCCCATGAATAGTTATCCTCACCCTTCATTAAGTAGGTAGCAAAAATTGTTTTCTGTTCTTCTGCTACTCTAGCAATAATGAAGGCCTTCTCAATCTCCTTCATCCACGGCTGGGCCTCTATCGGGTCTGTTGTTCCTCTAAATTTCGGCGGTCCTACTGCCTTGAAGTCCTTAAAGTTGGCTAATTGGTTTCCTGCCTGATTTTCCCTAGGTTGAGCTTGATTCCTCATGGCTTCAGCCATCATGTTGACAAAGTCTCGCATTAGGTTTGGTTGAGCTCCCGCTGCATTATTAACTGACTCTTCAATCTCTTGGTTCCTTAGTACACGTCTGGGCGACATTATCTAGTGAAACAAAATTCTAACACGTTACTCGAGTTTTATTATCATATAAGTACTTAGCATGTAACACGTTACTGTATTCAACAATCATATGATCATTATGGGAGAGTTTTAAATTACCAAGATTTTGGAAGTTTTTCTCCCTAATTAGTGGGTTAAGTTTGTTTTTAAAGAAAATTTTCCAAATCAGTCTACTGGATTCACGTAACATTAAATAGACAATTTACTACTTAAATTTTTCAAGCACGTATCATAATAATCATATACCAATCTTCAGTGTCTCACATGATTAATACATGTATATTCTTATAAATACTACTATCCCATTTTAAACACAAAAGATGGGATTAACTCAAAATGATACTTCCCTACAACCACAAATAGGGATACTACCTACCACCTCACACCTGATGAGGTTTACATCATCACAAAATCCTATTACATAAAAGGGGTACTAATGCATCTATCTACAACTAGTCCATAGCATAATCATCACTGGTGGCCCTGTTGGGTCACCTGAACAGGCTCCGGGGGAAACCACCCCTCCATAGCTCTACGTTGAAAGAATCGACTCGACTCTCCTATCTCGAACAGCGCCCTCCTAGTCCCGCTGCGCTGACCCTCATACCCTGCCTTCCAATTGACTAATTCTCCTCAAGAAAACCTCTATCAGAGGACCCTGAGGGGCTTCTTTCATAACCTCACGCTCAATGAGCTCTTGCTCCACTGAGTGACTGCCTTGGCGCTCGTCAGACATCCTACAAACACTATAAATAAAACCAACATCAGTACCACAGTAAAATATATTTATTGATAAAATGAAATAATATTTTATTAAGTACCACACAAACTCGATGAATTTTCCACAATCCATCTCCTAACATACTCTATAAGAGTTTTCTACTAAGGTTACAACCTAGGTTTCGTATTCCTAATATTTATAACCTACAACTCTGATACCAACCTGTGACGCCCCCAAATCTAGGTTCTCTAACCTCAGATTCAGTGGTCATGATCTATCATCATCTATCATCATCATAAGCATTCTATAACTATTACGGAAATAATAAACATATATTGTTCATTATAATAAAGTTTCATAATTTGGTCCCAAGGTCTTCTTAACCTTAACTTAAACGCACCATTCATATTACAAAAGGTTTACATAAGAAATCCCATTAGATAATAATTAAATTAACATTCATTCTAAGCTACTCTTGGATCTTGCCCTTGCCCTTGTCTTTCGTGTTGGATCCTTCGTGCTTAGCTGAAATAGATGTCACGAGCAAGGGTAAGCAACTAATTTGCTTAGCAAGTTTATATACAAGGGAGATATATCACGATTAGAAAGAAGTTTTGCTTTCAATGTTCAACAATAATATAAGGTTGTGAAGGAACATGAATTAATAATCAACAATTGAATATTCGAATAATTGAATAACATGTACTGAGTGGTTTTGAAATAACCATGAACATTTGCCAAGGTTCTCAGTCATTTAAACTGGACCTCTTAATAAGTTTTAGTATTCAAGGGGATCAGCCTTTCATACCCCGTGATTTATGCATAAACACTTAATAATCCAGCATCGATATCATGCCTTAATCAAATTCGTCCTTTTCTCAGTCAAGAGTTCTTATCATATCAATTATATAAGAACAGCTTTTTAAAACACATTTGATTTAACAAATTTAAACATGCTTGATCTAGCTGATACAATTAGCATAGATCTATCTTATAAACAGTTCATAAATGAAAGAACTTTAATTTAATTCAAAGTTCAATAATAATAGAACAGGAATTCAATTGCACAAAATGTGAATTTCAATAATCAATATAGATGTGAATAATCATCAATAAAAATTCACTAACATGCTTTGAAAATAATAACTCGAGTTTTAGTTAGGACACTTGCCTCGTATGTAGATTACGACTACGCAATTAATTTATATCCACTATTCAGTTAAATTATCTTCCTTCGAGTGACCTATAGTTAATCTTTCAGTTAGTCATAGTATAACATTAGATTATGTAGTCACGTAAATATTATACATTACATTTAGTTCTTATAAACATTATCATGTCTTGATAATGTTACAATTAAATAAGCACATAATATTATTAATCTTGATAATATTTAATTCACCTCTTAGTATTATTAGTTTTCTAATAATACTTTCATTTGCTTACTAATATTATTAACATCTTAATAATATTTTAATACCTTACTAATATTATTAATCCTCTTAATAATATTTTAATTAATGTTATTACTTTAATAATATCTTACTTATGCTTTAGTATCATTAATCATTTAATATTATTAATTATTTAATAATATTTTATTTATTTACTAATATTATTAATCATTTAATAATATTTTATTCATTTACTAATATTATTAATTATTTAATAATATCTTATTCCTTTACTAATATTATTAATTATTTAATAATACTTTAATCATTTATCAATGATTAAATCAAATATTATTAACCATGTAATAATATTTTAAAAAAAATTTAATCTTAATATTTTTATTTACTTATCAATATCATATTCTAATATTATTAATATCATAATAATATTTTAATAATTTATTGGATTAATAAATAATTTATTCTAATTGTTCACCCTTTATTAAACCTCTTATTTAATATCCATAAAAGGTCATAAATAATATTTATTATCATAAATTACCAAAGTGCTCTAAGATAGTCATGATATGATATATTATGAGTATTCAAGCATAAAAATCATATTTTTCTTATTAAAGACATCATTTAACTATTTATTTCCTTTTATTCATAACTTAGTCATTTTTAGGAAAAATAGTAAACTTACTCCAAAAATTCTCAGCTTCTGTATTTTGACAAAATATGAACCCACAAGGATCCCCAAATTTTTTTAGAATTTTAGAAAATGATCTACTATTTTTAAAGTTTCCAAAACACTCGGATCTTGCTTCATTTTTAATAAATTGAGTTTTGCTCAGAAAAATTTGAAATTTTCAGGGTATGCTCTCCTAACATATATGAATCTGTTGTAAAAATTTCGAAATTTTCCAGTGTATACACAGTGAAATATTCTACGGTAAAGTTTTAGGAGTCCTTTACGGAAATAGTCATTACGCACAATCTATAACTCGAAACGTGTTAATTCTTTTTCCTACATGTAGATAACTTCTCTAGGTACCTATGTGATTTTTACTAAATTTTTAAGGGACATGAAACTATCTGAAACAGACCCAAGAAAAACGGGACAGAAACTATTTTAGGGTTTTTGAACCCTTAACATTCCAAGCGGGCTGTTTTGGGGAAATCAGCTCCAAAGGTTTCAAAACTTGCTCGATTTGTGGGCTATCACTTGGGTTTACTATATAGCTCATGTATCTAGCACCCCCCCTCGACGGATCACAAATCCAAGTTGTAAAACTTGAGTTACATAAGATTTAGTGGAAGAAAAATAAGAGTTTTCACCCTTGGAGAACATATGCTCATATTCTTCTTCTAAGCCTTTGATCTAACACTCAAGATACTTAGTTCTATACAGGATGATATGTAGGACTAGGGTATCTTGAGTATTTATTCATTACCCCAACAAAACTCAAGCTAAAAAAAAAGAAAAGTAGAAGAAGAAGATGAAGGTTAGGTTATACCTTGCTTTAATGTAAGACCCCAACTTATTAATGAATAAAATCAATTTTTTTCTAATTATTATTGTGAATAATAAGGTGTTAATTTGATATAATATTTTGGTTATGGGTAAAATATGTAAATTTTACAAAATAAACAAGTGGTTATAAAATACTCATTGTTATCGGGGAATATTCGTTTGGTCGTGGAATATTTTTTTTGGCGGGGAATATTCGTACGATGGCGCAGCTATTTGTGGGCCCCATAACAGAAAATGGTCGGATGAAGATAACGACAAAATTGAGTTTTTATAAATAATGGCGTAGTTGTTACCGTTAACACTATTGAAATATCCGGTGTTTAAAATACAGTATTACACGTGGTTGCACATTAGCACACGGTTTTGCACATTATTTTTAAATTGTTGATCCTTACATATGAAGGCACTACTCAATAATTGTTACAGTAGTTACTGTTCAATCTTTTATTTCATTGATTCAATAATTGCTACGTTGATATTTTATATTATTGTTGTTTCAATAATTGTTACTGCACAGTATTTCCCATTATCAGATCAATAATTCATATTATTTGAATAATATTATTAGATAGCATTATTGGCAATGTATAGAAAGTTCTGTCTAAGGAGAGGTTTGGTCAGCTAATTGCACGCTAGTAAGGAGAAATCCTTATTGGAAAGCCCCATCTTTCCTTGGAACAACCTGGTTGTCATAATTGTGATTCTGTAATATTATTTGTGAATAATTAATTATTGATTTATATGATAAGAAAATATTTATTTGATGTGGATATAAATGATGGATTTATTTATGTTGTTATTATTGAAGGAATTAATGTTGAGATGTTTTATTAGTATTTATGTCGGAATGGAGGTATTAAAAATCAAACCAGTGTACAATTCAATCCTTCCACCATACAATGTTCCAATTAAATATAAGATATGGAATTACTGTCAAGTCTTATTTTATTTAATTATATGTATTTCGACTCTTAAATGCACAACTCCAAATAATGCAAATTAGAAACTCCTTTCTAATTTCATTCTGCATTGGCCAAGGACTACTGGGTTGTCATTTATCGAATCACATATGACATTTCTCTTCTTTTACTAGAAGTGGTAGATTCTTTATTGATCATACATTATCTCCATGTATAACTTATTATACCCAAGCATACCCTTTGATATACCCTAAGGGTCTTAAGGAATAAGTCAAAGCATAACTCATCATACACAAGATACTATGATGATCTCAAATCCAAGGATCGCTTGTACTACTATCACTATAGGAATTGCTATTGACAGGTAAGTAAAACTCCATTAGGTATTCTTTAGCGAGCCACGTTCAGTAAACTTATTCTCTAATAAGCACCTACATACTTGCTTTAGTGTGTCCACACAAATGATCATGAGATCAATCATTCTCATCCAATGAGCAAGCAACGTATATACCAATCTATTCGGATTCACTAATCCCCAATTTAGTAATCCAATGATTAGGAACTATTTTAGTTTTAAGCTTTCTAAGAATTTAGATCTCATTAGAATGATCATCATAATTATTCTAAATGCATTGCTTAAAACTATAGGTTTATCACATATTATAGAACAACATCATGCATATAATTTAAAGCCTTTAATAAATTAATACTTTTTATTAATAAATGAATAAGATTGTTACAAAGTATATGCTTTATCATCAAATATGATTGGCTTGTGTGCATACTACTTTCAACGTGAAGATAGCAAATATACGATTAGAACCTACTTTAAATCGATAAAGTTAAATCGCTCAAGCTACAGACTCAGAGCTGATGAATGTAAGAAGAAGGTTCAAGAAAGCATTATTCTAGGAGCAAGATTCGATGAAGAGAGGAAATCTTAACCCTCAATTTTATTGGTCTATTTGAAATCCTCAATCGAGTAGGAACTGTGACCTATAGACTCGTTTTAAACGCAAAGTATGTCGCATGTTCATAACATTTATTTCGTATCAATGTTACGTAAATATATGGATGATCCGAACCACATTATTGATTAAGAACCGGACGAGATAGCGGAAGATTTAACATATAAGGAGATACCTCAAGAGTTAGAATCTGAAATGAAGTCAAGGTATCCCCATCTGTTCGGCATATCAGGTACGTACGTAAATTTTGGGGACGAAATTTCATAAGGAGGGGAGGTTGTAAGACCCCAACTTATTAATGAATAAAATCAAATTTCCTATAATTATTATTGTGAATAATAAGGTGTTAATTTGATATAATATTTTGGTTATGGGTAAAATGTGTAAATTTTGTAAAATAAACAAGTGGTTATAAAATACTCATTGTTGTCGGGGAATATTAGTTTGGTCGTGGAATATTCTTTTTGTCGGGGAATATTCGTACGACGGAGCAGCTATTTGTGGGCCCCATAACGGAAAATGATTGGATAAAGATAACAACAAAATTGAGTTTTTATAAATAGGGACGTAGTTATTACCGTTAACACTATTGGAATATCTGGTGTTTAAAATACAGTATTACGCGTGGTTGCACAGTAGCACACGGTTTTGCACATTATTTTTAAATTGTTGATCCTTACATATGAAGGCACTACTCAATAATTGTTACAGTAGTTACTGTTCAATCTTTTATTTCATTGATTCAATAGTTGCTACGTTGATATTTTATATTATTGTTGTTTCAATAATTGTTACTGCACAGTATTTCCCATTATCAGATCAATAATTCATATTATTTGAATAATATTATTAGATAGTATTATTGGCAATGTCTAGAAAGTTCTGTTTAAGGAGAGGTTTGGTCACCTAATTGCACGCCAGTAAGGAGAAATTCTTATTGGAAAGTCCCCTCTTTCTTGGGAACAGCCTGGTTGTCATAATTGTGATTCTGTAATATTATTTGTGAATAATTAATTATTGATTTATATGATAAGGAAATATTTATTTGATGTGGATATAAATGATGGATATATTTATGTGGTTATTATTGAAGGAATTAATGTTGAGGTGTTTTATCAGTATTTCTTTCGGAATGGAAG
Organism: Panax notoginseng; assembly: GCA_016801055.1. Classification (NCBI taxonomy): domain Eukaryota; kingdom Viridiplantae; phylum Streptophyta; class Magnoliopsida; order Apiales; family Araliaceae; genus Panax; species Panax notoginseng. Next base: position 104,408,993 of record CM029020.1, read on the forward strand.
TATTAAAAATAAACCAGTGTTTTTGAGTTATATTGCGTGAGTTATAATTTTTAATCCGACTGTTGGATCGTTGTGATTTTTAGATATGTTATACATATATAAGTTGAGTATATGTCCACAAATTTTGAACCATTAAAAATGAACGTATGATTTGTTATGAATTTAAGAGGCGACTATTCGAAAATTAGGTTTATAAATGATTTTGGTGGAAAATTCTAGAATTGAGTGGGCCCTACTTGTGGTTGGTGAAGAAATGTGCTGAATTTTATTTCAAATGTGGTGGGTGGCAATAGTAGCAGTTAAAGCCATCAGGTTGCAGGTCAAGTCTGCGTCGGCGTGCTAATATTTTTTTATAAATAGAGGGCTAAGTTAGAATTGAAAATAACACCAGAATTCATAAGTTTTCTCTCTTTCTCTCTCTATATTCTCGAGCGTATTTTGTGAGTATTTTGATACTTTGAGAGTTGCTATTCTGTGCAAGTTTCTGTCAGCACTATATCCAAAATTCAGTCAGAAGTACGGTTATTCTGAGGTAAGGGATGTTATTCTTTCGTAAATGATATTATTTCTTTCAATATCATTATGCCAAAATATTGGTTTGAACTTTTTATCAAATTTGGAATTTTTTGTGTCGGGGTTACTATTCACGTATACAACACTATTCACGTATACGACACTATTCACGAATACGACACTATTCACCGAAAAATGAAATTTTCTTCTTTTTATCCATGATGGCTATTATGGTTACTATCTTTGATTGTATCCATGTTTTGATCATTATTTTTGAATTCTGCTTCGAAAGTAGTTATTTCAGAGTATTATTGAACTTGGATAAACTGTAATACGAATCCCTAATATTTATTCTTTTATCTCACTGGATTCGTTTTCTTTAAAATATTTTTCATCATCCTCAGTCCTAAATGATGATATTACTGAATATCTTTGGCCTGTAGTGCAAAGATGAATGATTACCTAATGAATATCTTTGGCCCGTAGTGCAAAGATGAACAGGTGTTGAGATGAACATGACCAACTGAGTATTATTCTTGAATTTTACTCCACAAAGTAGCATCATGTTGACAATTTGGACGTTATTGATTTCTGGATAAATTAAATTATAAATCTTTAAAATTTATCCTTGAACTTGTTTAATTGAATTATTATATCATTGTCATCATCCTCATGTTTATATTCGGTTGTAAGTCATCTGTGGCCTGTAGTGCATAGATGGACTTGGTATGATTATGACCAGAGATTATTCGGTATAATCATGACCGTAATGTTACAAATGATGTGGTAAAAGTCCTCATTGGCCCGTAGTGCATTGATGGACAATTTTTGGTATGATTATGGCCATGTATTCTCTTCAGCCAAGGGTGCAAAGATGAATTGTTTTATGAAATGATCATGACCGTTGATGAAAACACGATTATCTTTGGCCTGTAGTGAAAAGATGAATATTTGATTAAAGATGGTTATTGATTGATGTTACAGGGATAAAATATCGTTGATGGACTTTTAAATCTTAGAAGATAATAGAATTCATTCTCTACTTAACTCTTCTAATGGTTTGCTATTTCCGCTGCAGTTGTTGATCTAAAACTTGTTGTCTATTATATTTTATTAGATTTTTCCCTGTTGAAGACTAATGATAAGTTGTTGTTTATTATCTTAGTCATAATATTCTTTACTGAGCTAGTTGAGCTCACCCTTTCTTTCATTGTTCTCTTCACGAAATGAGAATATAGCTGGGACTAGTCGGAGAATGGATTGACGGTCAAGATAGTTGCATTAGTAGTCCTCACTATTCTGTGAAATAGTATTTCAATAATTTTAATGAGGACTTATTTGAGTGTGGATATTTTCTAGAAGACAATATTTGTATTTAAACTCACAGTATTTGTGTTGTCGTATTTTGCACGACAATTATTTTAATGAAGTTGTATTTATTTCTGTACCATGTATTTGGCGACTCAGAATGTGTGATGTATACGTATTTTGGGGGCGTCACAGTTGGTATCAGAGCTTAGGGATATAATCTCTGGTTGAGATGTGAGACAAGAACTAGGAGGGGAGAGACCGGGAATTCCTTCGCTAGTATGACCTGACTAAGTTTATTTGGTATTTGTTTGGTCAGTCAGAATATAGGAATAATATGTTGCATGTCAGTTAACCCTTGTTTTGTGGCAGTATTTGAAAATGACATCCAAGAATGTTGAGAATAGCAATGGAGCACAGGAGACCGTTGAGTCACCACAGATCAATACTCAGGATAATGTGCTTCAAGAAGGCAACAATCCTCAGGTGAACAACGGCATCGACCAAATGACGAACGACGGTATGTTTAGGAGCTTTTTAGAATTCATGCAACACCAAACGAGAGAGACTCCTGTTTATAATGCAGGTGGAAACACTAGCAACCCAAGGTTGGTCACCACTAAGCAGTTCAAGGAGCTAGGACCACCGGAGTTTTTGGGAAAGCCAGAACCACTTAAGGCAGAGACATAGATAAAGTAGATCAGCAAGATATTTGATGTCTTGGAATGCTCAGAGGAGCAAAAGGTTCCATTCGCCGCCTTTATGTTGCGTGAAGAAGCAGATCATTGGTGGGAATCTGTAAAATGTACCCAGCCTAACGCACTCAAGATGTTTTGGGAGAAGTTCCAAGAATTATTCAATGACAAGTACTTTCCCAAAAGTATTCGTCACATGAAGGAAGTGGAATTCATCAAGCTGGAGCAAAATAGTATGACCGTGTCGCAGTACAAAGCTAAGTTTGCCGAGTTGTTCCGGTTTGCGTCCCACATAGTTGATAACGAGGAGAGAATGACGCGGATGTTTCTAAGAGGTTTAAAACCTGAGATACATCAACACCTAATTTCTCACAAAATGTGTTTGTATTCAGATGTTGTAAATAGGGCTTAGTTATTGGAGCGCGATAACGAGTTAACCCAACCAAGAGAAAGCAGCCAGAAAAATGATAATACCAGTGGTAGCAGTCATCGAAGCAGTGACAACAATCGTCGAGGAAATTATCATGCCAAGAATGGTAACCACTTCGGTGGTAATCATGGCCAAGATAATAGAAGTGGAAATTTCAAGAAGAGGAGGTTCAATAATGATGGAAAGACAGCAACACCAGCGACCGTTTCAAAAGAAGAAGAACGACCACCGGTCGTATGTTTCAAATGCGGACAAGAGGGACACATCCGTCCAAACTGTACGCAGCAACCCAAAGTGTGTTTCAATTATGGAAGAGAAGGTCACCTAGCTCGATTTTGTCCTATAGTGAAGTCAAGTTCAGCAGGGATAATGATGCCAAAGGATGTCCCAGACAAGTCAAAGTCGGTAGTTTAAGTAAGAGCGTTTGTCGAGGAACCCAAATAAAGTTATCACGGGTACGTTAATCATAAACTCTTACGAAGTTTATACCTTATTCAATACCGGTTCTACATATTTCTCCTACTTGCGCTCAATGTTTAAATTTGACCCCAGTATAAAACCCATTTCTAAACCCTTTAAAATATTTCTTCACCTAAAACGAACGTATTATGCGCTGAAGACGTTAGCTCGAGTTGTTGAAGATTACGATTATACCATTTAATACCATCGTGGGAAAAGCGAACGTGGTAGCTGACGCGTTGAGCAGAAGATCGTATGCATTTACGAGTGCGAATATACGAACCTACGTGTGTTAGTTTTGTAATATTCATGAACGCAATCAAATTGCACAAAATAGCGAAAACGTGGAAAAATCAGAGTTTAAAATTTTACAAACCATATACCCGGATCACCCTTTATGTGCAATTATTAATTAAACGAAAAAGAAAGAACAAGAATCATACCCTTGAAGATCCGAGCTTCCTCAGGTACAAGTTTACTTCCAATCCTTTTCGCGTCCAACTTGAATCCACCGGGTTTGGTTCTTTCCTTTTATCAACGTTAGCCACCCAAGTGTTTGGCCTCTAGAGGTGATCCACCAAGGAAGAAGAAAGATCCAAGAAGATGGGTGTTTGACAAAACCCTAGTTTTTTCTATCTCTATAGAAAAGGAACGTACTCTCCAATAATTGGAATAACGTATGTTTGATATCTGATATAAGACTCCTCTTATAAAGATATCAAGTAACCCTATTAAAAATAAGGTATTATTTATTTAATTAAACTCTTTTAATTAAATGGGCTCCCTAATCTTATTAGGGATAATTAATTAAACTCCTTTAACTAATTTTCCCTCCTAATCCTATTAGGAATAAATGAGAGTACATATATTAAATTAATTCCTAAACTCTTTTAGAAATAAAAATAATAATAATTGTAATAATATTAATAAGACTCCTCTTATTAATTTATATTTAACATTTTTAAAATATTAAATAATAAATATTAAGCTATTTAATTTATTCTATCACCATAGATTAAATTAAATATACTTAACATATTATTACGATTATGTCATTAACTTCTTAAATAATTATTTTTCCTTTTATGGTGTGACCCTTTAGGTTCTCCATATTAAACAGGTTGTGAATAAATCAATTAGAACAATTCTAATCTTATTTAAATAAATAAATTAAACTATTAATTTATTTAAATAAATAATATTTATTCTACAATAGGGATAAGCCTCCCTAGCGATCAACAACTTTCCAGATAATATAGATTTCAACATTAATCATAAAAGAACATTTGGGTAAATAGTTACTGTACAATTCAATCCTTCCACCATACAATGTCCCAATTAAATATAAGATATGGAATTACTGTCAAGTCTTATTTTATTTAATTATATGTATTTCGACTCTTAAATGCACAACTCCAAATAATGCAAATTAGAAACTCCTTTCTAATTTCATTCTGCATTGGCCAAGGACTACTGGGTTGTCATTTATCGAATCACATATGACATTTCTCTTCTTTTACTAGAAGTGGTAGATTCTTTATTGATCATACATTATCTCCATGTATAACTTATTATACCCAAGCATACCCTTTGATATACCCTAAGGGTCCTAAGGAATAAGTCAAAGCATAACTCATCATACACAAGATACTATGATGATCTCAAGTCCAAGGATCGCTTGTACTACTATCACTATAGGAATTGCTATTGACAGGTAAGTAAAACTCCATTAGGTATTCTTTAGCGAGCCACGTTCAGTAAACTTATTCTCTAATAAGCACCTACATACTTGCTTTAGTGTCTCCACACAAATGATCATGAGATCAATCATTCTCATCCAATGAGCAAGCAACGTATATACCAATCTATCCGGATTCACTAATCCCCAATTTAGTAATCCAATGATTAGGAACTATTTTAGTTTTAAGCTTTCTAAGAATTTAGATCTCATTAGAATGATCATCATCATTATTCTAAATGCATTGCTTAAAACTATAGGTTTATCACATATTATAAAACAACATCATGCAGATAATTTAAAGCCTTTAATAAAATAATACTTTTTATTAATAAATGAATAAGATTGTTACAAAGTATATGCTTTATCATCAAATATGATTGGCTTGCTTGCATACTACTTTCAACGTGAAGATAGCAAATATACGATTAGAACCGACTTTAAATTGATAAAGTTAAAGTCGCTCAAGCTACAGACTCAGAGCTGATGAATGTAAGAAGAAGGTTCAAGAAGGCGTTATTCTAGGAGCAAGATTCGATGAAGAGAGGAAATCTTAACCCTCAATTTTATTGGTCTATTTGAAATCCTCAATCGAGTAGGAACTGTGACCTATAGACTCGTTTTAAATGCAAAGTATGTCGCGTGTTCATAACATTTATTTCGTATCAATGTTACGTAAATATATGGATGATCCGAACCACATTATTGATTAAGAACCGGACGAGATAGCGGAAGATTTAACATATAAGGAGATACCTCAAGAGTTAAAATCTGAAATGAAGTCAAGGTATCCCCATCTGTTCGGCATATCAGGTACGTACGTAAATTTCGGGGACGAAATTTCATAAGGAGGGGAGGTTGTAAGACCCCAACTTATTAATGAATAAAATCAAATTTTCTATAATTATTATTGTGAATAATAAGGTGTTAATTTGATATAATATTTTGGTTATGGGTAAATTATGTAAATTTTACAAAATAAACAAGTGGTTATAAAATACTCATTGTTATCGGGGAATATTCGTTTGGTCGTGGAATATTTTTTTTGACGGAGAATATTCGTACGATGGCGCAGCTATTTGTGGGCCCCATAACGGAAAATGGTCGGATGAAGATAACGACAAAATTGAGTTTTTATAAATAACGGCGTAGTTGTTACCGTTAACACTATTGGAATATCCGGTGTTTAAAATACAGTATTACGCGTGGTTGCACAGCAGCACACGGTTTTGCACATTATTTTTAAATTGTTGATCCTTACATATGAAGGCACTACTCAATAATTGTTACAGTAGTTACTGTTCAATCTTTTATTTCATTGATTCAATAATTGCAACGTTGATATTTTATATTATTGTTGTTTCAATAATTGTTACTGCACAGTATTTCCCATTATCAGATCAATAATTCATATTATTTGAATAATATTATTAGATAGTATTATTGGCAATGTCTAGAAAGTTCTGTCTAAGGAGAGGTTTGGTCACCTAATTGCGCGCCAGTAAGGAGAAATTCTTATTGGAAAGCCCCCTCTTTCTTGGGAACAGCCTGGTTGTCATAATTGTGATTCTGTAATATTATTTGTGAATAATTAATTATTGATTTATATGATAAGGAAATATTTATTTGATGTTGATATAAATGATGGATTTATTTATGTGGTTATTATTGAAGGAATTAATGTTGAGGTGTTTTATCAGTATTTCTTTCGGAATGGAAGTATTAAAAATCAAACCAGTGTTTTTGAGTTATATTGCGTGAGTTATAATTTTTAATCCGACCGTTGGATCGTTGTAATTTTTGGATATATTATACATATACAAATTGAGTATATGTCCACAAATTTTGAACCGTTAAAAATGAACGTATGATTTGTTATGAATTTTAAGAGGTGACTGATTCGAAAATTAGGTTTATAAATGATTTTGGTAGAAAATTCTAGAATTGAGTGGGCCCCACTTGTGGTTGGTGAAGAAATATGCTGAATTTTATTTCAAATGTTGTGGGTGGCAATAGTAGCAGGTAAAGCCATCAGGTTACAGATCAAGTCTGCTTCGGCGTGCTAACATTTTCCTTTAAATAGAGGGGTAAGTTATAATTGAAAATTACACTAGAATTCATAAGTTTTCTCTCTTTCTCTCTCCATTTTCTCGAGCGTATTTTGTGAGTATTTTTATACTTTGAGAGTTGTTATTCAGTGCAAGTTTCTGTTAGTACTATATCCGAAATTCAGTCAGAAGTACGGTTATTCTAAGGTAAGTGATGTTATTCTTTCATAAATGATATTATTTCTTTCAATATCATTATGCCGAAATATTGGTTTGAACTTTTTATCAAATTTGGAACTTTTTGTGTCGGGAATACTATTCACGTATACGGCACTATTCACGTATACGACACTATTCACGAATACGACACTATTCACCGAAAAATGAAATTTTCTTCTTTTTATCCAAGATGGCTATTATGGTTACTATCTTTGATTGTATCCATGTTTTGATCATTATTTTTGAATTCTGCTTCGAAATTGGTTATTTCAGAGTATTATTGAACTTGGATAAACTGTAATACGAATCCCTAATATTTATTCTTTTATCTCATTGGATTCATTTTCTTTAAAATATTTTTCATCATCTTCAGTCCTAAATGATGATATTACTGAATATCTTTGGCCTGTAGTGCAAAAATGAATAATTACCTGATGAATATCTTTGGCCCGTAGTGCAAAGATGAACATGTGTTGAGATGAACATGACCAACTGAGTATTATTCTTAAATTTTACTCCACAAAGTAGTATCATGTTGACAATTTGGACGTTATTGATTTCTAGATAAATTAAATTATTAATCTTTAAAATTTATCCTTGAACTTGCTTAATTGAATTATTATATTATTGTCATCATCCTCATGTTTATATTCGGTTAAAAGTCATCTGTGGCCTGTAGTGCATAGATGGACTTGGTATGATTATGACAAGGGATTATTCGGTATAATCATGACCGTAATGTTACAAATGATGTGGTAAAATTCCTCATTGGCCCGTAGTGCATTGATGGACAATTTTTGGTATGATTATGGCCATGGATTCTCTTCGGCCAAGGGTGCAAAGATGAATTATTTTATGCCATGATCATGACCGTTGATGAAAACACGATTATCTTTGGCCTGTAGTGCAAAGATGAATATTTGATTAAAGATAGTTATTGATTGATGTTACAGGGATAAAATATCGTTGATGGACTTTTAAATCTTAGAAGATAGTAGAATTTATTCTCTACTTGGCTATTCTAATGGTTTGTTGTTTCCGCTGCAGTTGTTGATCTAAAACTTATTGTCTATTATATTTTATTAAATTTTCCCTGTTGAAGACTAATGATAAGTTGTTGTTTGTTATCTTAGTCATAATATTCTTTACTGGGCTACTTGAGCTCACCCTTTCTTTCACTGTTCTCTTCAGGAAATGAGAATATAGCTGAGACTAGTCGGGGAATGGATTGACAATCCAGATGGTTGCATTAGTAGTCCTCACTATTCTGTGAAATAGTGTTTCAATAATTGTAATGAGGACTTATTTGAGTCTGGATATTGTCTAAAAGACAATATTTGTATTTAAACTCACAGTATTTGTGTTGTCGTATTTTGCACGATAATTATTTTAATGAAGTTGTATTTGTTTCTGTACCATGTATTTGGCGACTCAGAATGGGTGATGTATACCAATTTTTGGGGCGTCACAGATGAACTTTGGATGCATTAACAAACTAGCACTCCTCTCTCTCTATATATATATATGGCTAAATCTCTCTCTCCTTTCTCTCTCTAGAAGTGGCTAGCTTGAGAGAAATTATAAGAGGAAGAATGAGAGAAGAAATGAAATGAAATGAAAAGATGAAGTAAAAGGATACTTACAAAAATATAGATACACTTAGTGTATCTAGCTATTATCCTCCATACTTTCTTTAACCCATGGATAGAAGCTTTGTCTTATCACCTTAATTAGTCTAATCATGATTAAGGATGCTTAATAAAGTGACATCCAATGGGAGCTTGACAACCATGTCCTTTTGTGTAAGAGTTACTACTAATGGACATTGCTTAGCTTAATTAGTTTCCTTAAAAGGCTAATGTGGCCAGCCATATATATGCCCACTAATTCCTTCATTTAGCTTTTATTTTAATGCATAAATTAGATAAATCAAAGGTCTAAAATACCCTTAATCAAGTGGGCTAAGTTTGGGCTTACATTTTATTTCTTTTGAGCTTCTCCTTTAATTATTTTGGGCCATGCAATAAATATAGTCTAACAATTTTAATATATGTTACTCAAATTGTTTATTTATGGTTTCCATTCCTAATCTTATGAAATTTAATTACGTATACATGTGACTTTAGCTTATAACCTAATTAGGTTCACAAAAATTAGGTCTAAAATTATTAGTCACTTGAAATAATAAGATTATTCACTTAAGTTAGTATACAATTTAAATACTAACCTCTCCTTATTACCATAACCCTTAGGTTATTTAGTTGTCTCACCTAATATATAATTAGGTTACAAAGTTTTCATTTTTAATGAAATCTATAAATGTATATATCCATAACTATAGTATATATGTTAATTGACCAATGCACCACTTCACATATGTTGTCACATATTAACTCACTATATAACACAAAGTTTTAAATATCAATAATGTACATACATATATAGTGACTTAAAATTCGTTGTTATTACAGAAACAATGGTAGCAAATGATTTTCAGAACCCTACATCTAGGATGCCACAGCCCAAGGTTACAAGTTTGTTGGAAGTGGATGTTATTACTCAGGTTTCGGCACAGATGGCGGCTATGGCAAAGAAAATAGATTCATTGGTAGAGAGCAAATCGAAAACAGTTGCCTTCGTATGTGAGATTTGTGCAGGGTCACACTCGACAGATCAATGTGCTATCAGCTCGGAGTCGGTACAGTATGTGAGCAATTACAGGAAAGACAAAGGACAGTTTCAGAACACATACAACTCCAACAACCGAAATCATCCAAACTTCAGTTGATCAAATAATTAAGGAAATCAACAAAATCAGTTTCAGCCGAATAATAAGTTTCAGTCACAGTCAGCGCAGGCACAGTTTACACCAAGACCACCTTTTCCACCGGGATTTTCTCAACAACAACATCATACTCTAGCTGCACCTGAGCAAGGAAAGAAATCAGAAATGGAGGATATAATGATGAAGTACATGGCAAACACGGAGGTAATGATCAAAAGCCAAGTAGTGGCTATTAAAAATCTGGAAACTCAAATGGGGTAAATGGCGAGCATGCTTAACAACAGGCCTCAGGGTTCATTGCCAAGTAATACAGAGGCAAATCCACAAAGAGAGGGGAAAGAACAGTGCCAGGTTATAACACTTAGGCCTGGGAAGCAGTATGCAGAAAATTCACCAGGCGCGGCCGCACCTGGTTTACAAGGGGATGCCGCGCGGCCGCGCGAGGCAGAGTAGTTGACTGAGCAGAAAGAAAATCATGAGGATTATGAGTTGTAGTAAGTAGAGAAGGAGAAAGCAGGTTCAGATGAGAAGCCTAAGAGTACAATACCACTAGTTCACCCTCCGGTTCCGTATCCGCAGAGATTGAATAAGAAGAGGGAAGACAAGCAGTTCAGTAAGTTTCTAGAGGTCTTTAGAAAGCTATAGATCAACATACCTTTGGCTGAGGCATTGGAACAGATGCCAAGTTATGTAAAGTTCATGAAGGGTATATTGTCAAGGAAGAGAAGACTAGACGAGTTTGAGACAGTGGCCTTGACTGAGGAATGCAGTACAGTGCTTCAGCGTAAACTACCTCCAAAGCTGAAAGATCTAGGCAGCTTCACAATTCCATGCACGATTAGAAAGATGAACTTCGATAAATGTCTGTGTGATCTTAGAGCAAGTATCAATCTGATGCCCTTGTCAGTATTCAATCAGTTGGGATTTCTGGCTCCAAGGCAGACAAATATTTCTTTACAGCTAGCTGACAGATCCATCACGTATCCACGGGGAATAGTAGAGGATGTACTGGTGAAAGTGGACAAATTTATCTTTCTAACTGACTTCATCATTTTGGATTATGAGGAAGATAAGAGTATACCAATCATACTGGGGAGACCATTCCTAGCTACAGGAAGGACCTTGATTGACGTTCAGAAAGGGGAACTCATGAAGCGTGTACATGATCAGGAGGTTACTTTTAATGTCTTCAAGGCAATGAAGTTTCCAACAGATGAAGAAGAATATTTCAGAGTTGATTTGGTGGGCCATGTATGAAATGATGAAGTTGAGAGTCTGGTGGATTATGAACCTTTGAGGAGTGTCATTGCTGAAAATTCAAAATTGGAGGATGAGGAATTCGACGAACTTGTGCAATATTTGGATACCACTCCACAATTCAAAAAATTCAGAACACCTGTCGAGTCACTGACGAAAGCTGGAGAGACATCGATAAAATTAAAGCCATCTCTTGAGACACCTCCAGAACTTGAATTAACACCACTTCCAGATCATCTCAGGTATGCATTTTTAAATAAAGATTCAAAGCTACCTGTGATTATTTCTTCTACACTAACATCTTTTCAGGAATAAAAACTGCTACGAGTGCTTAGAGAGTTCAAATCAGCTGTTGGATGGACCATATCAGATATTAAAGGGATCAGCCCTTCTTTTTGTATGCATAAGATCCTGTTAGAAGATGATAGTAAGCCGTCAGTGGAGCAGCAAAGAAGGCTTAATCCGATAATTAAAGAAGTGGTAGAGGTATTGAAATGGCTAGATGCATGCATAATCTATCCAATTTCAGACAGCTCCTGGGTGAGCCCAATGCAGTGTGTACCGAAGAAGGGTGGTGTGACCGTCGTTATTAATGAGAATAATGAGTTAATTCCAACACGAACAGTGCCGTGGTGGAGAGTCTGCATGGATTATCGCAGGCTCAACAAAGCTACAATGAAAGATCATTTTCCACTACCATTTATCGATCAGATATTGGATAGACTGGCGGGTCATGAGTAATATTACCTTCTGGACGGTTATTCAGACTATAACCAGATTATGATAGCTCTAGAAGATCAGGAAAAGACTACCTTCACATGTCCATACGACACTTTTGCTTTCAGAAGGATGTCTTTTGGGTTGTGCAATGCTCCAACCACCTTTCAGAGATGCATGATGGCTATATTTTTAGATATGGTGGAACAAAATGTGGAGGTATTTATGGATGATTTCTCAGTCTTCGGGGACTCGTTTGATTTATGCCTTGAGAATTTGGTGATAGTTTTGAAGAGGTGTGTTGAGACAAATTTAGTGCTAAACTGGGAAAAGTGTCATTTCATGGTACAAGAAGGAATCATAGTGGGACACAAAGTTTCGAAGAAGGGACTCGAGGTGGATAGGGCTAAGCTGGAAACTATAGAGAACTTACCACCACCTACTTCAGTAAAAGGTGTTCGCAGTTTTCTGGGACATGCAGGTTTCTACCACAGATTCATCAAGGACTTCTCCAAGATAACTAAACCACTATGCAGTTTATTGGAGAAGGATGCACAGTTTAATTATTATGAGGCTTTCGTTTCGGCATTTGAGCACTTAAAGGGGAAATTAATGTTAGCACCAGTTATTACTGCACCAGATTGGGATTTGCCATTTGAGCTGATGTGTGATGCCAGTGATTACGCCATAGGGGATGTTTTGGGGCAGTGCATGGAAAAGATGTTTCATATGATATATTATGCCAGCAAGACCCTTACAGATGCACAGTTGAACTACACCACCACAGAGAAAGAGTTATTGGCAGTGGTGTACACCTTTGACAAATTTCGAGCATATCTGATTGGCACAAAGGTGATAGTGTACACGGATCACGCGACAATTTGACACTTAGTGGCAAAGAAGGATGCCAAACCTCGGTTGATCAGGTGGATATTATTATTGCAGGAATTTGATTTGGAGATCAAGGATAGAAAGGGCATTGAAAACCAAGTGGCGGACCACTTATTTCAGCTAGAGAATCCAGAAAGGGAGGCAGACGACAAAGTTGTAATCAATGAATCCTTTCCAGATGAGCAGTTATTCGTGGTGAAAGGGGAAGTGTCATGGTTTGCAGACTATGCAAACTATTTGGTGAGTAAGATGACACCTTCTGACTTGGTGGGTCATCAAAAGAAATTTTTTTTGCATGATGTCAAATGGTATATATGGGATGAGCCTTATTTGTTTAAACAGTGTGCTGATCAAATGATATGAAGGTGTATCCCATATAGCGAGACTGAGGGGATTCTGCAGGATTGTCATTCTTCTTTGTATGGGGGTCATTATGGTGGAGAGCGCACAGTGGCTAGAGTACTACAAGCAAGATTCTACTGACTGACAATTTTTAAGGATACATACAGTTTCGTCTAGAGGCGTGATAGATGTCAGAGAGTGGGGAACACCTCAAAAAGAAATGAAATGTCGTTGAATACGATCCTCGAAGTAGAATTTTTTTATGTGTGGGGGATTGATTTTATGGGCCCTTTTATTTCTTCTTGCAAAAATCTCTACATCTTGCTTGCAGTGGATTATGTGTTGAAATGGGTAGAAGTGGCAGCTCTTCCGATAAATGATGCCAAGGTAGTCCTCAGGTTTTTACACAGAAGTATCTTCACTAGGTTTGGGACTCCAAGGGCCATCATCAGTGACGAAGGCAGTCATTTCTACAACAGGCAGTTTACAACTTTGTTGGCTAAGTATGGGGTGAACCATCGCATTTCTACAGCTTATCACCCACAAATGAATGGCCAAGCTGAGGTGTCTAATCGAGAAGTCAAAAGAATCCTTGGAAAAGTTGTGAATCCCACGAGGAAGGACTGGTCGTTAAAGCTGGATGATGCAGTATGGGCATATAGGACTGCATACAAAACTTCGTTGGGCATGTCACCCTTTTAGCTAGTGTATGGAAAAGCCTGTCACCTTTCTATGGAGCTAGAGCATAAGGCATACTAGGTAATTCGAAAGCTCAATTTTGATTTGAAAGCTGCATGGGAGAAACACCTACTCCAACTCAATGAGTTGGATGAATTCAGATTACAGGCATATGAGAATTCAAAGCTGTACAAGGAGAAGGTGAAGAAATGACATAATCGAAAGATCATAGAGAGAACATTTGAATCGGGACAAAGAGTTTTTCTTTTTAACTCCAGACTTAAACTTTTTCCCGGGAAGCTGGAATAAAGATGGTTAGGGCCATTTACAGTGAAGACTGTCTTCCGATATGGTGCGATAGAAGTGTTCGATAAGTTCTTGGATCAGCCTTTTAAGGTGAATGGATAGCGATTGAAGCATTACTTTGGTGGCGAGATGGACAGAAAAAAAGTCACCTCCATTCTTTCTTCGACATGAGATTCAGAGACAGTCAAGCTAATTGACTATAACTTAGCGCTTGATGGGAGGCAACCCATTATTTCTATCTCTACTTTTTACTAATTCATTTTAGGGTGCTTTTGCTAGTTCATTTGCAATTTGTTTATTGTGATAGTAGATTAGCTTTGCATGATTATCTTAGTGGCTAAATTTGGATATGAGTATGTATGTGCATAGCATTGAAATTATGATATTACGTTAGACATTCATGTTTACTTAGTAATTCATGTCTTGACAGTGCTTATTGATGTTTATATCGGTATCTTGGACTGAATTCATCACTAATTTGCAGTACTGGAAATGAAAGTTGGCAGTGCAGGAAACATGGTCTCACAGTTGCGCCATGATTGCAATACAAAACCGTGCACCCGCGCTGCATGCCTGCCAGGCCAAACATCCCACTCGCGCGCCCGCACCACCTATACATTGAAAACTAGCGCGGCCGCGCGCGGCACCGGAAGTGGAATTTTTTTTAAGTTTTTAAAGACGCGTTCTCCCACTTGGCTTATATCAGTTGAAGCCCTATTCACTTGTTCTCCCACAAACGAACGTCTCCTCATCTCTAGTCAGTTACAAACTAAGCCATAACTCTCCTCTCCATTACGCGATTGTTGCTTCGAAGCTCACACCCACGATTCTACCCATGTTCAAACTCTACACTGATAAATCTAGGGTTTCTGTGGGTTTTTAAAATTCAAGTTTGGGAATTATCAGTTCATCAACAAGTGTTCATCTTCAACAGTCTACGCAATGGGAAACGAGCTCGCTCTGTTTCTTCTTCATCATCGTCTTCCTCTAGCAGTCAAGGGGAGGATGTTATGGATCATACCAAATTTTTGAGTCTGGAAGCACAAATGAAGTATTATAGAATCGTGGCAAAGACGTTTGTGAAGGAAAGGGGATTCAAGTCGGAGAAACAGGATGGTCAATTGTGGAATATGATTCAAGAAAGGGGATGGTTTGGATTGACTGCCACTCCTATGCCTGCCCCCATGGGCATTGTTCGAGAATTCTATGCGAATGCAAAAGACACAATGAGTGGTCTATCTGTGGTTCGAGGATTTCAAATAGATTACAGACCACTAGTAATCAGGGCAGTGTTCAGGATACTTGACACACCACCAACTGGGTCTAATAATTGGGTAGAAGGTGCACATTTGGAAACAGACCTGGAGGTGGTCATTATCGAGTTGTGCATTCCAGGAATGAAGTGGACTTATAAGGCCGGCACGAATCAACCTCGCATATTCCCCGCTTCAGCCTTGAATCGATATGCAAAGGCGTGGAATTTGTTTATATGTGCCAAGCTTGTTCCGTTGTCTCATCAGCATGAAATCACAACGAAGAGGACAATCATTCTATGGGGAATAATCACATGCAAATACATTGATGTGGGCCACCTGATTCATCAAAATATATTACGTTATTTGTGAGGAAGTACTACCAGGAGTATTCCACACGCGACTGTTGTAGCTATGTTTTGTGCCCATCAAGGATGCCATTGGGACAATGAACAGATGCAGAACCCGAGCAAAGATATCACTCACGCATCCATTGCAAAATTTGAGGATTGGGCAGGAGGTGCACCGCACCCACGAGGAAAAGGCTTTATCATCCAGCCCACATTCTCAGAGCCACCACCGCAGCCCTCTCAGACAGATGAAGCGGGCCCGTCAACTCAAGCAGCTACTACCACTGGGGATCGACAGCTCCGAAGGGTGGAGCGAAAGGTCAACACAATATATGAATACTTCGCAGCGTTTGCTACGGGTCTGACGAGGTTGCTCGTGGAGGCATTTGCACATCCAGGGACAACACTTGAGTGGCCATAGTTCGGGATGGTCGTGCCATATCCACCACCAGATTCACCACCCGACGAGGGTGGTGCAGCTGAGCATTAGGGGAGGTTTCTCTAACCCTATACCTTCATTCATTGGGGCAATGCATATTATAAGTTTGGGGCTATTGGGGTAGTAGGGTGGTGCATATAGTATCTGCATGTTTAGTTTACAATTTCATGATAGTTAAACAGTTGTATGTTTATGTATTAGATAATAATTGCATGTTATATTGTTCTATTGTTAGTCATTATTATGTGTGTCAGTTTATGTTTAGTTGCATGTCTCACAATTCTAGCTTTATGGAAATTTTGTCTAGCTTATGATGAAAGTGAATTTTGAAGGATTTTTGAGTATTTTGGATAACATGAGCTTAGATATAATGTGACGCCCCCAAATTCAGGTACTTGAAACCCGAACTTAGTGCTTCACGATACCATTTCTATGAGCGGAATAATACTAATAATAATAACAATAATATAGATTATCAAATTTAATTTACATATTATCAGAGTTTTAAATCCCAAGTACGAAACCTTCAAACATTCGTTTCATTACATGATAATTAATATATATCATCATTACCCTAATAAAGTCTAGTTATTACAAAAGATAGCCTTATCATTCATTCAGCAACCTTCCCTTTCCCTTTATTCTTAGAAGAGCCTCCAGGTTGTTCACCTTTAGCTGAAAACATTTAAATTTAAGCAAGGATGAGCATTTGAGTGCCCAGCAAGTAATAGCAACAATAACATTTAGCTGAACGAATTAAATATTTTCTTTGAACGATACTCTTACAACGAATCAACAGTTGTAAAGTAAACTGAATCGATAATAAACAATATATCATTTTGATTTCAAATATTTGAAACTACGTAATGACTATAAATGAGGATCAGTTGACAAACTATGAACATTATTTTCTATTTTCGAAAAGGTTAAACAGAACTTCATCTGTAAACCGTCATTACTTACGGACACGGGGGGTGATCAGCCAGTTATGCCCTGTATTGATCAATACTACATTAAAGGATGATATTTTCGTCCAGCATTCCCGCCTTAGGCGCATAAAAATTTCCCATAGTTGGGATGTTCATACCAGTCTTGAATCCAAACAAAAACAATTTAGTTGGATAAAGTTTTATCTTGTTCAACAACAACTTTAAATATATGTCTAGTTGGATCAAATAGCTTAGACGACTTTTAATTCAACTTATACACACTGAACACCGATAAGTATGTATCAACATGTGATAAAATATAATGATTATCCAAGTGGGGACACTTGTATAACCATGTTTTAGAAATTAACGATCAGAATATATAGTTTGATCAATAATAACAGAATATGGGAACTTGTACAACAATTATAGTTTAATAACTTACTTATACAGAATCATTGCATAAGTATATACAAAGGTTGAAATATTTGAACAATTGAAAGGAATAATTCAGATATTATCTTACGCATGTCCGTTGCATAAAGTAAATGCAAAGAGTTAGATACTTGCCTTGTCTGCTGCTTACACAACTTAGATTTATCTTTTCTATCAAGCCCTATCATTAAATAGATCATTTGTTTGATTAGAATAACATATCATATCATATAATACTGCTTATTGCAGTCAGCACATTCCCTAATCACATTGGCACATAGGTTTAGCAACCATTGAATCATAAATAATCATTTATCTAATCACATTATCTAAGTTCAGATCAATTTCTGAAACATGTCGATTTACCGACAGCTTTATCGGGTAATTATCGAGTCTAAGACTCTGTTCTGTAACTCAATATCCGCCATATGACTTATAATAATTTTAAAACATTTATTATGATTTATCATGAATTTCAAACCTCAGAATCATATTTAAATGATTTAAATACTAATCAATTCTATTATCATTAATATTTAATTAGTATTAAACTATTAATGAAATCATTTCTAAAATTTTAAAGTTATTTATAATAACATGAAATACTTTTAAAGTATTAATATTACCCTTAAATGATTTTTAAAACATTTAAAATCATTTCTAAATAATTACCATTAATATTAAGATATTAATGTTCTATTTATCAAAATATTAAAAGTCATTATTCATAACTTAAAATATTTTTTATTCATTTATAACCCTTTTAAATGATTTTTAAATTAATAAAATCATTTATAAACTATTTATTTAATATAATTATTAAATAAATTTAATATCATTAATAATAACTTAATAATCATTAATATTTAATTATTAATAAAATTATTCTTTAAATATTAAAAGTTATGTTTTATAACTTAAAATATTTTTAAACGCTTTATTTTCATTTAAAATGATTACTAAATTATTTAATTTAACTATTAAATAACTTTAATATTATTAATAATAATTAATGAAATTTATCTTTAAATATTAAAAGTTATATTTTATAACTTAAAATATTTTTAAATACATTATTATTATTAAAAATGATTTTTAATATAATAAAATCATTTTTAATTAATTTATTTAATTCATTTAGTAAATAAATTAATTACCATTAATATCAATTTATCAATGAAATTTATCACAAAATATTAAAAGTCATTAAAAATAACTTAAAATATTTTCTTATATCATAATATAATTTTTAAAGATTTTTTCAATATTAAAATTATTTTTAAATAATTTATTTAATATTATAATTAAATAAATTAAATACTTTTAATATTCCAAAAATATTAAATATCTATGAAATATATTAAAAATAATTAAAAACTAATTTTCGAAATTTAAAATAATTTTTAATAATTTATTTTTTATTTTTAATAATTAAAAACTATTTTTTTCTATTTATTAATTAATTTTCGAAAAATAATAAGATGTCTGTCGCTAAAAAGCCACCTATAGTGACAAAACTGGTGCTATAGGTGTTTTTCATGTTCTTGAGCCCAAACCCAGAAAACATGTCAGTGGTCGAGCTAGCAACTTTGACCGAGCTTAAATTCGTGTGTGATGTGTTTCTAGGAAACTTGTTCATACCACACAACATCAAAGAGATCTAACCCAGCAAAGTAGCTGTCAGAGGCTGTTCTTCATTTCTGGGTTGCCCAGAAATGAAGAACAGTTCAAGCATGCACTTTTGGGCTTCCATAACTTATGATCCGTGCAATATTTATGTGATGTAATGAATTCAGTATGTAGCCAACATGACAAGGAAGAGTTATATCACAGTAGATCACTAAAATAACAACCTATCAAGCAGATTCGTGCTGGTCAAACCATGTTAGACGACATGGTCAAGCGTTTTCTAGGTTACCCATAAAACAGCTTCCATGATCGTTTGGCCTGGTTTGACAGTTCTCTATAATCACACCGTTTGATGATTAGGATATTATAAGGCATAATATTAGAGTTCATATACAAGAATACAAGCTAGATACAACAATCAAACTAAAATGTCTGACAACACAAAGATCTGGGCTGTTCAAAAAAACTGACAAACACGATTTTTAGGTTCTGGGCTGCCCAGAATTTCGTGCAGTCAACGTCGGTCAATGGGATTTGACCTAAAATATCTTTGATTTCAGACATCAAATGGCTATTCTACCACTTACATCTTAAAGACCATATACGAGGCTACATATTGAAGCTTTAAAACAACACAAACAACAAACGAACAATGATTTATAAGGCCTGATATTCATTGTCAGACCTCAAATTTTTTTTTTCCAGATTTCTTTAAAACTTAAATCTGAGCCTCTAGGTGCTATGGATCTAACATTTAACAACCTATATCAACATTAGACAAGATAAACAACATATTCTAACACTTAATCATAACATCTAACATATATTTTTGGACAGAAATTAAAGCTAAGGTTTTATACCTTTCTTTGATAAATTTCTGATTTTGTGTTGCTGATTTGTTTATGGTGGACGTGGGGCTGCGCTTTGGGACTATAAAACTTACAAATTTCGTGGGTCTTTGTGAGAGGAAGTCTTGGTTAGGTGTTGTGCAATTTTTTTTTGTAAACAAATGCATTTTCTCTCTCCTTCAATCTATTTATAGACCAACATGGTGCATGAATTGGTTGATTGAGTTGCTTGTTGCTGTCAATTATGAGCATGTGGAGTGGTTGAAGTGGTTCACCCACTCAACCTATTGTCAAAACCTAGTTTGTAGCTTTAATAATGCAAAGGGGCAAAATGGTCATTTGTATTTTCCATTTAATGGCATGATTGGAACATGGCAAACCCTTAATGTTTAACCCTTAGAGTTTAACCCTAAGGTTTAGCACAAATTGAAGGATTTAGCAATTAGGGTTTGCACAAAAATAAAATCAAATAAAAATTTAAATAACTTTTAGTTTTCTAAAATTTTGAAATTTGGGTTTTCTAATTATGATTAATCCTCTAATTACACTATTCAAAAATATTAGGGTTTAGATCATATTATTATCATTAACCTTGCTAAAATAGCAATTAGGGTTTAAGATTTTGATAATTAGACTTACTAAAATATAATTATGATTTTCTAATTATCAAATTAG
This sequence comes from Panax notoginseng, assembly GCA_016801055.1. Lineage (NCBI taxonomy): Eukaryota > Viridiplantae > Streptophyta > Magnoliopsida > Apiales > Araliaceae > Panax > Panax notoginseng. The sequence continues at coordinate 104,429,937 of CM029020.1, forward strand.
GGTTCTAGATATTTATGGCTTTAAATTGATAATTAGGTTTTCCATAATTAACAATAAAATCTAATACTTGTTAATTAAACACATTAACATAATTACAACCAATCTTGAACTCTAATTTGAATTTAAAATTAGGGTTTATCATTTCCAAAAATTAAGGTTTTAGAAATATTAACTAGGGTTTTCTAGAATTTTAATTAGGGTTCACCTAATTAATACATTTAATACACGACATAAATTATATAATGCACTTATAAAACAATCTTCCACTCTAATTTGAATCTCAAATTAGGGTTTAATATTATTACTAGGGTTTGGTCATAATACACCGTAATTGACCTTCCATTAACAATACAAAAATACATTACATATTCATAGCACTGAAAAATCAAAATATAATTAATATTATATTATTATTTTCATACCTTGACAATAATCCAAAATTAGGGTTTGAATTCTATATCTGATTTATTCTTCATATTTAACCTTAATAATTAAGGTAAAATAATTCACTTAATAACTTGTACTAAACTCATATAATAAAATAATTATTATAATTATTCTAAAAATCACTTCATATATTATTTAAATAATATATGATTATATTTTCATGAAAAATAATTAATAAAAGCATTTCTACCATAATTTAATTATTATCAGAATATACTTTTTAATAATCAATAATTCTAAAATAAATTTACTTGCAAACATTTATGCAATAAATATATTTTTATTTATCACATAAATACATATACACATTATCTTGTACAAATCCTCATCCTTAATATAAAAAAAAAATTTATACGCAAAATTTCTTATTTATTTGTGTAAAAAATATCGGGTTGTTACATATAATGTTTTACACGATGTAATTCATGATGTTGTTTAGATGCTTTAGGTTTGCACTACAGTGTTCACAATTACTTGTAGGCATAAGAATTATGTGTTGCATTGCTGGATAGGAGATGTGGTTTTAAAAATAGAAATATGTGGAAAATAGATATAGACTGTACGAAACATTGATAATCAAACTTTGGGAACACATGGGTATGCTATAAAAAAAGAAAAAAAGAAGAAGAAGAGATAAACGTGGCTAGTCTTATTTCGGGGCCCTAGTTACTTGAGTAAGTACGCCCATAGGGGTGTCTTAACACCTAGCGCCCTAAGATCTTTTATGGTCTGGGAGTCGTCGGTTGAAAGCTCGCTAAGGGGTAACAGTGTAGCCTAATGGAATGAGGCATTGCACAGTCATGTGAAAGAAAAAAAAGAGAGAGAAAAAAATAATATCAATAAACACCACGGGAAAGGAAAATTGCCCTCGTGAGTAGAAATAAAGCAGTTAAGCCCATTGTTGAACCTTAGTATAGTTTGATACGTCAGAACAGTCTTTGTTGCATAAGTATACATGAGTCTTGATTTAGACTGTAATTTCTTATTTTGAGCAGTTTAGCATATGTATTCTTTGCTTAAATCATGTTTTGGTGAACACAACACACACACACACACATCATCTTTATAGCGTATATGAATTATTTGAGTGTATGATATTATGCCTATAGTTTAGTTTGAATTTGTATTCTCAAATCTGGATAATTCGCTGAGGCATTTTGGACTACAATTCTATTATAGCTAGAACAATGTGAGACAAGTTGCATCATGATTTAGTTGCATAGCATGTAGTTGTATTTTCAGTGTTTATATAGTATGCATTGCTTGAGGGCAAGCAATAGTTCAAGTTTGGGGGTATTTGATAAGTGGATTTTATACTTACTTATTGGATATCAATTTACGAGAACTATGCCCATCTAAAGTACACTTCAGTGTATTTTTAGCTGCATTTTGTTTTGTTTTGCATTGCATGTACTGAGAACTCCTTTGGTGTGAAAGTGCAGAAAATGGCATGAGCTCAGCATTGGTAGATGGCATGTGATCAATGAAGGAACAACATGAGGATCGAGTGGACAAAAGAAGCTAAACAGTGGTGAACAAAAGAGTGAAAGTTGCATGTCAAAGCATCAATAGTTGAATATAGAAGTAGTAGCAGCAGCAGAACCTGAGGATTCAAAGTTCAAAAGTCGCGCGGCCGCGCGGCTACACAGGCTAACACTCGCGCGCCCACACGATCACTCGGACTGAGACGTATCTATTATTAGTTTTACGCATTTTTCATAAGAGAGAACTAGGGTTTACACTTTGAGAGATTTCCATTGATGAACCAAGCATAGACATATTATTTTCTACTTATTCTTTGGATTTCAATCATTGTGGATGAACTATTTTTATGTTGCTGGATATTAGTGAGGATTTGAACGTTACGTTTGGATTATAATCAATAATTGGGTTTGATCGATTCTATCTTTTCTCTTTCAATTGTTTATTTATTGTCCATGTATTGCTTTGATCCCATAATGGCTTTCGGTTCAGCGATGAACTAAACTCCATTATGGGATTCTAACAGATTTTAATACGTAGTCTAACTTATGGCCTGATTGCTGGACTGTTTGTGTATCGTTAGGAATTTCTATCTTGGTTGATTTACATGCATGAATGATTGATCACCATTCATTTTATGTGCTTGTATGGAGTTGAAAAATAACATGCAAGTATGGTTGTAATCATGATAGCATACGTATATGGGGTTGTTTTACTTAGCTTTGTATTTCGTGGACCAGATAGATATATACTATTTCACCGTATGAGTTATATATAAGGGCTTGTGCTTAAATTCGATACGGCTACAATTTCACATAGAAATATAGTGAAGTTGGTTTTATTGAGGATTACATGATGTCTATTGTATGTGGTTTTTATATAAGTAGGTCATGATACATTGAAAAATGGTTATGTCTACATTCGTGCTCTTGGCTAATTTCTTGTGTTACATGAATAATCTTGCATGACGGTGGCAATTAGATGAACTATTAAATGAAGATAGAATCCCATTATTTCCAGATTTGATTTATTACATTAATATTCTTCTTTTAGTTATTATTTGATTTTAGAGTAATTCACAATCATAAGCATTAGTTTAAGCATATAAGAATAGTGATTTAGTTGATGCATAATAGTTTAATTTAGAAATCTTTCTCCGTGGATCATTACTCGACTTACTCTGTATTTCTTGTTGACACATGTATGCTTGCATGAGTTAGAGCTCTTTTGTTAGAACTAAAAAAGAGGCAACATCAGCGAATAGTGTGATGGTCCGAGATGGTGCATTAGTAGTCCTCACTATTCTATGAAATAGTGTGATAATAATTGTAATGAGAACTCCATTGACTGTGGATATTATCTAGAAGGCAATATTCTTGTTTAAACTCTCAGCTATGTTTTGTCGTATTTTACACGATAGTTGTATAATTAAGTTTGTAATTGTATTCTATACCATGTATTTTGCGACTCAGAATGGGTGATGTATACCTATTTTGGGGGTATCACAATTGGTATCAAAGCTTTGGAATATGATTCCTGGCTAAGATGTGAGACTAGAACTAGGAGGGGAGAGACGGGAAATTCCTTCACGAGTATGACCTATATAAGTTTATTTGGTATTTATTTGGTCGGTCAAAGTATAGGGATAATATGTGGTATGTCAATTAACCCTTGTTTTGTGGTAGTGTTTGAAAATGGCATATGAAAATGTTGAGATAAGCAATGAAGCACATGAGACCATTGAGTCACCAACGATCAATAACCAAGATAATGTGCATCAGGAAGGGAATAATCCTCGTGAAAACAACAACACCAACCAAATGACGAACGATGGTATGTTTAGGAACTTTTTAGAATTTATGTAACATCAGGCGAGAGAGACTCATATCCAAAATGCAGGTGGAACACTGGCAACTCTCAAATGGTCACCGCTAAGCAGTTCAAGGAGTTGGGACCTCCGGAGTTTGTGGGAAAGCCAGAACCACTTAAGGCGGAGACGTGGATAAAGCAGATTACCAAGATATTTGATGTCTTGGGATGCTCCGAGGAGCAAAAGGTTCCCTTTACCACCTTCATGTTGCTAGGAGAGGCATATTATTGGTGGGAATTAGTAAAACGTACTCAGACTGCAACACTGAAGATGTCTTGGGAGAAGTTCCAAGAACTGTTCAACGACAAGCACTTTCCCAAAAGTATTCGTCACATGAAGGAGGTAGAGTTTATTAAGCTGGAGCAAAACAATATGACCATGTCACAGTTGCATCCCACTTGGTTGATAATGAGGAAAGAATGACGCAAATGTTTCTAAGAGGTTTGAAACCTGAGATACGTCAATAACTAATTTCTCAGAAACTTTGTTTATATTCTAATGTTGTGAATAGGGCTCAGTTAGTGGAGCGCGATAATGAGTCAACCCAACCAAAAGGTAATGACCAACAACACGATAATTATCGTACCGGTGGCAACGACCATCGGAACAACGATAACCATCGTGGATGAAATTATCATGCCAGAAATGGTAACCATTTCGGTGGTAATCATGGACAAGATAATAAGAAAGGTGAACTAAGTGAGAAAGGTGAACTAAGTGAGAACAACTTTAAGAAGAGAAGATTCAACATTGACGGAGAAACGTCGATAGCAGCACCAGCACCCGTTTCCAAGGAAGAAGAACTACCACCGGTCGTATGTTACAAATGCGGAGGGGAGGGACACATCAGTCCAAATTTTACGCAGTAGTCCAAAACATGTTACAATTATGAAAGAGAAGGTCACCTAGCCCGATTTTGTCATGCACCGAAGTCAAATCCGGCTGGGATGGAGGCATCAAAGGCCGTCCCAAACAAGATAGAATCGGTAGTTCAAGGGAGAGCGTTTGTCGTAACCTCTCAAAAAGCGAGAAATCCAAACGAGGTGATCACGGGTAAGCTAATCATAAACTCTAGCGAACTCTATACCTTATTTGATACCGGTTCTACCCATTCTTTTATTTCTCCTACTTGCACTTAACGTTTAAATTTAACTCTGGAGAAATTAGACTTTGACTTATCTATTGAAACTCCGTTGGGAGAAACCTTCGTTACATCCACTGTTTATAAATCCTATTTGATTCAAATCGACACTTTCACATTACCTGCCGATCTTATCTCTTTGAAAATACTTGCATTTTATATGATTTTAGGGATTGATTGGTTAACTACTCATCATGCTAAAATCGATTTTATTCGTAAGGTTATTAGCTTTCATATTCCTAACCAACCTATTATGCAAATTCAGGCAACTAAACCACTAAAGTCAATCACTATCATATCAAGCCATAAAGCTATTCGTTTATTGAAAAACGGATGTCAAGCTTTCTTAGCCCATGTCATAGATTTAAATAAAAATACGTCAGATTTGAATGATATTCCTATTGTTAATAAATTTCCTGACGTATTCCCCGAAGAACTTCCTAGCCTACCCTAGAGCGTGAAATCCAATTTTGTATTGACCCCAATAAAAAACCCATCCTAAAAGCCTCAAATATTTCTTCACCCAGAACGAACGTAACATGTGTTAAAGACGCCGGCTCGAACTGTTGAAGATTACGACCATACCATTCAATACCATCCTAGAAAAGCGAACGTGGTAGCTGACGCGTTGAGTGGAAGATAGTATGCGAGTGCGATATTGTTAACACAAAGACCCATTTCGTATGACTTAAAAAAGATGGAGATAGAGTTAAAGACTCCAAGAACCTACATGAATATAGCAAATATACGATTAGAATTGACTTTAATCGATAAAGTTAAAGCTGCTCAAGCTATAGATTCTGAGCTGATGAATGTAAAGAAGAAGGTTCAAGAAGGCGCTATTCTAAAAGCAAGAATCGACGAAGAGAGGAAAATCTCAACCCTCAATTTTATTGGCCCATTTGAAATCCTCGATCGAGTAGGAACTGTGACCTATAGACTCGCTTTACCGCCAAGTATGTCGCGTGTTCATAACATTTTTCACGTATCGATGTTACGTAAATATGTGGATGACCTGAACCACATTATTGAATTAGAACTAGACGAGATAGTAGAAGATTCAACGTACGAGGAGATACTTGTTAAAATGTTGGATAAGAATAAATATATTCTACGCTCAAAGGATATACCTCAAGAGTTAGAATCTGACAAGGCATCCTCACCTCTTCGGCATACCAGGTACGTACGTAAATTTTGAGGGCGAAATTTCATAAGGAGGGGAGATTGTAAGACCCCAAATTTTATGAAATGAAAGTATTCAATTTTCATTTAATTATTATTGTATTTAATGGTTAAATTGATAAAGGGTTAAAGTTAAAGGTGATATGTGAAAATTCTGCAAAGTAAGGAAGTTGTTATATAATATTCGTTGTGTTGGGGAATATTCGTTTGGTCGGGGAATATCCGTACGACAACGCCATCATTGGTGAACCCCACAACGGAATAACTGTCGGAGTTAGAAAACGACAGAAATATCTTTTTATAAAATAACGGACAAAGTTTTACCGTTAAACTATTGAAATACCTGGTGGTAAAAGTACAGTAATACGCGTGGTTGCATAGTAGCACACTGTATTGATTATTGATGCTTACGTAAGAAGCCACTCAGTTATACTCAATTATTGCTACAGTAATTGCTACATAGTATCTCACGTTATTTGATTCAATTATTATCACAATATCATCTGTATAATATTTTATATTATTTAATCAATAATTGAGATGACACAGTTATTCATATTATTATTTGTAATATTGACGATGTCTAGAAAGTTCTGTCGAGGAGAGATTTGGTCACCTAATTGCATGCCAATAGGGAGAAATCCTTATCGAAAAGTCCCCTCTTTCCTGAGAATGATCTGGTTGTTAAATATTGTGAGTTATAATATTAATGATGAATAATTGTTAATAAATTAAAAATATGTTTATTAAAGATAAGTGATTTGTGGTAAATATTTATTTAATTTTTGATATAAATAGAGGGGTTTGTTATGAGGTGTTTGTTATAAGTTTCGCTTATTATTCCATGAGGAGATGTGCTAATTTTAAGACCGCTGGTTGAAGATATAATAGTAAATCACTATGGACTGCTGGTGGAAAGTTATAATAGTAAATCAATATGGATCGCTGGTTTAAAATTTTAATAGTAAATCAGTATGGACCGTTGCTTTAAATTTTAATAGTAAATCAATATGGACCATCCGTTTAAAACTAAATTAATATGGGTCATTCATGATTTAGTTACTATTCAGTCCTTTTTCCTATAAATAGAAGCGCATTCCTTCATTATTTTTTACGAATTCACTGAAACTCTAGAGAGAAAGAAGAGGAGTATTCTGCTACTACCCTACTTCAGTATTCACTCTTCTATTAAGGTAAGGGGTATTATTTCTTTCGTATTCATGAAGAGAGTTATTTTCTTTTAATACTCCTAAGGGTTGTTATTCCATTCTTTATTATTCTGTTGGAATAACCTGTCTATGCGGACTACCACATGCATGGTGAAATCTTTTCGTTATTCCATTATTTATTATTCTATTGGAATAACCTGTCTACGCGGACTACCGCATACATGGTGAAATCCTTTTGTTATTCCATTCTTTATTATTCTGTGGGAATAACATGTCTACGTGGACTACCGCATGCCTGGTGAATAACCCTTCGTATTCAATTGTTATTAAATTGTGGAAATGATCTGTCTTTGTGGACTACCGCATGACAAGTGAAAATCTATTTGCAATTTCGTATATTATTTCTTTTCATATTCTTAAATCTAAACTTACTATGGTAAGTATTGCTTCTATAATTCCTGAAATTAGTGGAATATCCTTGAGTTTTGCGCTTCATTCAGTATCATTTCATTGGAATATTGATATGAACTTTCTTATTAAATATCAATATTTTCATCCGGGATACTATTCACAGGTTACTATTTACTCGAATATTATTCACCCGAGAATTTGGGGTACTTTTCATACCGAGTTACTATTCACGGGTTACTATTCACTCGGGTATTATTCACTCGGATATTTAGGATATTTTTCATGTCGGGGTACTATTCACAAAGTACTATTTACAGGGTACTATTCACTTAGGTACTATTCGCCCAGATAACTATTCATGATAAAAATCAATTTATTTTCGGTCCAAATTATTTATGATAGAATATTATTCTTGAATTTTACCCCACAAAGCAGTATTATGTTGACAATTTGGACATTATTGAATTTCGGATAAATTAAATTATAAATCTTTAAAAATTTATCATTTGCTTTCTTTTAATTGAATTCTTATATCATTGTCATCATCTTCATGCTTATATTTTGATAAAAGTCATATGTGGCTTACGTGCATAGATGTACTATTGATTGGTATGATTATGACCAGGGATTATTCGGTATAATCATAACCGTAATGTTACAAATGTTGTGGTAAAAGTCCTCATTGGCCCGTAGTACATTGATGGGCAGTTGTTGATTTGATCATGACCATTGATGATTACATGAATATCTTTGGCCCGTAGTGCAGGGATGATTCGATGATGTGGTTTATTTATTACGCTGACTCTCAGCGATAAAGTTGATGAAAAACTTTTTAAATCATAGAAGATAGTAGTTATCATGCTCTACTTGGCTCTTTTAATGGATTGCTTGTTCCGTTGCAGTTAAACTTGATGTTTATTGTATTTTATTAATTTAACACTGTTGAAGGCTAACGATAATTTATTCTGCATTATCTTAGTCATAATATTTCTTACTGAGCTAGTTGAGCTCACCCTTTTGCTTTCATTGTTCTCTTTAGGAAATGAGAATATAGCTGGGACTAGTCAGGGAACAGAGTGATGGTTCGAGATGGTGCATTAGTAGTCCTCGCTATTCTGTAAAATAGTGTGATAATAATTATAATGAGGACTCTATTGAGTGTGGATATAGTCTAGAAGGCAATATTCTTGTTTAAACTATCAGCTATGTTTTATCGTATTTTACACGATAGTTGTATAATTAAGTTTGTAGTTGTATTCTATACCATGTATTTGGCGACTCAGAATGGGTGATGTATACCTATTTTGGGGACGTCACACAACCTCTTGGTCTAAAACTAAGGGTTAGGTTTATCCCTGAAGCGCTATTCAGAAGGGCTGCTTAGTCTTGATATAAATGATGTCATCATAGTGTGCTTTCTCTGCCATGTCGAGATTGTGACGAACGAGATTTTGTAATTTAATTTTAATATTTATTGAATTAAATAAATATTTTTTCGATGATTTAATTATTGGATTAAATAATTAATTGATGCAATTGTGGTAGATTAATTTAATTATATGTGTTATATTTATTAAATTAATGTGGAGAATTTTATTATTCAAATTATGTAGTTATGTGAGCTTATTGAATTAAATAAAATATTTAATAAGCATAATGTTATTTTAATTAATTTACTAATTAATTAAAAAATTAATAATTTGACATAATTAATAAATGAGAAATTTAATTATGTGACTGTGAATTAATGAGAAATTATTATATTTTAATTAATTTAAATTAAATAAGATGTTTGATTTATTGTCTAATTGGGTGTGACATTATTAAACTATATTATAAAGGATTAATTAAATTAAATGGGAAAACCTTCTAATAAGTGTGCCAAACAAGGCCTTAGTGGAGGTTGAGAGCAGTTAACCCATAATGGGTTAACTGACTATCACAACTGCGCTCAGTTTTTATAATTTTATACGTCTTCTTCTTTCATTTGCTAAGTCTGAAAAAAGAAAATCAGAGAGAAATTGAGAAATTGTTGAGGGAAATTTGTGAGTTGGGTGATTGAAGAAGCATCTGAGAAAGGTTTCTCTACTAACCTACACTCTATACTTTGGCTAATCTCTTCAACCCAATTCCTATTTTACGTTATTAAAGTTTTCATGAAAATGGCTTTCAAGTTCTGTTAAAATCTCTATAATTGGAAAGGGCAGTGATTATGTGGATGTATGTGTTAATATATTAACATAGCATGTTTTTACTATATTGTATGGTTCCATAACATCAGTTTCATTAAAATATGTCGTAGATTGTTTCTTCAAAGTTATAGAGTATGAAAATATGGTCATATGGCCTTACATACCAAATTTAATACGTTAATCATATGTTGTATCATACATTTACACTTGTATGTAATTATGTATGTTAAAATGAAGAAGACAGAATTCGAATGGATAGATTTGGTGTTATAACGAACCTGTAGTGTTAACTTTTATGTTTTGTGTTCAAAACTTTCAAGAACATCAAGAACAGTGAAATTGTATAAATTGATTCAAGAAATTGTATGTTTTAACGTGTTGAAATAATGCTAGAAACTAGGTATGTTAAATTCATGAACGAATAAAGAAATTGGTAGAAATTGGCCATGTTCTGCAATTTTTTGTGAATTGCAGTTCTGGTTCTGGTATGCCACGCCGCAGCGCCGGCTGTAGGCATAAAACCCACGCCGCAACGTGAGCCACGTCGCAGCGCCACTATGTAGTTTGTCCAAGAATGAGCATTTTTGTGGTTTTATTTTAAGGACTGTAATAGTAACCTAATCTAATGAACATAAAAATATGTTAGTCATATAATGTGGTGATTAAATAGATCCTTAACATGTCAATAAGGTAAATTACATGTTTAATTAAATTGTTGAATTCTTCGTTAGCTTGTTGTTCGTGTAGTGTAATATTATGTGAAAACAAGTGTGGTAATTTGACTAAGTATAGTCATAACAAGAATTTAGACAAAAAGAATGAACTTGTGATAACTAGTTACGTTATAATTGACTAGTATTGTGAATATAAATGTATATAGGATTAAATCAAGGAACGTGTATAATTAAAGTGTAATCTACGCACGAGGCAAGTTTTCTAACCCTACTTGTTATTGTTATTCAAGTTTATAAACTTACATCGAGCAAATTCTCGTTATTATTAATCGAGTTCAATTTGTTATATCAAGATTATTAATCTTTTTAAAGTATGATTCTGTTATACAATACTTATTCTATTGTATACCTCTTGAGATTATTATTCGATTTAAATATCAGTTATTGTTGAGCCTTGTTAGACTAGCGAACCCTTATTGATTCGACTAGTCCATAGTTGATGAATGTTTTAAATTTCAGAACCCTTATTGAATTATCTAAACCAAACTTTCTTTGGTGCGGACTCTAATGTCAAATTGAGATGAACAACCCTGTATAGGGATTACTTATGCGTTAGCGTTAAGATATTGTGCACAGTATGGTACTAAGAGTTGATCCCCCTAAGCACGAGCAGAAGAGTCCATAGTCTTTTGACTATTAAAGGTTTTAAGTATAACCCTTGATAACCTAGGACATAGTTCAAGGTCTTATGACCCTCAGAAGTTCTTTTGATTCTTGTTATTCATTCTTAATTCAAAAGTTGAGTTTCTTATTCCAGAAGTCTTTGATTCACTCGCATGTTATTATATTGTTGTTTCATTATTATACTTGTGGGAAATTGTGCTCACTCTTGCGTAATAATAACATTGTAGTTAAGAACGAAAGGTCCGACGAGCCTTCTACTAGCAATGGCAAGGGCAAGATTAACAAGTGATGAAGACTTGTTATTTATATGATTATGTATTTTTATGTTTTAGACTCATGTTAATGTTGTGTAAGACTATTAATTGTTTATGTTTTCGCAGTTGAGATTTAAGGTTAGTATGACCTGGGATTTCAAATGATGTAACTCCTTAAGGAGAGGATTTATTTTTATCTATTTATGCTTTCAATTATTATGGGTAGATAGACATATGATGTTTATATAGTGAACACCAAATCATGTGAGAATTGAAGCACCCGGATTTGAGGGTGTCACAGAGATTGTTCCACGATCGTGGTTTCTCTTAGTACTCTACGATTTTATCGTAGCCTTTTTATCTGCATGGTTAGCACCAACTAGAGCATAGAATTTATGGTTGTAGATTTAGCATACCTAACTCACTTATCAATTTATTAAATCTGGATTCATCTAAGGGTTTTGTAAAGACATCAGCAAGTTGATTTTCAGTAGGAATGTATTGTAAAGATATAGTTCCATTTTGTACATGGTCCTTAATAAAATGACATCTTATTTCTATATGCTTAGTCCTAGAATGCATGACATGATTATGTGTTATTGTTATGGTACTAGTGTTATCACAGTGAACATGTATAGACTTAAAGTCAAACCCATAATCTGCAAGCTGATTCTTCATCCATAAGATTTGAACACAACAGATGACTGCAACAATGTATTCAGCTTCTGCTTTTGAGGTGGATACTTAATTTTATTTCTTACTAAACTAGGACACAAGTCTGTTTCCTAGCAACTGACAAGTGCCACTGGTACTTTTTCTATCGATCTTGCAGCTTGCAAAATCAGCATCTGTATATCATGTCAGTTCAAAGGAGAACTCCTTGGGACACCAAAGTCCCAAGTGAGGTGTGCCTTTGAGATACCTGAAAATTCTCTTTACAACAGTTAGGTGAGATTCCTTAGGATTAGCTTGAAATCTAGCACATATATATGTTACAAACATTATGTCTGGTCTACTGGCAGTTTGATATAGAAGAGAGCCTATCATACCTCTATATTGAGTAATGTCAATACATTTACCTTTCTCATCTTTGTCAAGCTTAGTTGGTGGAGCAATTGGTGTTTTCATGGGAGAGGCTGATTCCATGGCATATTTCTTAAGTAAGTCTTTAATGTACTTGGCTTGGTTAATAAAGATACCTTCATCAATTTGCTTCAACGAAGAAATTCAGCTCACCCATCATACTCATTTTGAACTTGCTCTGCATAAGCTTGGCAAATCTCTTGCACAGATTTTCATCAGTAGAACCAAAGATAATATCATTTACATATATTTAAACTAGTAAGACTGTATTTTTGTGCTTCATAAGAAATATTGTGGTATGTACTCTACGTCTAGTGAAACTATTTTCAATAAGAAAGTTAGTTAGAGTTTCATACCATGCTCTAGGTGCTTGTTTAAGTCCATATAAGGCTTTGTCTAATCTATAGACATAATTAGAGAGAGCTGAATTGACGAAACCTGGAGGTTGCTCCATATATACTTTTTCTTGAAGTTCACCATTCAGAAATGCGCTCTTGACATCCAATTGGAAAATTTTGAACTTCATGTGCGAAGCAAAAGCAAGGAATATCCTGATAGCTTCTAGTTTTGCAACAGATGTGAAGGTCTCGTTGTAGTCGATGCCTTCTTCTTGGGAATAACCTTTGGCCACTATTCTTGCCTTGTTCCTTGTGATTACCCCATCTTCATCCATTTTATTTTTGAAGACCCATTTGGTGCCAATAACTGGTTAACTTCTTGGTCTAAGGACTAATCTCCAGACTTTACTTCTTTCGAACTGATTCAGTTCCTCTTACATGGCTTCTATCCAACTCAAACTTTCCATAGCATCTTTTATCTTCTTGCGTTCCATTTAGGATAGAAAGCTCAGATAGAAACACTCATTCTGGGTGGCAGATCTCGTCTTGACTCTTGCATTTGGGTCTCCAATGATCAAGTCTTGAGTGTGATATCTTGCCCATCTGTTCCCTGTTGGAACATCTGTTCTGATGCCTTCTTGTCTGAATTCTTCAAGATCAACCTCTGTCTCATGTTGCAAAGGTTCATCGTCTGGTGTATCTCTCTCTACGATCTCTTCTTCAGGCACAACGATTTCATCTTATGGTGTTGCGATCGTGGTGTTGGGCTCGACCACCTCATTCATAGTGTCTGAGTCGTCAATCGTAGTGTTTTAAGGCACCGATTTGTCTAAGTCTGTTTCATCAAAGATGATATGAATTGAGACTTCGACACTTACCGTCTTCTTATTGAACACTCTATAGGCCTTACTGTCTGTGGCATATCCAAGAAAGATTCCTTCATCTGACTTGGGTTGGAACTTAGTTAGATATTGTTTTCCATTGTTGAGAATGTAGCATGCACAGCCGAACATATGGAAATAACTGACATTTAGCTTTCTTCCTCTCCACAGCTCGTAGGGAGTCTTCTTTAATGTAGAGTGAACAAGAGACCTGTTCTGAGTGTAGCACGCAGTGTTGATAGCTTCTACCCAGAAATATTCAAGCAGATGAGTTACTGCTAGTAGAGTCCTTCCAGCTTTAATTAGTGTTTTGTTCTTTCTTTTAGCTACTCCATTTTACTGTGAATTTTGTGGAGCGGAGAAGTTGTGATCGATGCCATTGTTTACGCAAAACTGATCCATCTCAGAGAAGTCAAACTCTCTTCCATGATCACTCCTTATAGCCTTGATTTTTTTCCTTTTTCGTTCATCACTAGTTTGAACATCTTGACGAGTTGAGAGCTTGTTTCATCTTTAGAGTTTAGAAAGAACACCCATGTAAATCTAGTGTAGTCATCCACTAAGACCAATGAGTATCTCTTCCCTCCAAAGCTTATGGTTGGAATTGGCCCAAAAAGATCCACGTGAAGTAATTGTAGTGGCTTATCAATTGAGTTAATCGTTTTTCCTTTGAATGAACTCCTAGTTTTCTTTCCAAGCTGACAGGCATTGCATGGCCTTTCTTTGATGAAGCTAAGCTTGAGTAAACCTACTACTAGATCTTTGGAGGCCAGTTTTGACATACTCTTGAAGTTGAGATGAGACAACCTTTTATGCCATAGCCAGCTCATTTCTTCAAAGGCTTTAGCAAGAAAGCATATTATCTCATCAAAACTCAGTTGAGCAAGATTAACAGTATAAACGTTCCCTTCTCTTGTTTCGGTCATCTTTATAGAAGAGGTCTTTAGATCTCTGACTCGACACTGATTGCTGAGGAAGGTGACTTGATGACCTTTGTCGCAGAGTTGGCTGATGCTCAGAAGATTGTGCTTTAATCCTTATACATAGGCAACTTTGCTGAAGGACACTGCACCATTCCCAGTCGAGTCATATCCTCTTGTCTTGCCTGAGCCGTTGTCTCCAAAGATGACTGTTGGACCCTCCTTCTCCGTGAAGTTAGACATGAGGGCTTTGTTCCCGGTCATGTGCCTTGAGCATCCACTATCCAGATACCAAGTTGTGATCGTGGAGCTTTGTTCCCGGTCATGTGCCTTGAGCATTCGCTATCCAGATACCAAGTTGTGATCATGGAGCTCTGTTCCTACAGTAAGGTTAAACTCTCATTTTGGTACCTAGACTTGTAAAGGTCCTACTTTGTTAGTACCCTTTGGGACCCAAATCTGCTTGACTTTGGGTTTATTATGCAGAGGATTATTGTAACATTCTATAGCCTTATGACCATATTTATCACATATAAAGCATCTAGCATGATGCATGCTTGTGTGTGTGTGGATTCTTTCTCCATTTGGACTTATGAGGATTCTTGGTGGTCTTTCCCTTACACTGATTCTTCTTTTTCCATGCATCCTTGTGATTCATGATTTGTGATGAGTGAAACTTAACTCTACTAATCCTTCTTGGTTGGTTCGTGGAGTTGGTTTTACTTGACTCCACAATCCTTCGAGGTTGGAGAGTAGTAACTAAGTTACTCTTCTCTTTTCTGAACCCCAGACCAGCATGGGATCCATTATGTCTTAGAACATGGCTTGGATCAGAAGAGCAAGGATGCACTAGTTCTTCCTTCTGTGAGGATTTCACAAATGTAATACATCTATTGAAATTTAAAGCACAACTAATTTTAGTTTCCTTTAGCTTTTCCACATATGGTACTGAGGTAGATTCCCCAAAACCTAAGCCTATTCTGTCAGATACACTTCTTTGACTGGAGATCAGGGAGTCCATGGATGAAGAAGATCTATTCCACATTAAGATTGTCTTTTCTAGTTTCTCAATCTTAGAGGTTAGATTTGACTCTCTTTATGTGTTAAGTTCATTGGTCTATCTTAAGAGTTTATTCTCAGCCTCAAATTTAGAGAGAGAGGTAGTACTTAGTAGAACTGTCTCCAGTTCTTCTTGAACTTTCTCTTTCTCTTTTTGAAGAAGAGAATAATCTTTAGACAGAACTATAAAACACTTCATATATTGATGCAGATTAGATGTTATGCCATGTAGTGCAGTTCTTAAATCATCAATATCTATATCAGGAGAGTTAAAGTCGAATACCTCATCAATACTTACTACATAATGGTCAGTGCTTTTCCTTTGCATTTTTGGCCATTAGACATAGATTTGCTACTTGAGGTTCTTCATCATCTTTGGACTCAGGAGTTGTGTCGTTGTCTGAGTCACTCCATGATCCTACAGCCATAAGAGCTTTGTCTTTCTTCTGGAGCCTTTTGTTTCCTTTGAATTCCTTATTGACGTCGGGATTTTTTTTATTTGCCCCTTTCTGTTCTTATCTTTTGGTGTTCTCATGTTAGGTGAGATTTGTTTGAAAAAATAAGTTTGAAAAGGTCCGACATGTATATGTTGACGATTTGACTGTAAGAGTCGCCAGTTGGCATTTTTAAATGGTTGCACTAACTCAACCGAGAAAAGGTTTGCACAAAGACCTAGTGATGTGACACTGTTTAACTGGTCTACAAAACCAAAATTCGTTAGGGTCTGGGGGCTTGATTAAGCAGATGGAAGGTGTTAGGCACCCCCTGACTTACGTGATAACACAGTTACCGCCACTTTTCAATTTAAACTTTTATCTAAATGTGTGTGTAGGTCTATGTGCAGTTGTCTAGAAGTAGTGATATGCCTCGTTTTCACCTATATACAAAGGGTTTGACTTTTTTCTAAAAAGTTCAATTTTAACGAGATATGGCAATTATATTTTGTAAAACAGGTTTTCAAACCTTTACGCTCAATAGTAATTGAGGCCTTTGATACTTCCATTTTATTATGTGTTCAGCTAGATTGTTTTTATTATTTTCGAGATGCGAAACATCTTTGAGAAATTAAGATACATAGCAGCGCCGAACTCCTTGTGGGCATGAGAGCCATCTAAAGAAATTCTGACACCGTGAATAATTTACAAGCTGGCCGCAGCTGAAAATATCCATCACGAGAACCGAATCTAGATTCAAGAACTGAATCTATGATCACATGATTCTTAGGCTCACAAGATAATGCAATATGTGCAAAAGCTAAAATAAGAACTAGATTTGAATAAATCTAAACTATTTCAGCTTCATCGGTTCTAGTTTAGTCACCATGAACCGGTTAAAGTGAGAAATAGCCATATATATATATATATATATATATATATATATATATATATATGAACCATTAACTGCCACGAAGTGAACTCCAGGCAGGACTTGAAAATGTAAATATGTATATATAAAACTTTTAAAAGGCCACAAAGTGATCTCCAGGCCAGACAGAAATGTAAATATATTGTCGACGTCGGGATTTTTATTTGTTCCTTTTCTATTCTTGTTCTTTTGTGTTCTCATGTTAGGTGAGATTTGTTTGAAAAAACAAGCGAAAAAGGTCCGACATGTATATGTCGACGATTGGACTGTAAGAGTTGCCAGTTGGTTTTTTAACTGGTTGTACCAACACAACCGAGAAAAGGTTTGCACATTAACCCAGTGATGTTACACTGCTAAACGGGTTTGTGAAACCGAGATTCATTAGGGCCCGGGGACTTGCTTATGCGGAGGGAAGGTATTAGGCACCCCCCGACATCCGTGTTACCACGGTGACTGCCACTTTTCAAGAAACTGTTATATGAATGTGTGTGTGTGTGTGTGTGGGTCAATGTGCTGTTATTTGGAAATAGTATTATGCCTCGTTCGCACCTATATACAAAGGGTTTGAATTTCTGTAAAAATTTAATTTTAAACAGGATATAGTAATGAGGTTTTATAAAAGAGGTTTTTTCAAACCCTTGTTCCCAATAGTAATTAAGACCTTTTACACTCCCATTATATTTAATATTCGGCTTGGTTGATCTTATTTTACAGATGCCGCAATTGATATAAACGCAGTAAGCATGTATATATAAAAAAGTTGTAAATATATATATACAGACATGATCACCAACCACGAAGCACCTCCATGGGGGATCAAAAATATAAATAAAGCTGTAAAAACTATCTACCGTCACGGAGGAAACTCCAGGAGGGACGAAATGTACAGAAAACAATAAAAAATGGTCAACCACCACGAAGTAAACTCCAGGTGGGATGAAATGTATATATATATATATATATATATATATATATATATATATATATATAAGCGATAAACGCACCGGATATAAAATCTAGGCTCATCAGACGAAGTTCAACAATAGTTAATATATATAAGTATATATATATATTAAAGCAATAAAAGCACCAGATGTAAAATCCAGGCTCATCGAACATAGTTCGACACACAGTTCATATATATAAGTATATATATACGAAGGCAAATAAACGCTCCAGATATAAAATCCAGGCTCATCGAACAAAGTCCGACAATAGTTAATATATATAAGTATATATATATATATATATACAAAAGCAAGTAAACGCTCCAGACCGAAGTATAGGCTTAATCGAGTCATAATTCGATAATGTTAGTCCATATATAAATATATAAATATACATAAGAAATAAAATTCACGGACCGAAGTCCGGGCAAACACACGCAACACGACTCTTAACGTGAAGAACAATGTGTGCAAAGATGAAGAGAAAGGCTTTAAAGTGTGTAAGAAGGCTTACAGTGGACTGCCAAAGAAGACTTCTATAGCTTTAAGTGGATGAACACTCGGCTCCCGCTGGTGGAAAAGTAGCTATATACGAGCTTACAAGTGTTTAAATTGAGAAAACACTCAGTTTATAGGGTGTACAGAGCAAATTGGACAGGGCTTCCTCGCCTTTTCTCTTACTAAAATGGCCACCCCAAGCCCCATATATAGAGGGGGGTGCCGCAGGTCTACCTGCGGCTACCCGTGATGCCCAAGATGCCCACCAATGTGGGTCCCGCTGTGTCGAAGTACGTACACTCGGACAACACGATGTTTGCTCGGTCATTCATAACTTTTAATCCAAGAGTCCGATGGGAGCATGCCATATCATTTCGAAAAGCTCTTTCCGAGAGCTACACAATGACATAGGATTTGCCTTTTTTGATTCCAGGAAGATAGGTTCGTGATTGAAATAGCATTTCTGAGTTTCTATCAGGCAATCCGGTGAGCCATTTTGTGTGGTTTATGCTTGAACGTTAAGATTTGGCTCTTGTGGGACTTCTATTAAAGTAATTTGAGTTGAAATGAGTGTATTTATTTTAAAGTGAAGTTGAGTTGGCAAAATAACTACTTTGCCCCTCCCAGGGTTATCTCCGATTTTTACGCAGTTGTAGCAGTCTTTTCTCAGGGTTATCTCTGAGGTTGACTTGATGTTGACTTTGACTGTCCTCAGGGTTATCTCTGAGGTTGGATACTGGATCTCCCGGGGTTATCTTCGGGGTCTGATTTGATGTTGTGGTCCTCCGGAGTTACCTCTGGAATGTGAAAGACGCTTTTGTCCTCCTGCATAGTTAGTAATAGGAAAATAAAAATTTCGAGTGTCTACATATATATATATATATATATATATATATATATATATATATATATATATATTATCAAACTATGCTTCGATTGAGCCCGAATATAATATTCGGAGTGTTTACTGCTTTTATATATAAATACTTATATATATATATATATATATATATATATATATATATATATATATATATATAAGCAATAAAAGCAACGGATCGACGATCCGAGCATACCCACACGACGCGACTCTCAACGTGAGTAGATATATAAGTATAGAAGTGAGAAAAAACTTAAAAATCTAAAATATCTTATAGTGGGCTGCCAAAAAGACTTCAGATAGCTTTTGATGCCTGAAAGCTCGGTTTCTGCTGGCTAAATTTTAGTATGTTGTAAAACACGAGCTCACAAGTGTTTAGAAAAAGAAGCACTCAATTTTGAGCATTATATAAGTGGGTATAGAGTGAAATGGACAGGGCTTCCTCGCTCTTTCTCCCTTTAAAATGGTCACCCCAAGCCCTCTATTTGTAAAAGGGGGAGCTGCTGGTCTAACCGCCGCAGCCGCGGGTCCACCTGTGGCTACTCGGGGTGCCTTGAGCTCCGTGGGTCCCATTTTCTCGAAGAATGTGCACTCGTGTAATGTGTTATCCTCTTGAACCTTCATAACTTTTAATTAGAGCATCCGATTGAGGCGTGCTATACCTTTCTGGAATGTTATTATCGAGAGCTACACAATGACATGGGATAAGAGGTTATACGAAGCTGGGAAGATTGGTCCATGACCAGATCTTCAAGTTTTCAAATTATATTCGGTGTGCTTTCTTGCGTAGTAGTCACTCGGGATTTTGAGCTATGGTTCTTGTGGGACACTTCTGTACGAAATATAGGTTGAAATGATGTTGATACGGCATAAATGTAGTATCGAGGTGGCAAAATGATGATTTTGCCCCTCACTGGGGTTATCTCTGGCTCTGTGCAGATGTAGCAGTCGTTGCTCAGGGTTATCTCTGAGATTGGGCTGTTGTGAGTGTTGAATGTCCTCAGGGTTATCTCTGAGGTATGCTTAACCTCCCGGAGTTATATCCAGGGTTGAAACTGAGTGTCCTTGGGTTATCTCCGAGGTTAAAACTGACTTCTCCGGTGTTATCTCTGGAACTGGAACTACATCCCTCGGGATTATCTCCGAGGTTGGAACTGAATCTCTCGGGGTTGTGTCCGAGTTTGAAACTGAATATCTCGTGGTTATCTCCCAAATTGAAAACTGAGTACCTCGGGGTTGTCTCCGGGGTTGAGTTGATTTGACTTCCAGGGTTATCTCTGGAAGACGATTTTACCCTCCTACAGGATTAGTAATAGGAATGCAAAATTTCGAGTGTCTTCAGATGCCCCTCTTTATCATATTCATGCAATGTAATGGCATGGATAAGATAAAGATTACTAGACATTTAAAATGTGACACGATAAACATGATGCAATGTAATGCAGCATAATGAAAATGTATGTTGAGTATATGGAATGGAGGTTGCTCCATGAAATGAGACCAGAGGATATTAACATTGGGGTTATCACCAAAGTCCTTAACCTTCTGCGCAGACTTTCTACCAAAGATGTTCTTCTCATGTGCGAGAGACCCTTGGGGAGTTTGTTCTTTGTCTGTTGTAGATTTGTATAATAGATTCCATTATTTGTCTTCTCTGATAAGGTTGTTATTCCTAGGATGTATTGTCAGGTCTTTGTTGGAGTTACTTCTAATAGTTTGTGTTGTCAGGGTTGTCTGACCTTCGTTGAAATGTGCTTCACCAGCTAATATCATTGGACCATCTCTGATGCTTCGTTGGATTTACTTGTCAATGACTGAAAACATCAAGGATGCTTGACCTTTATTGAAATGTGCTCCAACGACTGAACATCATCGGACCACCTCCGATGCTTCGTTGGATTTACTTGCCAACGGCTGAAAATGTCAAGGCTTCTTGCCCTTCGTTAAAATGTGCTTCAACGGTGAACATCATCGGACCATCTCCGATGCTTCGTTGGGTTTAATTGCCAATGGCTGAATAACATCAAGGTTGCTTGACCTTCACTGAAATATGCTTCAACGGTGAAAGTTTGAATGAAGTCTCCGCTGGGGAGAGGTTTGAAAGGTATGGTTGCAATTGGAATCACAACCTCAAGTTAATGGTATCGGACCTTTGTGAGGTATTATCGAATGTAGTTTTCAACAGCTATGATCATCGGCTTTATGAACCCTGTGTTTGGGCAAATACCAATGAGTGATATGTAAACCTGTAGTTTGGTCTCTAACAATCAGGATTTCAGGCTTTTCCGCTTAATCGTGTAGCGTCTTTTTTCCTGATTTCACTTTTTAGCTTATGGGACCTCCTTTTTAACTCAAATTGGATCTAGCCGGAGGGGGTGGAACCCACCTAGGATAGCCGTAGGTGGACCTACGACAGCCGTAGTTAGAGTCGCGGCCATCTGTGGGTCTATTTGAGGCTTTTTTCCCTTTCACAAGTCATTTTTAGTTTGTAGCCGCACAGAGAATCCGAGAGTTCTTCTTCAGATCTACTGAGTTCAAACTATTTTTTGAAAAATCCATCACGGTACAAGTGTTATGCACTATCCTGGCAATGTATGCATGTCTTCTTTTCCAGTTTTGTCCGTTGGAAAATAGTTATCACTTGAAATACTTCTAAACACATAATAGTGAATATGCATGCTCATATGACTTGATAAAAAATATTCAACATAGTAAATGTTAGTATTTAACCATGCTGAACAAATTGATGTGAAAAAAAATTGACTTTTAAAACAGTCAAATTGGCACCTTTTTTATGCTATTTTTATCCTATTTGAGGACAAATGAGTAAAGGTTGTAAAACAAAATAATCCTGGTAATTAGACTACCCTTATGGATTATGACTTTGATATTTTTATGCATATAGGATGTTTATGACTATGGATTGGTGTGCTACTGAATGGCCACCTAGTCATGCCTATGTGCATGTTGATATTCCTTTTTACAAAGGAGACTCTGGGGAAATTTTTCCATAAGTCTAGGCATTGAATGAACATACATTTTTAACTCTACTGTAGGCGTACGTTAAAGTAATGCATGCATGCATATAGACATAAAATGCATTTAAAAAGCTCCAAGTTAGAATTTACCACACCCTTTTGAGGTGATTTAGAGACTTTTGTCCAGATATATGGATCCAGACCAGCTGAGTAGCTCCTGTAGGACCTCTTCAAGTGTGAGGAGTAGAGCTTCTGATGTGCCTCAGCCTCGCCTAGCCCGACAGCCTTGTCAGTTAACGGAGTTAGTGATTCGTCTTGTCCGGGTTGAGGTACCAGATGTTGAGGACGAGGAGGAAGATGTACCGGTTGCGGCTCTCGCTCCTGCTGCTTCTATTCCCCGCAGGGAGTTACCAGCCATAAATGTGACAAATCCAGAGTTTCTGGATGATTTGAGTCGCCACCCCTTAATCTATTTGCATGCAAACGAGGTAAAAGCTTTGTTTGATCTTCCTTTTTCCTATTGATGAGGAGCAAAGGTTCTGATGCTGATTTACATTGTGATGTAGGTTCCCGACTTTACGCAGCCTCGAGGGAACTGGTTTGGTATACACTTTCTATATCAGACTCTTCATCTAGAGTATCGAGAGATTGTGCATGCTTGGGGTTTTGAGGCGTTCTTTTCCATCCTCCCCTGCCATTGTCCCTAGGGTAACCTCAGGGCATTGTCTGAGTGATGGTTTCACCAGACTTAATCTCTCCATTTACTGGATTATGAGGTGATGATGATGCTGATGGATTGGCGGTTTATCACCGGTATGGAGTTTTCAGGGGCGCCAATGCCTTGTGTGGCTGACATTTCCCCTACTGTCGTTAGATCATTGCTAGGAGTTCAGGCTTAGGCGCTCAAAGGTAGAACAGTACGTGCTGGTCCTTTAAGTATAGACGCCACGAGTGGGGCATTGAGTGAGCCATTTCCCGATGATAGGAGAGTCAGGGATCACATTCTTTGGTGATTGTTCTTGGTCATCATCCGGGATTGTTTCCTAGGGGATAACTCTTCTACAGTGTTGTTCGCTTTAGTTAGCGCCACACGTGAGGTGGACCGTATTGGAGAGTATGATTAGGGCTCTTATTCCTTTGCCTATTTCCTCAGGGGAATGCATATGCGTTCGTAGGGCTTGACAGAGGCTTGGCTAGGATTTTACCCATTACTGCTGGTGAGTATTTCTCTTTTAATTTCCCTTGTATGGGTCAAGTGTGTTGACTGATCGCAGATGTTTGATCTTGTATTGGCAGTTTTGGGCCTATGAAAGACTTCCATGTTTGCATCCCATTAGTCTGTTATGTTTAGACACCTATCCACGGGGACGACGATGGCCTCATTCCATGTTGGTGGAGGTTCCTGTAGCTGAGAGTTTCACCTATTCTCGCTTACAGTTAGAGTTGTTGACAACCGATGTCATTACATGGGTTCCCTATTCTGAGGACCATTTGATAGTTGGCTTTAAGGGTGGTTTCCCGACTGGTGTTGAGCATGTGATGTCCATCCGTCGGATTCTTCTCTTCACAGATGAAGGATGGGAGCTCTATTTAGGAGAGTGTGCTATCAGGAGCATCATAGGAAAGATTCGTATGACGATATGTCCTACTGCTAGGCGTTATTGGCCTGTGTCGCAGCCACCGATCAGAGATATCCTGTTGATGGGAGTTAATGGCTTTGATTTGTCAGAGGGACCGTTCACTCAGGAGGCATTCTACCGCTAGTGGTCTCCTCGTACCATCGGAGCTCAGACCGACGCCACACAGTTCATGGGGGATATGGTTCTTGGCTTTGTCATGATTACGGATTGGATTGCCTGCATCTGAGAGCCTACTTATTTAATACAGATTGAAAGCTTGACCCGGCTGTTGGACTGAGCACATTTTTTCATCCGACATTTGGGCAGAGATCCTTCCAAGGTGGATACTTTTGATCCTTCCAGCTCAGGGGTTGGTCCTTCAGGTGGCCCATATTCAGATGATTTTGTTGGTACAGATCCTCCGTTGTATCGGTCTGACATCCCTCTTAGCGATGATCCAGTGACTCAGAGGAGTTACATCAAATGGATAGGTTAGATGATATAGACATCAACACTATTGACTTCTTCTGATGTATTTCTCGCTATATCTTTTGATATGCCTCTATTAGATACTGGGTGGTTATGCCCCAATCTCGTTATATCTTTTGATAGGCCTCTGTTAGTTGTTGGGTGGTTATGCCCCATTTTGTATTTTTTAGCTATATACAGAGATGATGTATTAGATGATGATGTACTTAGGAATGTATATATATTGTTTCCCATTCCCTACATCATATTTCCATCTATTGTTTATCATGCATGTATTATGTTATGCATATGTATGTCCAGAGTGAAAGTAGCATGCATACAAGCCAATCATGTATGATGATAAAGCATATACTTTGTAATCAATCTTATTTATTTATTAATAAAAGAATTATTTATTAAAGGCATTTATTATCAACATGGTGTTGTTTTAATAATATGTGATAAACTCATAATTTTAAGCAATGTTTTTAGAATCATGATGAGACCATGCTAATGAGATCTAAATTCTTAGATAGCTTAAAACTAAAATGTTCTCAATAGATGGATTACTAAAAAGGGAATTAGTGAATCCGGATAGATTGATACATACGTTGCTTGCTCATTGGATGAGAATGATTGATCTCATAATCATTTGTGTGGAGACACTAAAGCAAGTATGTAGGTGATTATTGAAGAATAAGTTTACTGAACGTGGTTCGCTAAGGAATATCTAATGGAGTTTTACTTGCCTGTCAATAGGAATTCCTGTAGTGATAGTAGTACAAATAATCCTTAGACTTGAGATCATCATAGTATCTTGTATATAATGATTTACACTTTTACTTATTCCTTAAGACCCTTAGGGTATATCAAAGGGTATGCTTGGGTGTAATAAGTTATATATGAAGATAATGAATGATCAATAAAGAATCTACCACTTCTAGTAAAAAAAGTGAAATGTCCTATGTGATTCGATAAATGACAACCCAAGAATCCTTGACCAAGGTGGAATGAAATTAGTAAGTAGTTTCTAATTTGCATTCATTAGGAGTTGTGTATTTGGGAATCGAAATACATATAATTAAATAAAATAAGACTTGACAATAATTCAATGTCTTATATTTAATTAGGATATTGTATGGTGGAAGGATTGAATTATATGGTAACTATTTACTCAAAGGTTCTTTTATGATAAATATTAAAATCTATATTATCTGAAAAGTCGTTGATCGCTAGGGAGGCTTATCCCTATTGTAGAATAAATATTATTTATTTAAATAAATTAATCGTTTAGTTTTTTTATTTAAATAAGATAAGAATTGTTCTAATTGATTTATTCACGGTTTAATATGGAGAACCTAAAGGGTCACACCATAAAAGGAATAATAATTATTTAAGAAGTTAATGGCATAATCGTAATAATATATTAAATATATTTAATTTAATCTATGGTGCTAGAATAAATTAAATAGCTTAATATTTATTAATTAATATTTTAGAAATATTAAATATAAATTAATAAGAGGAGTCTTATTAATATTTTTACAATTATTATTATTTTAATTTCTAAAAGCGCTTAGGAATTAATTTAATATAATTACTCTCATTTATTCCTAATAGGATTAGAAGGGAAAATTAGGCAAAGGAATTTAATTAATTATCCCTAATAAGATTAGGGAGCCCATTTAATTAACAGAGTTTAATTAAATAAATAATACCTTATTTTAATTAAATAGGGTTACCTGATATCTTTATAAGAGGAGTCTTATATCAGATATCAAGATATACATAACTCCAGTTGTTGGAGAGTACGCCCCTTTTTCTATAGAGATAGAAAAAACTAGTGTTTGAGACAATACACCCTTTTTCTTGAAAATTCTTCTTCCTTGGTGGATCACCTCTAGAGGCCATACACTTGGGTGGCTTACATTGATCAAAGGAAGGAATCTACCTGGAGACTCAAGGAGATCGCGGAGAAGTAGGAAGTGAACTCGTACCTGTGGAAGCTCGTATCTATAAGGGTATGATTCCATAACTTCTTGTTCTTCGTTTTAATTAATAATTTGCATAAAGGATGATCCGGATAATTGGTTTGTGAAAAATTTTAAAATCTGATTTTATTTTGCTTCCGCTATTTTTGTAATTTGATTGCTACTTTGATTTTCACAAAACCTTATAGTGGTATCAGAGTCAAACTTTATGTGAATTATTAATTATTTTGATTCCATATATGTATGAATATGTATTTATAATAATTTATTGGGCATAATTTGTTGTATAAAATTATTATTTTATGAAAAGAAAAAAAATCAATCGCGAAATCTATTTTTTAAAAAAGTTTGTGGCTGATTTTATTTTTCAAAAGGATGATCCTGATTGCTAAACATGCATCCAGATTATATATATTACGTTAATAATATTAACTAAAGTGATCCTGAAGCTTTCAGGAAGAATTATAACATCATGACGAGTATGATTACTTCGATTCACGTGAAATACATATATTATATAATATATATTAACTGAAGCACCACACATTTTTTTAAAATAACGTAAATCACGTGGATCACTTTTCAGGAGTATGATTAAGAATATTATATATATATATATATATATATATATATATATATATATATAAAATATTCTTATTAATTTTATAATTAAAATAAAGAGTTTATTTTAATCTTGAAATTGAATTTCATGCAACATAAAATTACCCATTAAATGATATTCATATATATATGAAATGATTTTATTTATTGATACATATGATGATATGTATGATAATAAATGAGATATATTATGGACTATTGACCAATGTGATTAAATTTATTTTGGTTGGATGTTTGAATGAATGGGTCTTATTAAATGGGGTCTGTGTACCTCGTGTTTTCTGGTTTTCTTCTTGATGTAAATTACATCTCTCTCTTATATACTTCCCCTTGACTGCTGATCAAGGTTTCTATTTAAATTAAATAGTTTAATGTAATAGGATTAGTTAGAATTTTTTTTTCCGAAGAACCGGAGATCAAGGAGAAAGGAGCGCTCGAAGACCCGTTTGTAATGGAGCCCTGGTTTAAATGTAATTGTTATATTTAAATGTTTATTCTTGCACCCTAGGGTTTGACCTTTTGGTTCACTTGGTGGCTCTAGTGAACCAAACTAGAATAAAAGTCCATAAATAATTCAGGTATAATATATTATTCTATATGTGCATGCTAGTATTATATATATTATATATTATGCAAACATGCTTCGCATGTTTAATAATATGACGCATATTTTATATATATATTTGCATGCGCGCTAAACAAGATAAGACAAATAATAACAAATCCCTCAAAGTTTTTATATATTAAGTCTTAAGCGTTCAAATCGAACGTCGCCTTCTACTATGATAAAATTAATAGAGTATTAAATATTTAATATGAGTTTGTTGTGTCACCACAAGGCAAGTATTAAATATTTAAGATGTTAATTTATCACGTTTGATGCTTATAAAAAAATTGAACATTATTGTTTTGTTGTGTCACCACAAGGACAATATTTTTTTTTTTGAATATATGGAAGTGCTAGGTTGGACTTAACTTGGATAATTTTGATTCGGATGTGCCACCACTTGATCAAAATAATCTAAGAGGCAAAATATGAGGAGTTACATGATGATGTAATTGACAAGGTGTTGTCTACCAATTTATTTATATATAGTTTGGTGTGTCACCACAAGGCTATATATATTTGAAATGTGATCCTTATTCTCACTAGCAAAAACTTCAATTAGATTTTGCCGAACTATATAAACGAGGGTAATATAGTTTGAAGAAAATAGTGGGAGATACCAATATAAAATAAGACCTAATTTATTTTTGTAATTAATTAAATGAATGTCTGCTAAAATATTGTCTTTTTACATGCATAATTTTGAAAATGTCACATTCACTAATTTCACTGCGTAGCATACTTAATGCTAACAAACTGACCTGACCGAATTACACGGATTGGTTAAGGAATCTGAGAATTGTTCTCACTGCTGAAAAGATTTCTTATGTCCTAAATTCGTCTGTACCTGTAAAAGTTGCAGAGTCAACCTCTGACGAAGAGATTACTACTTTTAAAAAGTGGCAAGATGATGCATCTGTGGCTCAATGCATCATGCTCACATCCATGAGTAACGAGCTTCAGCGTCAGCATGAAACCATGGATGCTCCTACTATGCTACTGCACCTTCAAGAGTTGTATGGTGAGCAAAGTAGGACTGCTAGATATGAAATATCTAAGGAGCTCTTCCGATCTCGGATGACCGAGGGTACTACCGTTGAGACTCATGTCTTAAAGATGATCAATCTGATTGAACGTCTTGGACAGCTTGGGTTCGTTATGGATGGGGAGTTGAGTCAAGATTTAGTCTTGCAGTCACTCCCGGACACCTTCTCACAATTTGCTGTGAATTTTCACATGAATAAGTTAGATGTCAGCTTGCCTAAATTACTTAACATGTTGAAAATTGCTGAAGGTCACTTCCCATCCAAGAAGAACCATGTCTTACTGGTGAATGGTTCCTCCAAGAAAAAGAAGAGGCCCAAGGTATCTTCTGAAAAGAAGAAATCCAAGAAGTCTAAGGGAAAGGTGAAAGTGAAGGATAAAAAGAAACCTGATCCAGCTAGCAAAGGAATTTACTTTCATTGCAACAAGCCGGGTCACTGGAAGAGGAATTGCAAGAATTATCTTACGGAACAAAAGCAAAAAAAGCTTGGAGAAACTTCGAATCCTAATCAAGGTTTGTTTATGATTGAAATTAATTTTTCTGAAAGTCAATCTTCTACTTGGGTATTAGATACCGGCTGTGGTTCTCACATATGTAATAATATGCAGAGACTGGTCAGAAGTAGAAAGCTGAACAAGGATGAGGTCGTCCTACGAGTGAGAAATAGAGCAAAGTTACTGCATTAGCTGTAGGGACTTATTATTTAGCACTGCCTACGGGCAAGTTCATTAATTTAAATAATTGTTATTTTGTTCCAAATATCATTAAAAACATTATTTCAATCTCTGTATTGGATATGGATGGTTTTAACATTATAATAAAGAACAACAGTTGTTCTATTTATAATGATAATATTTTATATGGTGTTGGTAATTGCAAAATGGACTTTATATACTTGACTTGCATGAAAATATACTTCAAATTGAACAAACTAAGAAAAGAAAAAGAGATGATGTTAATTATACCTTCATGTGGCACTGTAGACTAGGTCGTATTAATAAAACAAGATTATCTAAGTTGCATAAAGTTGGGCTCCTAGAGCTATCGAATTATGAATCATATCCAACTTGTGAATCTTATCTCATGGGTAAAATGACTAAATCTCTTTTTGGTGGAAAAGGAGAAAGAGTTACAGAGTTGTTAGCATTGGTACACACAGATATATGTGGACCTATGACAACGACTGCACGAGGAGGGTATTCTTATTTTATTACATTCACTGACGATCACTCAAGATTTGGATATGTGTATTTAATGAAATACAAATCTGAATTATTTAAAAAGTTCAAAGAGTTCAAAAGTGAAGTAGAGAAGCAAATTGGTAAGAGTATTAAGATTCTTCAATCTAATCGAGGAGGAGAATACTTAAGTGGTGAGTTTCTCAATTATCTCAAAGAAATTGGTATAATCTCACAATGGACTCCACCAGGGATGCCACAGATGAATGGTGTATCTGAAAGGAGAAATCGAACTTTGTTGGACATGGTTCGATCCATAATGAGCTTTACCAACCTTCCAATTTCCTTATGGGGATATGTCCTAGAATCGGCTGCATACCTACTTAACAAGGTACCTACAAAATCCGTCCCCAAGATTCCATATGAGTTATGAACAGGGAGGAAACCAAATCTTAAGCATGTTAAGACTTGGGGTTGTCCAGCTTATGTCAAAAAGTTTGAAAACGATAAGCTACATACTAGATCTGACAAATGTTGATTTATGGGATACCCTAAAGAAACATCGGGGAATTATTTCTATCATCCAACTGATTAAAAGGTGTTTGTTGTGAAGCATTCTGCCTTCTTGGAAAAGTAGTTTATCCTTGAAGGGGTCAGTGGGAGAAAGATATATCTTGAAGAGGTTCAAGAACCACAAAATACTACAGATCAAAGTTAGGTACCTAACCAAGTAGAGATTCCTTCTGTACCACACCCTATTCATAAATCTGGAAGAGTACCAAAGATACCTGATAGGTATGGACTTGTCATAGAGGATGATGATGAGGTACACATCATAGATGATGATGATCCATTGAATTACGAACAGGCTATGAGTAATAAAGACTCGGACAAGTGGTAAGAAGCTATGAAATCCGAGATGAACTCCATGTATGAAAACCAAGTATGGACTTTGGTTTCACCACCTGAAGGCATTAAGCCTATTGGGTGTAAATGGGTTTTTAAAAGAAAGACTGGAGCAGATGACAAGGTAGAGACCTATAAGGCCCGACTGGTCACAAAAGGTTTCAAATAAAGACAATGAGTTGACTATGACAAAACCTTCTCACTAGTAGCAATGCTCAAGTCCATTCGGATTTTGCTTGTGATTGCAGCTTACCATGACTACAAAATCTGGCAGATGGATGTGAAAACGACCTTCCTCAATGGGAAACTTAAGGAGGATATGTATATGACACAGCTAGAGGGATTTGTTTCAAAGGATGGAACAAATCAAGTCCGTAAGCTACAACGATCCATTTATGGATTGAAGTAAGCTTCTCGTAGGTGTAATGTCCGTTTTGATGAGACAATTAAAGAGTTTGATTTTATCAAAAATGAGGATGAACCATGTGTGTATAAGAAGGTTAGTGGGAGCGTTGTTTCATTCCTCGTATTATATGTTGATGATATATTACTGATAGGGAATGATATTCCTATGCTACAATCAATTTAAATCTGGTTATCTAAACACTTCTCCATAAAGGACTTGGGAGAAACATCTTATATTTTGGGGATAAAGATCTATAGAGATAGATCTAAAAGGATGCTTGGCTTATCCCAAGGAACGTACATTGACTCGATGCTAAAAAAGTTTAGCATGGATGATTCCAAAAGAGGTCTCATGCCGATGAGCCATGGAATATATCTCTCCAAGAAACAGGCCCCAAAGACACCTGAAGAGAGAGCCCGTATGAGTAAGATTCCTTATGCTTCAGCAATAGGATATATGATGTACGGTATGATATGTACTAGACCGAATGTCGCTCATGCACTTAGTGTAACAAGCAGATATCAGTCGAATCCAGGAGAAGAGCACTGGAATGTAGTGAAAAATATCCTAAAGTACTTAAAAAGAACTAAGGATGTATTTCTTGTCTACGGTGGGTCTGAATTGAAACTAGAGAGCTTCATAGACTCAAGTTTTCAAACGGACCAAGATGACAGTAAATCCGTTTCGGGGTATGTGTTTACCTTGAATGGTGGCGCAGTGAGTTAGAAGAGTTTTAAACAGCAAACAGTTGTTGATTCAGTGACAGAGGTAGAGTACATAGCTGCAAGTGCAGCTTCAAAGGAAGCTGTTTGGATAAAGAAGTTCATTACCAAACTTGGTGTGGTTCCTAGCATTACATGACTAGTACCTTTATTCTGTGACAACACTGGAGCTGTTGCGTAGGCTAAGGAACCTAGGTCTCATCAGAAATCCAAACACTTATTGCGGCGATTTCATTTGATCAGAGAGATCATTGAAAGAGGAGACGTCACCCTGGAGCGTGTGGACTCTTAAGACAATATTACAGATCTATTTACTAAAGCGTTAACACAACAACAGTTTGATCGTCACTTAGAGAAGATGGGTATGAGATACCACGGTGATTGGCTTTAGTGCAAGTGGGAGATTGAAAGTAGTATGTATACAAGCCAATCATGTTTGATGATAAAGCATATACTTTGTAATCAATCTTATTTATTTATTAATAAAAGAATTGTTTATTAAAGGCATTTATTATCAACATGGTGTTGTTTTAATAATATGCGATAAACTCATAGTTTTAAGTAATGTTTTTAGAATCATGATGAGATCATGCTAATGAGATCTAAATTCTTAGATAGCTTAAAACTAAAATGTTCTCAATCGATGGATTACTAAAAAGGGGATTAGTGAACTTGGATACATTGATACATACTGTCGACGTCGGGATTTTTATATGTCCCTTTTCGTTACCTGTTTTTTTGTGTTCTCATTTTAGGTGAGATTTGTTTGAAAAAATAAGTGAAAAAGGTCCGACATGTGTAATGTCGACGATTGGACTATAAGAGTCGCCAGTTGGTTTTTTAACTGGTTGTACCAACACAACCGAGAAAAGGTTTACACATTAACCCAGTGATGTGACACTGCTAAACGGGTCGGTGAAACCGAGATTCATTTAGGGTCCGGGGACTTTCTTATGCGGAAGGAAGTTGTTAGGCACCCCCCGACATCCGTGTTGCCACGGTGATCGCCACTTTTCAAGAAACTGTTATATGAATGTTTGTGTGTGTGTATGGGTGTGGGTCAATGTGCTATTATTTAGAAGTAGTGTGAGGCCTCGTTCGTACCTATATACATAGGGTTTGAATTAATAAAAAAATTCATTTTTTTAAGCAAGATATGGCAGTGTTGTTTTAAAAAAGTTTTTTCAAACCCAGTGCTCAATAGTAATTGAGACCTTTTACACTCCCATTTTATTCAATATTTGGCTTGGTTGATTTTATTTTACAGATGCGAGGCATCTGTATGAAAATAATGTACAAAAGGTGCTGAATTTCTCGTGGGTATGAGAACCATCTGAAGAAATCCAAACATCACAGATAAATTTACAAGCTTCTTACAGCTGAAAAGGTCCATCACAGGAACCGAATCTAGATTCAGTGGACTGAATCTGTGATCACATGATTTCTAGGCTCACATGATGCCACAATTGATATAAACGCAGTAAGCAGGTATATATATAAAAGCTGTAAATATATATATATATATATATATATATATATATATATATATATATATATATATATACATGATCACCAACCACGAAGCACCTCCATTGGGGATCAAAAATATAAATAAAGCTGTAAAAGCTATCTACCGCCACAGAGGAAACTCCAGATGGGACGAAATGTACAAAAAGCAGTAAAAGCGGTCAACCACCACAAAGTAAACTCCAGGTGGGACGAAATGTATATATATATAACGATAAATGCACCAGATATAAAATTCAGGCTCACCGGACAAAGTCCAACAATAGTTAATATATATAAGTATATATATTAAAGAAGTAAACGCACTGGATATAAAATCCAGGCTTATCGAACAAAGTTCGACACACAGTTCATATATAAAAGTATAGATATACGAAAGCAAATAAACGCTCCGGATTTAAAATCCAAGCTCATTGAACAAAGTTCGACAATAATTAATATATATATATATATATATATATATATATATATATATATATATATATATATATATATGTGTGTGTGTGTGTGTGTGTGTGTGTGTGTGTGTGTGTGTGTGACGCCCCCAAAATAGGTATACAACACCCATTCTGAGTCGCCAAAATACATGGTACAGAAACAACTACATCTTTATTATTACAACACAAAAACTGTGAGTTTAAATACAAATATTGTCATTTAGACAATATCCACACTCAAATAAGTCCTCATTACAATTATTGATACATTATTTCACAAAAATGGTGAGGACTACTAAAGTAACTTCTAGAACCATCATTCCATACCCCGACTAGTACTCGCTACATTCTCGCCTCTTGAGAAAAATGGAACAAAAAGGAAAATGGTGAGCTCAACTAGCCCAGTAAAGAACATTATGACTAAGATAATACAGAACAAATTATCGTTAGTCTTCAACAGGGAAAAATCTAATAGAATACAATAGACAACAAGTTTTAAATCAATAACTGCAGCGGAAACAACAAACCATTAGAAGAGGCAAGTAGAGAATGAGTTCTACTATCTTCTAAGATTTAAAAGTCCATCATCAATATTTTATCCCTGTAACAGCAATCAATAACCATCTTTAATCAAATATTCATCTTTGCACTACAGGCCAAAGATATTTATTTGTATCACCAGTCGGTCATGTTCATCTCAACACCTATTCATCTTTGCACTACGGGCCAGAGATATTCATCAGTTAATCATTCATCTTTGCACTACGGGCCAAAGATATTCAGTAATATCATCATTTAGGACTGAGGATGATGAAAAATATCTTTAAAAAAAACGAATCCAGTGAAACAAAATAACAAATATTAAGGATTCGTATTTCGATTTATCCATGTCCAAAAATACCTTATAATTATTCATAGTGAAGTAAAATTCAAGAATGATCAAAACATGGATACAATCAAAGCTAGTACCCAGAATAGATATTTTGGACGAAAAGAAGAAAATTTTATTTTTCGGTGAATAGTAACTCGTGAATAGTAACTCGTGAATAGTAACCCCGACGTGAAAAGTTCCAAATTTGATAAAAATTTCCAACCAATATTTCGGCATAATGATATTGAAGAAATAATATCATTTTTGAATAAAATAACATCCCTTACCTCGTAAAGACAGTACTTCTGGTCGGAATACCGGTATAAGGCTGAAAGACACTTGCTCTGATGAATAGAAACTCTCAAAGTATCTAAATACTCACAAAATACACTCAATAATCTAGAGAGAAAAAGAGAGAAAACTTGTTTCTGGTGTGATTTTTAATTCTAACTTAGCCCTCTATTTATAGGAAAATGTTAGCACGCCGAAGCAGACTTAACCTGCAACCTAATGGCTTTACCTGCTACTATTCCCACCCACCACATTTGAATAAAAATCTCAGCACATTTCTTCACCAACCAAGAGTGGGGCCCACCAATTCTAGAATTTTCTACCAAAATGATTAACTCCGAAAATTCAACAATTTCTAAACCAGTCATCTCGTAAAATTCATAATAAATCATACATTCATTTTTAACGGTTCAAATTTGTGGACATATACTCAACTTATATATGTATAACATATCCAAAAATTACCACGATCCAACGGTCAGATTAAAAATTATAACCCCCGCAAAATATCTCAAAAACCCTGATTTTTAATACCTCCATTCCGACAAAAATACTGATAAAAACCTCAACATTAACTCCTTCATTTTTAACCACAAAAATATATCCCTCATTTATATCCACAAAAAAATAAATATTTCCTTATCATATGAATCAATAATTAATTATTCACAAATAATATTACAGAATCACATTTATGACAACCAGGCCGTTCCCAGGAAAGAGGGGGCTTTCCAATAAGGATTTCTCCTTACTGGCGCGCAATTAGATGACCAAACCTCTCCTTAGACAGAACTTTCTAGACATTGCCAATAATGTTATCTAATAATATTATTCAAATAATATGAATTATTGATCTGATAATGGGAAATACTGTGTAGTGACAATTATTGAAACAACAGTAATATAAAATATCAACGCAGCAATTATTGAATCAATAAAATAAAATACTGAACAGTAATTACTGTAACCATTATTGAGTAGTGCCTTCTTACGTAAGAATCAATAATTGGTGCAATACAGTGTGCTACTGTGTAACAACGCGTATTACTGTGTTTTAACCACCGGGTATTCCAACAGTATTAACGGTAACAACTACGCCGTTATTAATAAACAACATATACTTGTCGTTTTCTTCATCCAATCGCTTTCCGTTATGGGGCCCACAAAAGACTGCGCCGTCGTACGAATATTCCCCGACAGGAAGAATATTCCACGACCAAACGAATATTCCCCGACAACAATGAATATTTTATAACCACCTGCTTATTTGAAATATTTACGCATTTTACCCATAACTAACCTCATTAATCAATTTAACACTTACTATTTCAAAATAATAAATAGAGGGAATTTAAATTTTATTTATTAATAATTTGGGGTCTTACAACCTCCCCTTCTTATGAAATTTCGTCCTCGAAATTGACGTACGTACCTGGTGTTTCGAAAAGATGAGGATACCTCGCTTTCATTTCCGTTTCCAACTCCCAGGTCATTTCCTCAATAGCATGGTTTCTCCACAAAACTTTAACTTGTGGTATGACCTTCGTGCGTAGGACATGCTCCTTTCTATCCAAGATCTTGACAGGTACCTCTTCGTACGTTAAGTCTTCAGCTATCTCGTCCGGTTCTAACTCAATAACGTGGTTTGGGTCTTTCACATATTTACGTAACACAGATATATGAAAAACATTATGAACACGAGACATACTTGGAGGTAACGCGAGTCTATAGGCCACATTTCCTACTCGGTCAAGAATCTGAAATGGACCAATAAATCGTGGATTGAGCTTTCCTCTCTTCCCAAATCTTGTAACTCCTTTCCATGGAGCTACACGCAATAATACATGATCCCCAATGTCAAATTCCACGTCCTTTCGATGAAGATCCGCATAACTCTTTTGTCGATCCTGTGCCGTTTGTATACGTTGTCGAATCGTTTGGATCTTCTCTGTAGTCATGCGTACCAACTCTGGTCCCAACAATGTTGCTTCACCCACCTCGTCCCAGCATACTGGAGAGCGACACTTTCGTCCATATAATGCTTCAAATGGGGCCACACCTATACTTGCCTGATAACTGTTATTGTAAGAGAATTCCACCAATGGTAGGTACTTATCCCAACTCCCTTTGAAATCTAGGACACAAAGTCTTAATAGATCTTCAAGAGTTTGAATAGTCCTCTCTGATTGTCCGTCCGTTTGAGGATGGTATGCCGAACTAAATCGTAAATCTGTGCCCATAGCTTTTTGCAAGCTAACCCAAAATCTTGAAGTGAATCTTGGGTCACGATCCGAAACTATGGATACTGGCATGCCATGCAGTCTCACAATCTCATCTACGTATATACGAGCAAGACGTTCAAGGGAATAAGTCTCCCGTATCGGCAAGAAATGAGCAGACTTGGTTAATCTATCAACAATAACCCAAATAGCATTTATACCTTGAGAAACCGTGGGAAGACCCGTAACGAAATCCATGGTAATGTGTTCCCACTTCCATTTCGGAATCTCAAGTGGTTGCAATGGACCCTTTGGCACTTGATGTTCCGCCTTTACACGTTGACAAGTTAAACACCTCGAGATAAACTTTGCAATCTCTCTCTTCATATTATTCCACCAAAATGTATGTCGAAGATCACGATACATTTTCCAGGATGGATTGCAAATGGTGTATTGTGTGCTTCCATCATGATCTTGTACTTCAAATCAGAATTGTTAGGAACACAAAGTCTGGAGTGGACTCGAAGTATTCCTTCTTCATCGATTCTTGCTTCTGGAATAGAACCTTCTTGCACTTTCTTCTTCATACGCATCAGCTCTATGTCCGTAGCTTGAGCAGCTTTAACTTTATCGATTAAAGTCGGTTCTACTCGTATATTTGATATCATCATGTGGGTACTTGGAGCCTTCATCTCTATCCCCATCCTTTGCAAGTCATACAAAATGGGCCTTTGTGTTAACAACATTGCACTCGTACCCGCATATGATCTTCTACTCAATGCGTCAGCTACTACGTTTGCTTTTCCAGGATGATATTGGATGGTATGATCATAATCTTTCAACAGCTCGAGCCAACGTCGCTGCCGCATGCTGAGTTCCTTTTGGGTGAAGAAATATTTGAGGCTTTTATGATCTGTATAGATCTCCACTTTCTCCCCATACAGGTAGTGTCTCCAGATCTTCAACGCGAAAACTACTGCTGCCAACTCCAAATCATGAGTAGGATAATTCCTCTCATATTCTTTGAGTTGTCGCGAGGCATAGGCTATGACTTTCCCATGTTGCATGAGAACACATCCTAACCCTTTGCCTGAAGCATCACTG
Organism: Panax notoginseng; assembly: GCA_016801055.1. Lineage (NCBI taxonomy): Eukaryota > Viridiplantae > Streptophyta > Magnoliopsida > Apiales > Araliaceae > Panax > Panax notoginseng. The sequence goes on from CM029020.1 coordinate 104,468,404, forward strand.
TAGATAACAAATCCATCCGAACCAGATGGTATTGTCAGAACAGGTGCCGAAATGAGTCTCTTCTTAAGCTCTTGAAAACTCTTCTCGCATTCCTCGCTCCATACGAATTTGATATCTTTCCGAGTCAGCTGAGTTAACGGGGTAGCGATTCGAGAAAACCCTTCCACGAATCTCCGATAATAACCAGCTAAACCCAAAAAGCTACGTACTTCGGTCACCTTCTTTGGTTGCTCCCAACTTTGTATTGCTTCAATCTTCGCCAGGTCAACAGATACTCCATATTTTGACACCACGTGCCCTAGGAAAGCTACTTCCTCAAGCCAGAACTCGCATTTCTTCAACTTAGCATATAACTTATTTTCACGCAGCCTTTGGAGTACCAGCTTCAAATGATGCTCATGATCTTCACGGCTTTTGGAATATATGAGGATGTCATCAATAAAGACAACAACGAACTGATCCAAATAATCCTTGAATACTCGGTTCATCATATCCATGAAAGCCGCAGGAGCATTAGTCAATCCAAAAGACATGACTAGGAACTCATAATGCCCGTACCGAGTTCTGAAGGCAGTCTTTGGAATATCCTCAGTTTTAACCTTCAGCTGATGATATCCAGAACGAAGATCGATCTTTGAAAAGAATTGTGCTCCTTGTAACTGGTCAAACAGGTCATCAATACGAGGTAGCGGATACCTATTCTTAATAGTGACATGGTTTAATTCCCGGTAATCAATATAAAGTCGCATACTCCCGTCTTTCTTCTTTACAAATAAAACAGGAGCACCCCAAGGAGATGTACTAGGACGAATGAAACCGATGTCCAACAACTCTTGTAGTTGGACCTTTAACTCCTGAAGTTCAATAGGAGCCATTCGATATGGGGTTTTAGAAATGGGCTTTGTACCAGGTTCAAGATCAATAAAGAATTCAATTTCTCGTTCCGGGGGTAGACCGGGAAGTTCTTCAGGAAATACGTCAGGAAAGTCAATAACAACAGGAATATTATTCAAATTTGACGTGTCTTTATTCAAATCCATAACATGGGCTAAGAAAGCTTGACATCCATTTTTTAATAAACGAATGGCTTTATGGCTTGATATAACAGTGATTGATTTTAATGGCTTAGTTGTTTGAATTCGTACAACAGGTTGGTTAGGAATATGAAAACTAACAACCTTACGAAAATAATCAATTTCATGATGAGTAGTTAGCCAATCAATCCCTAAAATCACATCAAAAGCAAGTATCTTTAAAGAGATAAGGTCAACAGGTAAGGTGATGGTGCCAACTTGGATCACACAAGATTTATAAACAGTGGATGTGATGAAAGTTTCTCCTAACGGAGTCTCCACAGATAAATCAAAGTCTAACTTCTCCGGAGTCAAGTTTAAACGTTGAGCACAAGCAGGAGAGATAAAAGAATGGGTAGAACCGGTATCTAATAAGGTATAAACTTCGCATGAATTTATGATTAGCTTACCCGTGATCACCTCGTTTGGGTTCCTCGCATGTTGACCAGTCACGACAAACGCTCTTCCAGGAACCGTTGACTTGATCTTTTCTGGGACAGCTTTTTGAGTCACCATCCCCGCTGGACTTGGTTTTGCTATAGTGCAATCTCGAGCGATATGTCCTTCCTTTCCACAATTATAACATACCTTAAACTGTTGTGGGCAGTTTGGGCTGATATGTCCTTCTTTTCCGCACTTATAGCATATAATCGGTGGTCGTTCTCCTCCCTTGGAACCAGTTGCTGCTGGTGCTGACGTCTTCGTATTGTCATTGTTGAATCTCCTCTTTTTAAAATCTCCTCCCGACTCGCTTCTTCTATTTTCATAGCCACGATTACCACCAGAGTGGTTGCCGTTCTTGTTTGTATTTTTCTTTCTCCGCTGGTTATCATTGTTCTGATGACTGCTGTCACCGATATGATCCTGGTTGTGGTCCCTCAGTTGACCGTACTCATTATCTCGCTCTAATAATTGAGCCCTGTTGACAACATCTGAATAGAGAGAAAATTTATGAGAAATGAGATATTGACGTATGTCGGGTTTCAAACCTCTCAAAAACATCCTCGTCATACGTTCCTCATTCTCCACCAAATGAGGTGCAAACCTGGACAACTCTGCAAACCTTGCCTCGTACTGAGACACCGTCATGTTATTCTGCTCCAGTCTAATAAACTCTACCTCCTTCATATGACGAATATTTTCAGGAAAGTACTTGTCATTGAACAGTTTCTGAAATGTCTCCCAAGACATGCTGAGTGCGGTTGGATGGGTACGCTTCACAGACTCCCACCAGTAATCTGCCTCGCCACGGAACATAAAGGTGGCGAATGGAACCTTCTGTTCCTCCGTGCATCCCAAGACATCGAATATCTTGGTAATTTGCTTGACCCACGTTTCCGCCATGATCGGATCCGGCTTTCCCTTAAATTCTGGTGGTCCCAATTCTTTGAACTGTTTGGCTGTGACAAACCGTGAATTGCTATCATTTCCTCCTGTATTTTGAACACGAGTCTCCCTCGTCTGGTTTTGCATGAATTGCAAAAAACTTCTAAACATTCCATCATTCATCATCTGCTCATTGGTGTTGTTCACAGGAGGAACATTGCCAGCCTGTTGTACGTTCTCCTCGTTGGTAAGCACCGGTGTCTCCACGGTCTCATTTAATCCACTGTTAACATTCTCAGTCGACATTCTCAAATACTGCCATAGAACAAGGGTTAATTAAATAAATTAACAAATCACATAATACCCCTATATTATGACTGACCAATAAATAAGCTTAGGTAGGACACACTAGCGAAGGATTTATTCGTCTCTCCCCTCCTAGTTCTATTCCCCGATCTCCGCCAGAGATCATATCCCTAAGCTCTGATACCAACTGTGACGCCCCCAAAATAGGTATACAACACCCATTCTGAGTCGCCAAAATACATGGTACAGAAACAACTACATCTTTATTATTACAACACAAAAACTGTGAGTTTAAATACAAATATTGTCATTTAGACAATATCCACACTCAAATAAGTCCTCATTACAATTATTGATACATTATTTCACAAAAATGGTGAGGACTACTAAAGTAACTTCTAGAACCATCATTCCATACCCCGACTAGTACTCGCTACATTCTCGCCTCCTGAGAAAAATGGAACAAAAAGGAAAAGGGTGAGCTCAACTAGCCCAGTAAAGAACATTATGACTAAGATAATACAGAACAAATTATCGTTAGTCTTCAACAGGGAAAAATCTAATAGAATACAATAGACAACAAGTTTTAAATCAATAACTGCAGCGGAAATAACAAACCATTAGAAGAGTCAAGTAGAGAATGAGTTCTACTATCTTCTAAGATTTAAAAGTCCATCATCAATATTTTATCCCTGTAACAGCAATCAATAACCATCTTTAATCAAATATTCATCTTTGCACTACAGGCCAAAGATATTTATTTGTATCACCAGTCGGTCATGCTCATCTCAACACCTGTTCATCTTTGCACTACGGGCCAAAGATATTCATCAGTTAATCATTCATCTTTGCACTACGAGCCAAAGATATTCAGTAATATCATCATTTAGGACTGAGGATGATGAAAAATATCTTTAAAAAAAAACGAATCCAGTGAAACAAAATAACAAATATTAAGGATTCGTATTTCGATTTATCCATGTCCAAAAATACCTTATAATTATTCATAGTGAAGTAGAATTCAAGAATGATCAAAACATGGATACAATCAAAGCTAGTACCTAGAATAGATATTTTGGACGAAAAGAAGAAATTTTTTTTTTCGGTGAATAGTAACTCGTGAATAGTAACTCGTGAATAGTAACTCATGAATAGTAACCCCGACGTGAAAAGTTCCAAATTTGATAAAAATTTCCAACCAATATTTCGGCATAATGATATTGAAGAAATAATATCATTTTTGAATAAAATAACATCCCTTACCTCGTAAAGACAGTACTTCTGGTCGGAATACCGGTATAAGGCTGAAAGACACTTGCTCTGATGAATAGAAACTCTCAAAGTATCTAAATACTCACAAAATACACTCAATAATCTAGAGAGAGAAAGAGAGAAAACTTGTTTCTGGTGTGATTTTCAATTTAACTTAGCCCTCTATTTATAGGAAAATGTTAGCACGCCGAAGCAGACTTAACCTGCAACCTGATGGCTTTACCTGCTACTATTCCCACCCACCACATTTGAATAAAAATCTCAGCACATTTCTTCACCAACCAAGAGTGGGGCCCACCAATTCTAAAATTTTCTACCAAAATGATTAACTCCGAAAATTCAACAATTTCTGAACCAGTCATCTCGTAAAATTCATAATAAATCATACATTCATTTTTAACGGTTCAAAATTTGTGGACATATACTCAACTTATATATGTATAACATATCCAAAAATTACCACGATCCAACGGTCGGATTAAAAATTATAACCCCCGCAAAATATCTCAAAAACCCTGATTTTTAATACCTCCATTCCGACAAAAATACTGATAAAAACCTCAACATTAACTCCTTCATTTTTAACCACAAAAATATATCCCTCATTTATATCCACAAAAAAATAAATATTTCCTTATCATATGAATCAATAATTAATTATTCACAAATAATATTACAGAATCACATTTATGACAACCAGGCCGTTCCCAGGAAAGAGGGGGCTTTCCAATAAGGATTTCTCCTTACTGGCGCGCAATTAGATGACCAAACCTCTCCTTAGACAGAACTTTCTAGATATTGCCAATAATGTTATCTAATAATATTATTCAAATAATATGAATTATTGATCTGATAATGGGAAATACTGTGTAGTGACAATTATTGAAACAACAGTAATATAAAATATCAACGCAGCAATTATTGAATCAATAAAATAAAATACTGAACAGTAATTACTGTAACCATTATTGAGTAGTGCCTTCTTACGTAAGAATCAATAATTGGTGCAATGCAGTGTTCTACTGTGTAACAACGCGTATTACTGTGTTTTAACCACCGGGTATTCCAACAGTATTAACGGTAACAACTACGCTGTTGTTAATAAACAACATATACTTGTCGTTTTCTTTATCCAATCGCTTTCCGTTATGGAGCCCACAAAAGACTGCGCCGTCTTACGAATATTCCCCGACAGGAAGAATATTCCACGACCAAACGAATATTCTCCGACAACAATGAATATTTTATAACCACCTGCTTATTTGAAATATTTGCTCATTTTACCCATAACTAACCTCATTAATCAATTTAACACTTACTATTTCAAAATAGTAAATAGAGGGAATTTAAATTTTATTTATTAATAATTTGGGGTCTTACAATATATATATATATATATATATATATATATATATATATATATATATATATATATATTAAAGCAGTAAACGCTCCAGACCGAAGTCTAGGCTCATCGAACAGAGTTTGACATGCAGTTCATATATATAAATGTATATATATACAAAAGCAAGTAAACGCTCCAGACCGAAGTCTAGGCTCAATTGAGGCATAACTCGATAATGTTAGTACATATATATAAATATATATGTATAAATATATATGTATATACAAACTAAAATAAAACCACGGACTGAAGTCCGGGCAACACGACTCTCAACGTAAAGAAGGGTGTGTGCAATTGTAGAGAGAAAGACTTGAAAATGTGTAAGAAGGCTTACAATGGGCTGCCAAAGAAGACTTCAATAACTTTAAAGTAGATAAACACTAGCTTCCGCTGGTACAGAAGTAGCTATATGTGAGCTCACAAGTGTTTAAAATGAGAAAACACTTAGTTTGGGGTGAGTACAAAGCAAATTGGGCAGGGCTTCCTCGCCTTTTCTCCTTGCAAAATGGCCATCCCAAGCCCTCTATTTGTAGAGGATGGAGTCGTAGGTACCTGCGGCTGGGTCGCAGGTGTACCAGAGGCTTCCCGGGGTGCCCCGGGCTTCACGGGTCCCGCCGTCTCAAAGTACGTGTACGTAGGCAACATGATGTCTGATCGAACATTCAGAATTGCAATTCGGGCATCCGACTGAGGTATATAGGACCTATTTCAGACTGATGTTGTCTAGAGTTATGCAATGACATGGGATTAGAGGTTGTACGAAGTCATGAAGATGGGACGATACCCTCAGGTCTTCAGCTTCAAATTCTATCTGTTATTCTGCATAATAGTCACTCGGGATTGGTTTTCCTTGGCTCTTGTGGGACATTGCTGTGCAGAAATGTATGTCTAAAATGTTGAGACGGCGTGATGTGGCATCATGGTGGCAAGATGATGACTTTGCCCCTCACCGGGGTTATCTCCAATTTGGACTGATAAAGCAGACGTTACTCAGGGTTATCACTGAGATTGGATTGCTGCAAATATTGAAGGTCATCAGTGTCATCTCTGAGGTGTGCCTGTCTTATACTGAGTGCCTCGGTGTGAGCACCGAGGTTGAAGCTGATGGCATGCATTTGAAACAAGCATTTCTGGGGTTATCTCCAGAACTGCCACTGCCTTCCTTGGGGTTATCTCCAAGGTTTGAATATGCTATTCCCAAGGTTGGGACTGAGACGGAACATCTCAGGGTTATCTCCAGGATGAATCTGTCTTCTCCGATTTGTGTTCTGGTATTGGATTTGCTTACCTCGGGTTATCTCTGAGGTTGGAATTGTTACTCCCGATTTGTGTTCCAGGGTTGAGCTGTTACTCCCAATGTGTGTTCCGGGATTGAGTTATTTCTCCCGGTGGTATCCAAAATGGATATGAACCGTCTTCCAGGGTTTCCTCTTAAAAGACAACTCTGCGTTCCAGCGATGTCAGTAACAGATATGCAGAAAATTATGAGTGTCTACATATGCCCCTCTTTATCATATTCATGCAATGCAATGCATGGATAGGATAAAGAATCCTAGACACTTGAAATATAACATGGCACAACTGTATGATGCATGTGTATGGGGTTGTTGCCCAATATACTGAGGATGATTGCTATCTCCATATAGCTTCTACTGGGGATTTAGCAATGATGACCAAATTGGATGTGGAATCCAAATCTTTGAGGATGTTAATGTTGGGGTTATCACCAGAGTCCTGAATCCCTGATACAGACTTGATTTCGAAGAAGTGCCTCTTATATGTAAGAGATCTGTGAGGACAAAGCTTTGTCTGTTTGAGGATGTGTATAACATATTCCGTCATTAATCCTCCTTGATGACATTTCCCTTTCCTGGTTTGTATCGCCAGAGTATGTCAATGTTCTATTGGTTTTACTGCCAACAGTAAATGTTGTCAGGGTTGCCCGACCTTCGTTGACGTGTGAACCAACGGTTTACCACGCGTTGTAACCCCCGCCGGGGATACATTTTATCCTTTGTTGATGTGTAGATCAACGGATGAACTCCCTGCTGGGGATAAATTCCAAGGCTGCTTGGACTTTGTTGATATGTGTATCAACTGATGAAATCATCATATGGTTTTTAATGTGACGTTGGGTTTACTTGCCAACGACTGACCTGATGTCAAGGGTGCTTGACCTTCATTGATACGTACATCAATGGATGACAATGCGCTGTGATCCCCGCCGGGGTTGTTGTATTATTGTTGATGTGTGTGTCAATGAAACATGCGCTGTAACCTCCGCCAGGGTGACGCTGGAGAATATGAGTACCCGAGTATGAAATCCTCGAATAGCTCTCGATGCTTCGATGGGTTTACTTGCCATCGGTGAAATAACGTCAAGGCTACTTGACCTTCATTGATACGTACACCAATGGATGACAATACACTGTGACCCCCGCTGGGGTTGTTGTATTTTGATATATACAAGCGCGTTGTAACCCCCGCAGGGGTTCCACTGGATCATCGCTGATATGTATCAACGGCTGAAATCATTGGCCGACTTTCGACGCTCCGTTAGATTTACTTGCCAACGATTACAATGATTCCAAGGCTGCTTGACCTTCGTTGATGTGTATGTCAACAGATGATATACGTTGTAACCCCTGACGGGGTTATGTACTTTGACATATGTATCGCGTTGTGACCCTCGTCAGGGTTTTTGTAAAGTAGGATGACGATCCTAAATGAGAGGAATCAGACTTGCGTGAGGTATCGTTGAGCGTGACTTGTATCATTGAGATCATCGGCATAGTGTACCCTATGTTTGGGTGAATACCAATGAATGATGTGAAGACCCACGGTTCAACCAGGATTGTAGGCTATTCTGCTCAATCGCGTAGCGTTTTTATCCCTGATTTGGCCTTTTCAGCTTGCGAGAACTCTTTTGAACTCAAACTGGACCGAGTCGAAGGGGTGGGACCCACATAGGGGTGCCATAGGTACACCTGCTACAACCATAGATGGACCTGCGGCCAACCGTAGATGATAAAAATCAGTAGGTTGCTTTCATAAGTTATTTTTAACTTGCGTCGCGAAGGAAATCTGAGAGCTCTTCTTCAGATCTACTGAGTTCGGACATCTTTCTACAAATTCTGTCACCGTACAAGTGTTCTACACTGTCCTGGTAACGTATGCATGTACTTTTTTCCTGTTTTTATCCGTTGGAAAATGACTTATCATATGAAATGCATCTAAACACATAGTAGTGATTATGTATGCTCAAATGATTTGATAAAAATTATTCAACATAGTAAATGTTAGTATTAAATCATGCTAAACATAATGATGTGAAAAATTTTGACTTTTGAGACTGACAAATTGGCACCTTTTTCTGCTATTTTTATCCTATCTGAGGACATTTGAGCATAAGGTAAGAAGGAAAATTACTCCTAGCATTAAGGTTAACCTTATGTGTTGATGATTTTGCATATAGTATGTATATGACTGTGGGCAGGTGTGCTACTGAATGGCCACCTAGTCATGCATATGTGCATGTGGATAGTCCTATTTTCAAAGAAAACTATGGCAAAATTTTCCTAAAATGTAGGAATTGTGTAGTCATACATTTTTAATTCTACTGGTAGATGTATGTTAAAATGATGCATGCATGCATGTAGTCATTAAATGCATTTTGAAAATCTCCAGGTTAGAAGATACCACACCATTTTTGGGGTGATTTGGAGACTTATTGTCCAGATATTATGGATCTGAATCAGCCGAGTAGTTCCCATAGGACCACTTCTGGTGTACGGAGGAGGGCTTCTGAAATGCCTCGACCCTGTTCCATTAGACAGCCTCGTCGGTTGGTAGAGGCGGTGATACGTCAAGTCCAGGTTGATGTACTGGACGTCGAGGACGAGGAGGAGGATGTTCCGGTTGCGGATCCCGCTCCTGCTGCACATATTTCGCGTAGGGAGCTCCCGAGTATTCAGGTAGCAAACCCAGAGCTTCTGGGTGACTTGAGTCGACATCCCTCGATATATTTGCATACTAATGAGGTATGACGTCAGAACTTGATCTTCCTTCTTTCCTATTTGTGAGGAGTAAAAGGATTTAATGTTGATCTGTATTTCATGCAGGTTCTTGGCTTTACGCAACTTCGAGGGAACTGGTTCAGTATACACTCTATGTACCAGGCTCTTCATCCTGACTATAGAGCAATTGTGCATGACTGGGGTTTTAGAGCATTCTTTTCCATCCTTCCCTGCAGTTGCCCCTGGGGTTACCTCAGGGCATTGTCTGAGCGGTGGTTTCACCAGACTCAGTCACTCTATTTGTTGGACTGCGAGGTAATGATGATGCTGATGGATTGATAATTTCTCACAGGTATGGAGTTTGGAAGGGAGCCAATGCCTTGCACGACAGATATTACCCCGACTACCGTCAGATCCTTATTAAGAGTTCCGGCGGAGGTACTCAAGGGCAGAACTATCCGTGCGGGTCCTTTGAGCGTAGATGCTATGAGTGGGCTATTGAGCGAGTCCATGCTAGATGATGTTAGAGTCAGGGATCACATTCTTCGACGATTATTCCTAATGATCATTAGGGGCTGCTTCATAGTAGATAACTCTTCTACGGTGTCGTTCGCTTTGATCAGCGCCACTAGGCATGTGGATCGTATTGGAGAGTATGATTGAAGTTCTTATACCTTTGCCTATTTCCTCAGGGGAATGCGTATCCGCTCACAGGGCTTGGCCGAGGCTTGGTTAGGATTTTACTCATTTTTGTTGGTAAGTATTTCTCTTATCATTTACAATGTATAGGTTAAGAGTGTTAACTAACAGTAGATGTTTGCCTTTATGTTGATAGTTTTGGGCTTACGAGAGGGTCCCATGTTTACGTCCGGTGAGTATGCTAGGATTAGATACCTACCCACGAGAATGGCGATGGCATTATTCCATACTGGCGGAGGTCCCCGTAGCTGAGGGTTTCACTCACTGCCGCTTGTAGCTAGAGTTGTTGACAGCTGACATTATCATATGGATTCCCTATTCTGGGGAGCATTTGGCTATCGAATTTGAGGATGGATACCCGACTGGTGTCGAGTACGTGATTTCCACCCGTAGGGTTCCTCTCTTTACAGATAGAGGATGGGAGCTCTATTTAAGTGAGCGTGCTATTAGGAGCACCACATGAGAGATCCGTATATCGATCTTACCTCCTGCTAGGAGTTATTGGCATGTATCGCAGTCATCTGTCATTGATATCCCATTGTTGGGTGTTGACGGTTTTGCATTATCAGAGGGTCCCTGCACTCAAGATGTATTCCAGCATTGGTGGTTCCCTCATATTATTGGAGCCCAGACCCGCGCCACTCAGTTCATGGGGGATATGGTTCTAGGATCCGTGATGATGACGGATTGGTTAGCCTGTGTTTGAGATCCGACTTATGTGACACAGATTGACAGTTTGACCCGACAGTTGGACCAGGCACATATCTTTAGCTGGCATTTGGACAGAGATCCGGCAGAGGCAGATTCGTTTGATCCTTCCAGCTCAGGCACTGGCCCCTCAGATGACCCATTTGGTTTTGCTGGCGTAGATCCTCCTTTGTATCGGCCTGATATCCCTGTTGATAGAGATCTAGTGACTCAAGAGGAGTTACATCAGGTGGACAGGATTAATGATGTGGACATCGACACCATTGTCTTTTTCTGATGTTTATTTTCATTATATCTTTTGATAGGCCTCTGTTAGCTAGTGGGTGTCTGTGCCCCATTCTTGCTATATCTTTTAATAAGCCTCTGTTAGTAGTAGGGCGTCTGTGCCCCATTTCCCTATATTTGTAGCTGTACAGAGATGATGTATTTGATGATGATATACTTAGGAATGTATAGACAGTTTTTTTCATTCCCTATATCATATTGCCATCTATTATCTGTAATGCATGTATCATGTTATGCATATGTATGTATGTCCAGAGATATTCAGCATTAACCCCGTGCAGATATCTTCTTCGATAGTTAGCCGTATTGATCATACCCGACCATCATTGGTGGTATCGGGTATGCGATCGTGGTATGATAGCATGTCGCCATCAGACAGGGTTGCAGCATACTATGACCCTGTTGATGTTTCAGGTTCCCACAGGATTCGTGGATGCCATGCTGGAGTACTGGGTATCGGAGATGTAGGTTTTCCAATTTGGAACCCAGGAGTTGACTCCCACCCTGAAGGAGTATACACGGTTGACGATGCTGCCACTGGACAGACCTTGCGTGCATATGGCTTTGGGGGACATGAGTTAACGGTTCATGACCCTCACTGGACTGAGGCATAGAGTGGTGCAGGATGAGCTTACATCTGGCCACGTTATATCCCAGCATTTTTTGTTTGACAGATTTAGCTCTGAGGATAGTTATAGACGACATTCCGGGGATTTCACCATACCAGAGGATCATTGGCGTCTGTCCAGGGTAGATGTACTTCTATTGTGCGTACTGTCATATGTCTACATGCCACTGTATATGGATGAGTTGGACATAGGAGTTATCATGGCGGTGAGAGCTCTCAGGGAGGGTCGTACCATCATACCTATGATTATAGCTGAGACATTGAGGTCAGCTACATACTGCTGCACTTATTCGGCAGAAGTATTTACGGGCAGTTCGGTCATGCTATACGTCTGGTTTATGTCACACCTGAGACCGATTGGCACTTTCAGACGGCATGGGTATTGCTTCACCCATGATATAGCCATGACATATTTATTTCAGCCTGCGGAGTGTACGGATGCTGTATCTTGGTCCGCTTTCTTAGCTGATATTGTAGACCCGTTTAGTATATTGCCATGCTTCGGGCTCAGCTCACCTTATAGCTTTATTACTCATGCTCCGGGCATGGATTACATCCCTCTGGCTGGTTTAAGGGGTATGACTACTTACCATCCACTGGCCGTGACGTCGCAGTTTGGCTAGTTTCAGGATTTTCATCCTTTCGAGGGAGCATTGGGCCAGCGTTTAGCTTCTCGCTATCTTTCAGCAGAGGACCGATCCCGTGTGTATGCATGTTGGGATCAGCGTGAGATAGCTACTTTTTCCATTAGTCATCTAGGTTGTTCCGTAGAGTATTCTGAATGGATGAAGACAGAGACTGCACCGGCTGAGGTAGTATCCACATTGTCGAGTATTGACTCAGATGGTGGAGAGCCCATTGAGGACATTGATTCTCACACCGAGGAGGACCCATCTACTGGGTTGCCAGTATTTCCTTTAGATTCTCCCAGTACTAGCACTGTCGTGATTCAGCATTCGGCACAGTACCTTAAGCAGAGTCTTCATCTGATGACCTTTGAGAGAGATCACGCTAGAGCCCTGATGTTGACAGCTCTTGATGGGAGAGACGCAGCCCTGTCAGAGAGGGACGAGGCATTAACTCGTATAGATGCCGCTGTCGTTGAACGGGATGAGGCCAGATCAGCCAGAGATGCAGTGATAGTCGAGCGGGACAGTGCCATATCTTCTCGGGATGTAGCCGTCACAGACAGTACTGTAGTGAGGTCCCTTACCACTGGCATGCTTATAGAGATGAGAAGTTATATCGATGAGCACATGGTCACCATGCAGATGGCGGCAGATATGTTGGGTCGTGTGGATATCCTCGTACAAAAGACCACAGCCTTACCTCATTCTTCTGATAGGGATACCATGTTGGGCTTGTTAGCTCGCATATACGTCGATTTGTATATAGGCTCGTATTTTCCTGCACAGACTAGCTTAGCCATTTTGTCATGTACAGTTTACATTATGTATATCAAACAACATTAAATATAGTAGGGAAATATATATTTTTGATCACTTCCCGTTTAAATATGCTATGATACTTGCTTGATATTTGCCTGCTTCTTCAGGGCTTCTGATCTTGATGTATTCTAAATTCCTCCTTGATGGATGGACATTGAGTTGTCTCAGGATAGTTCAGAATAGAACATGGATCTGTGTGTATCCCTGCCATCTTTGGTGTCTTGGGACTGGTTTCTGTATAGAAATGTGGAGAGGATTGTGGCTTTCCTCTCTAAGATTGACCGCACCACAGATGGTCGCCAGTACCCCTATTTAGGAGGAGCCTAGTTAATTCCATCTCTTATGGATTGGTGTTGCTCTTCAAGGTACAACCGCAGCTTAGATGGTCGTCGAATCTCCTATTCGCGAGGAGAGGTTGGGTAATTCCATCCCTTTGGTTTGAAGCTAATGCAATGTAGTGGATTGAAGTTTGATCCCAATACCATCGATAAGTATTTGTGTTCTGGTAGGGGGTTAGACCAAACCATAAATGGCTGCCTACGTACTCCTATTGAAGAGGAGATCAGGTCTGCGTAATTCGAACCTAGTGTAAGAGGTTCAACGCTGTTTATGAAAGGCATATGGGTGTAGAAGCTTTATTGATGAAGAAGGTTGTAGAAATGTTTTTGTGGTTTTTATTTTTGTAGAAAAGGGTAGAAAGGTTTTTGTTGTTTTTTTATTGCGACCAGGCCATATAGAATATGGTTTCCTACGTACTCTCGTGTATCAAGGAGATCAGGTCGACATAGTTCACCCCTCAGGGCGAGTTGAAAAGTGTGATCCCATGTGTAGGATAAACTGCGGGGAAGAAAGTTTAATCCCATGTACAGGTCAAACTGTGGGGAAGAAAGTTTAATATCATGTCCAAGATAGACTGCGGGGAAGAGAAAGTTTGATTCTAGGTTGAGGACAAACTGCAGGTACGAGAAGTTTGATCCCATGTATGGGTAGCCAAACTGCAAACGCGAGAGGCTCAATCCGTAGTGGGATGACCTAAGTTGTATGAGCGCAGTGAAGCTAGGCTACTGGCTTAAAGAGTATGTTTCCCTGAGGGGCAAAGTATGGAAAAGAGTTGTATGTGGTAAAGGGTTAAAGAACCGGAATGACTGATGATCTGATGATCTGATGATCCAACACCGGGATGTTTGCTTTATGGTAACTTCAGATGTAGTACTGTTTCACGGTGTCCAAGTTGATAAGCTGTGGAAATTCATCGCCGTCCATTTCTTGCAATTTGAGAGCACCTCCTGTCAATACTTCCTTGACAATAAATGGGCCTTCCTAGTTAGGAGCGAATTTTCCCTTAGATTGATCTTGGTTGTTGAGGATCTTCTTTAAAACAAAGTCATGTTGTTTAAACTGCCGTAGCTCGACTTTTCTGTTGTAGGATCATGCGATCCTTTGTTGATATAATTGACCGTGGAAGATAGCCGTGGTTCGCCTTTCATCTATTTGAGACAATTGGTGATACCTGTCTTGTACCCATTGATCTTCATCTAGTTGAGCGTCCATCAACACTCGGAGGGATTCTATTTCTACTTCTATGGGGAGTACTTCTTCCATCCCATAGGTTAATGCGTAGGGGGTTGCCACAGTTGAAGTGCGCATTGATGTTCTGTAGGCTAACAGAGTAAGAGGCAATAGGTCAGGACATCCTTTGTGATTGGCAGACATCTTTTGCATAATTTTCTTGATGTTTTTGTTAGCCGCTTCAACAGCACCATTCATCTTTGGACGATAGATGACGGAGTTAAGGTGTTTGATGTGAAATTAACTGCATAGTTCCTCCATCATTTTATTGTTGAGGTTCTTAGCATTTTCTGATACGATTACCTCGGGTTGTCTATATCGACAACTTACATTGTTTCTGAGGAAAGTAATGATGATTTCTTTGGTAACTCTAGGGAAGGAGGTTACTTTTACCCACTTGGTAAAGTAGTCGATCATGGTGAAGATGAATCGATGTCCATTACTGGCTTTGGGCTCGATGGGCCCAATCACGTCCATTCCTCACATTGAGAAGGGCCAAGGCGAACTCATGTTATGGAGCTCCTGTGGAGGGGCGTGGATAACATTCCCATAAATTTGGCATTGATAACATCTCTTAACGTGGTCATAGCAATCAGCCTTGAGAGAGAGCCAATAATGTCTTGTCCTGAGGATCTTCTTGACAAGGAGGTGGCCACTCATGTATGGGCCACAGACTCCACCATGGATCTCATCCATGAGTCTCTAAGTTTGGTCTTTGTCTAAACATCTGAGAAGACATAGTCCTGCATCTCTCTTATAGAGTGCATCCCCGCTCAAGTAGAATTTTATAGCAAGTCGATGAATCTGCCTTTGCTCAGTCAGGCTCGCCTCAGCGGGTGTAAATCCATCTCGTAAGTACTCCTTGATATGCTAATACCAAGGTTGTTGGATGGGAGGTAGCTCATCTGATACTTCTCCAACATAGTTCCCATAGGCTGGTGCCTTTTGCAGGGCTAATGTGACGCTTGGCATGTGTTCCTTATCAGGTATGTGCATCAAGGAGGCCAAAGTTGCTAATGCATCCGCAAAGTCATTCCTATTACAAGGAATATGTATAAAGGAGATTTCTTCGAACTCCAAAGCCATCTATAAAACTTACCGATGGTAAGGTAGTAATCACAGCTCTTTGGTTTGATAGATTCTTGTGGATTGTTTGATTACCAACTCTGAATCCCCAAAGACAGTTAAGCGTCTGATACCCATTGAACGGACAAGTTTTAGCCCCATGATATAGCCTTCATACTCAGCTGTGTTGTTGGTGCTGATAAACTGTAATTTGACGGCGACGGGATACTGCTCCCCAGTACCGGATACTAGAACTGCTCCAGCTCTAGAACCTTCCATATTAACAGCTCCATCAAAATACATGTTCCATATTGGACATGCATCGTACTGATGTTGTTGCTAAATTGTCATTACCCTTTCATCTGGGAAGTACGTTTCCAAGGGTTTAAAGTCCCCTGGAGGTGCGGTGGCTAGTTGATCCACAATTCCTTGACCTTTAATGGACTTTTGAGTCACGTGGACAATGTCAAATTGTTGTAGGATCAACTTCCATTTGGATAGCCGACAATTCAGTATGGGTTTACTGAACACATACTTGAGAGGATCCACGCGGGATATGAGATGGGTTGTGTGCCCATGGAGGTAATGTCGTAACCTCATGGCAGCCCATGCTAAAGCATAACAAGTCCTCTCAATCAGAGTGTACTTGTGATCACTGTTGCTGAATCTTTTGCTGAAGTAATAGATAGCTCGTTCTCGGTCTCTATCGTCTTTTTGGCCCAGCATGCAGCCCATGGCATTGTTACTTTGTGGATAGGTACATGAACAGGGGAACATCATTCCTGGGTGGTATCAAAATAGGAGCTTTGACTAACTGCTCTTTAATTGTAAAGAAGGCATTCTGGCACTCATCATTCCATTTCATGGAGGAGTTCTTCCTTAACAGCTTAAAGATAGGCTCACAGGTTGATGTGAGTTGAGAAATGAATCGGCTAATGAAGTTGATTCTTCCCAAAAATCCTCGTATTTCCTTCTCTGTCTGAGGAATGGGCATTTCTGTGATGGCCTGGATTTTGGTAGGATCCAGCTCAATTCCTTTGTGGCTGACTAGTAATCCTAGCAACTTACCTGATTTAACGCCAAAGGCGCACTTGCCTGGATTTAACTTCAAGTTGTACTTACGCAACCTGTTGAAGAGCTTTCTTAGGTGGTCTAAATGGTCATCCTCCTTCCGGGATTTGATAATGATGTCATCCACGTAGATCTCGATCTCTTTGTGCATTAAGTCATGGAAGAGAGCCATCATAGCTCGCTGATAGGTAGCTCCGGCATTGATGAGGCCAAATGACAATCGTCTGTAGCAAAAAGTTCCCCAAGGAGTGATGAAAGCAGTTTTTTCACGATCTTCCTCAGCAACCATGATCTGATGGTACCCCGCAAAGCAATCAGCAAAGGAGTGCATGTCGTATTATGCAGTATTGTTAATAAGAATGTGGATGAATGGCATAGGAAAGCTATCTTTAAGGCAAGCTTTATTCAAATCCCTGTACTCCACGCAAACTCGCACCTTTCCTCCAGGTTTAGGCACGAGCATGATGTTAGATATCCACTCAGCATATGTAGACACCATGATAATACCAGCTTAAAATTGTCTCACGATTTCTTCTTTCACCTTCAAACTCCACTCAGGTTTCAATCGCCTGAGCTTCTGCTTGACTGGCATGAATCCCTCTTTAATGGAAAGGCGATGAAGAACAATGTCAGTGGACAAACCCACCATGTCTTCATGAGACCATGTAAACACATCCTGAAATTGGGTTAATAGCGTAACCATATCATTCCGTTAGTTTGGGGTAAGGTCTGAACCAATCTGGATTAACTTAGGGTTTTCTAAGGTTCCAAGATTGAAGGAGGTGGTTTGATCAAGGTTGGGTTTAGGCTTGTCTTCGACCCATTCTTTGATCTCCGAAGGCACCTCAATGTCCTCTTGTGTTTTCGTCAAGGCTGAATTCATCTCTACACCAAAGTCACAATCTTTGTGGAGAAGAGGCACCGTATCAGCAAGTACAGGCACATCTAAGTTCAGATTCCTAAAACAAAATATGCTTTCACTTAATATATATGAAACTATTTAATTATACATAATGTTAGCATATACAGACAAAACAACTGCGAGTACTATACAGAAAAGTAAGCAGTTATTATATCTACAGGGAAGAAAGAAGTCCTGCCCATTTTACCGTTGTTGAATAATACAAGGAGTGCTGCTCCAATTGGCAAGGATAAAGTTCGGGTGGAATGCGTTGATGGAGGGGCTGTCATCATCCTCCTTTTCCTGAATGATGACCATAACATCTGGGCAATCATCGTCTGGGGTATATCTGTTTGTATGTTCATCATGAACAATGATGCGCATGCCCGACATTATCTGGATGACATTTTGTTTGATTCTTTGCTTCTCTTCCTCCACTCTTGAATCTAGAACAAAGACTTCTTTTGCTTTGAACAGCACTGGTTTGGGAAATAGCATAGCCATCACGCTGGTTGGCACCTTTATAGGAGGTTGTGCGGACTTAACGTTTAAAAGCGAAGATAAACGCCGTGTGGTTAAAGCTAAAGGAATCTATTGATGCTTATAAGGATTCCTCTGACTAGAACTGGCAGAATAGCCTAGTCCAGCTGTCCCAGTTTTCCTGGCTACTTGGATGGGGTATTTGATACCTTGGTGATCTTTACTCAGCCCTTGTCCTAGCTGATGCCCCAAGGACATCATTTCTTGAGTAGCCGACATTACTTCGGCAAAGATTTTGGGTACGGGCAATGGCGTTCCAATAGTTTGGTATTGAGTATTGCTCACTTCCAAGGCTTGAAAACTGATCGATTCAACATCTATATTAGTGCTGATGAATGGCAGGTCCCCATGTTGAGGACACTCTGGTTCAGCATTGATCGTGACTAGGCTATTGTTGATAATGTATTTCAGTTGCTGATGAAGGGTGGAGGGGACTGCCCCAGCCATATGAATCCATGGTCTTCCCAAGAGTAGGTTGTATCCTGAATCTATCTTGAGTATGTGGAAAGACATGCAGAATGTATGGTGACCAATCTCAATTGGCAGCTCAATCTCTCCGACTGAATTTCGTCGGGATCCATCAAAATCTTTGATGATCGTATGGCTACTTCAGATTCGATTGAGATTGACGTTCATCTTCAACAATGTAGCGTATGGACAGATATTTAAAGATGAACCTCTGTCTACTAAGACTCCAGCTAGCATATATCCGGAGGACAAGACCGCAATGTGTAGCGACTTGCAATGACCGGTCCCTTCGGGCGGTATGTCATCATCATTGAAAGAGATCACATTGTTGTTGAAAATGTGATCAGCCAGATGTTATAATTTTTCCACATCCACTAATTTTGGCAAGTAAGCTTCTTCCAAAACCTTTAGTAGAATCTTCCTGTGATCCTCGGAAGTTAAAACCAAGTCTAGTATTGAAATTTGATGTGAAGCTTCTCTTAATCTTAAAACCACCTTGGCTTCATTATGCCCCATGGCACGGAGGAATTTTTCAATCTTCTCCATGGGAATTTTCTCCTTTGATTTGATGGTAGACTTCATCACCCGTTGGGGAAGATACATTAGATTCTCCTTCGATACTGCAGTAGTTGTATGAAAGGTGGATCCTTCACCTTCTTCATAATTCCACGAAACTGTGTGTAGGCTAATAATAGGATATTGTGCTCTGCATGGTAAGTTAATTGGCTCGGGAGTGGCCACTTTCAAAGGATTGTTGCTTCCTCTAAGTTGAATCGTTGTTATAAAGAGTGGCTTGACAATTCCATCAACCTCAGTGGAGATAACTGATACCAATCCCTTCCATTTAGTAGGATAGGTATTCTCACTACCACGTAGCACAGTATCATCGTCTGCTAGTTGCAGGACACCGCTATCAATGAGATTCTGGATAAGGTGGCGGAGTGCCCAGCATTCTTCTGTGTTATGACCGCGAGAATGGGAGTGAAATTGACATACTCCATCAGAATTGTACCGTCCTGAACGTGGATTGATTGGAGGTAGAAGGGAATTAATCCTTCCTTCATTGATTAGCATTTGAAGGATTTCCTCCATAGGTTGGCCCAGATATGTAAATTCCCTTCTGTTGACAAAATCCCGACGAGCTTTGGCATTCACTCTCTTTGCCACTTTGTTATCCATTATTTCACTTTCTAGAGGTGAAGAGGGAATATTCATGACAAGAGGAAGGAGACTAGCATGCTCCTGGCTGATTAATTGGCGTGTGACTTGATGCTGGTATGTCACCAGTTCTGCCAATTGCTCAATTTGCTTGCATAGAGTTTTCATCATTCGTTCCATTGAGAACTAGAATTTGGCATAATCCTATCGGTTAGCACCGTCTTTGGTGATCTAGGATGCTTCACCGTTAGAATTGGAACTTTGTCCACTGCTCCAATTAATCATGTTGACTTCTTCCTCTTTGTGTGGAGGAAGAGGGTTGTCTTGTACGCGAGGTTGATCTGGTTTGGTGACCACAATCTCACCGTTGTCTATCAGGTATTGGATCTTATGTTTCAAGGCCCAACAATCTTGAGTATCATGTCTAGGTGCCCCGGCATGATAAGCACATTTCCGAGCAGCATTAAAACCCCTACCATTAGGGCTGGCTGTTAGAAGAAGATGCGTGATTTTCTTCTGCGTGGTCAGAAGAGTAAGAATGTTCTCGAGGGAGTCCCCTAAGGGTTTGAACACTCGAGGACGTTTGACTTCTCCACCTTTTGGTATTGGAGGGTTTGACGATTGTCCTGGAAAGGGAGTGTAATTTCTCCTCTGGATAGGCATGTTCTGATTGCCTTTTTGACCCTGTAGTATTAGGGAAACATCCTCTTCTTTCTTTTTATGAACCCTCCGGGGGTTGTTTCCATAATTTTCGGATTAGATGTGTTCAGCAACAGCTTTAAGGGCAGCTAGGTATTGAATCTTTCCTGACTTCAATCCCATTTCAGCCATCTCCCCATGTTTGACCAATTCAGAAAATGGTTTACCGATGCCAGCTAATACTCTTTCATAGAAAGAAGCTTCTTGTATGTCGATAAAGGTCATAACAATCTCTGACTCAGTCATAGAAGGAATAACTTGAGCAGCAAGGTGCCTCCACCTTTGAGCATACTCTCTAAAAGACTCGTTGGACTGTTTCTTGACCTTAGTAATCTGGTACAGGTCAGGAGCCATCTGAGATTGGAAACTATATTGCGTGAGGAAGGCATGAGCTAGCTCTTCCTAGCTATGGATCTTTGAATTGTCTAATCTAGTATACCATGAACAGACTTCTCCAGTCAGATTTTTCTGGAACAGTTGCATTTTGAGCTTCTCATCTTCCGCATAAGATCCGAGTTCTCTAATGAACACCTTAAAATATGTGTAAGGATCTCCTAACCCATCGTACTTTTCAAAGTCAGGAGTTTTGAACTTTTCTGGATAATATACCCCAGGATATATACAAAGATCAGCATAGGAGACACTCCCGTGTGCTCCAATTCCATTAATAGAACGCAGGGTTTCTTCCATTTGCAGAACTTTCTTTCTGATGTCACCAGTGTCTGGATCTTTTGTGAGATGGGTGGCATCATGACTTTTGTTGGTTGTATCCAACTGCAGTTCAGGTATTGTAATGGCTTTATCAGGACCTTGAGTTCCTCCTTGTGTAGAGGATTCAGCATGTACGGGTATTTTTGGACCCTGCGTCGATTAATGTAGTTCTTTAAGTAGAACAGCCAAGTATATGATTTGTTTACTTAATCCATCAAATTCTTAGCGAGAAATTGGATTAGACTGGTCAGATGAAGACATGATTGGTTGTAGGCCTGTGGCCTTTTTGGACTTTGATCGGGTAATAGGTCTGAATGCTTCCCTGTGACAAAACTGGCATAGTTTAGTTTTTAGGGAATGTGTAAATTTTAGCATGCTATGTGGTGTGTCCATTTTAGGAATTTTTGTCCTGCAAAACGGATGTTAGCTATTCGTAGTACAGGATAGCATGTTAATGTAAATATGTATATGCACATATTTCTTCATATTTCTCATTACATGGAGATGAATATGGAATGTAAATTACAAGTAATTGTTTTTACAAGTAATTTAAAATGAGAAAGCATGAAGAGACTTTCCTCCGCGTTTGGTTTATCAGAGGCTGGCCTATCTTAGGTTACTCCCGCGGCTTTTCGGCATGAAGGTTCCCAAATCATCGCAATTTGCTCGACGGGAAATTAATCCGGTCTTTCAACTAGAGCGAATTTGGGTGGTACCCTTCCTGAGCCTCGCGAAAATTAGTCTTCCTACGAGTCCAGTAATAAAACACCAACAGGATAGCCTCCTGGTGGAGGGACCACACAACATACATTAACATACATCGCGTCTCACCGTATATTAAAATGACGACATGTGCGAAGCACTAATATCACAGGCAGATATAGTGTAAAACATTATTCGCAGTAAAGAAATGCATTTGTACACATTCATCATAAATGTAAATGCAACATCCACACACAAGCATATAACAGTTTTGAAAAGTTTGTAATAGCGGCTTAAGTCCTCTTACTGGAGTCCCCAGCAGAGTCGCCACCTGTCGACGTCGGGATTTTTATTTGTCCCTTTTCGTTACCTGTTTTTTTGTGTTATCATTTTAGGTGAGATTTGTTTGAAAAAACAAGTGAAAAAGGTCCGATATGTGTAATGTCGACGATTGGACTATAAGAGTCGCTAGTTGGTTTATTAACTGCTTGTACCAACACAACCGAGAAAAGGTTTACACATTGACCCAGTGATATGACACTGCCAAATGGGTCAGTGAAATAGAGATTCATTTAGGGTCCGGGGACTTGCTTATGCGGAGAGAAGGTGTTAGGCACCCCCCCCGACATCCGTGTTGTCACGGTGACCGCCACTTTTCAAGAAACTATTATATGAATGTGTGTGTGTGTGTGTGTGTGTGGGTCAATGTGTTGTTATTTGGAAGTAGTGCGAGGCTTCGTTCGTACCTATATACATAGGGTTTGAATTTATATAAAAATTCATTTTTTTAAGCAAGATATGGCAGTGATGTTTTAAAAGAGGTTTTTCAAAACCAGTGCTCAATAGTAATTGAGACCTTTTACACTCCCATTTTATTCAATATTCGGCTTGGTTGATTTTATTTTACAGATGCTAGGCAATTGTGTGAAAATAATGTACAAAAGGTGCTGAATTCCTCGTGGGTATGAGAACCATCTAAGAAAATCTAAACATCACAGATAAATTTACAAGCTGCTTATAGCTGAAAAGGTCCATCACGGGAACTGAATCTAGATTCAGTGGATTGAATCTGTGATCACATGATTCCTAGGCTCACATGATGCCGCAATTGATATAAACACAGTGTAGACACTCGAAATTTTCTGCACACGTGTTACTGACATTACAGGAAGGTAGATTCGTCTTTCAGAGATAATCCTGGAAGACAACTCACATTCAGTCCGGATACTACCGAAAGTTCAGTTTCAACCCCAGAACACACACTGGGAGTAACAGTCTCGACCCCGAAACACACACCAGGAGTAACAATTCCAACCTCAGAGATGACCTCGAGGAATGCAGATCCAATACCGGAACACACACTGGAGAAGATCGTTTCGTCTCTGAGATAACCTCGAGATGTTCCAGTCTGAGTCCCAACCATGGGATTAGCTACCAACCTTGGCGATAACCCCAAGGAATGCAGTTCCGGTGATAACCCCGGAAATGCTTGTTTCAAATGCAAGCAGTTTTAATCTCGGCCCTCACACTGAGGCATTCAGTACAAGACATGCACACCTCAGAGATGACACTAAGGACCATCAACATTTGCAGCAGTCCAATCTCAATGATAACTCTGAGCAACGTCTTCTTTATAAGCCCAAATCGGAGATAACCCCGATGAGGGGCAAAGTCGTCATCTCGCCAACTTGACGCCACATCCCACCGTCTCAACATTTCAGACATACATTTCTACACATCTATGTTCCATAAGAGCCAAGGAAAACCAATCCCGAGTGACTATTGCGCAGGATAACGGATAGAATTTGAAGCTGAAGACCGGATGGCATCGTCCCATCTTCATGACTTCGTACAACCTCTAATCCCATGTCATTGCGTAACTCTCGACAATGACGGTCCGAAATAGGTCCTACATACCTCAGTCGGATGCCCGGATTGCAATCCTGAAAATTTGAGTGGACATCACGCTGCCTACGTTCACGTACTATGAGACAACGCGACCCGCAAAACCCAGGGCAATTCGGGCAGCCTCTGGTACACCTGCGGCCCAGCTGCAGGTACACCTATGGTTCCACCCTCTATAAATAGAGGGCTTGGGGTGGCCATTTTGTAAGAGAAAACGGCGAGGAAGCCCTGCCCAATTTACTCTGTACACACCCCAAACTGAGTGCTTTCTCATTTTAAGCACTTATGAGCTCACATATAGCTACTTCTGTACCGGCGGAAGCCAGTGTTTATCTACTTTAAAGATATAAAAGTCTTCCTTGGCAGCCCACTTTAAGTCTTCTTACATACTTTAAAGCCTTTCTCTTCATCTTTGCACACACTGTTCTTCACATTGAGAGTCGTGTTGTGTGTGTATGCCCGAACTTCGGTCCGTGGTTTATTTTTAGTTTGTATATATATATATACTTATATATATATATATATATATATATTTATAAATGGACTAACAGCATCGAGTTATGCCTCGATTGAGCCTAGACTTCGGTCTGGAGCGTTTAATGGCTTTCTATATATATATATATATATATATATATATATATATATATATAAATTGTGTGTCAAACTCTGTTCGATGAGCCTAGACTTATGTTTGGTGCGTTTAAATGCTTTCGTATATATATATATATACTTATATATATGAACTGTGTGTCGAACTATGTTCGATGAGCCTGGATTTTACATCTGGTGCGTTTACTGCTTTAATATATATATATATATATATATATATATATATATATATATATATATATATATATATATATATATATATATATATATATATATATATATATTTCGTCCCACCTGGAGTTTACTTCGTGGTGGTTGACCGTTTTTTATTACTTTCAGTACATTTCGTCCCGCCTGGAGTTTCCTCTGTGGTGGTAGATAGCTTTTAAAGCTTTATTTACATTTCTGATCCCCCATGGAGGTGCTTCGTGGTTGGTGATCATGTCTGTATATATATATATATATATATATATATATATATATATATATATATATATATTTATAACTTTTATATATATACATGCTTACTGCGTTTATATCAACTGCGGCATCATGTGAGCCTAAAAATCATGTGATCACAGATTCAGTCCACTGAATCTAGATTCGGTTTCCGTGATGGACCTTTTCAGCTGTAAGCAGCTTGTAAAACTTATCTGTGATGTTTGGATTTCCTCAGATGGTTCTCTTACCCACGAGGAATTCAGCACCTTTTTGTACATTATTTTCTTACAGATGCCTCGCATCTGTAAAATAAAATCAATCAAGCCGAATACGAGATAAAATGGAAGTATCAAAGGCCTCAATTACTATTGAGCACAAGGGTTTGAAAAACCTCTTTTCTAAAACATCACTATTATATCTTGTTTAAAACTGATTTTTTTAACATAAATTCAAACCCTTTGTATATAGGTGCAAACGAGGCATAGCACTACTTCCAAATAACAGCACATTGACCCACACACACACACATTCATATAACAGATTCTTGAAAAGTGGCGGTCACCGTGGCAACATGGATGTCGGGGGGTGCCAAACACCTTCCCTCCGCATAAGCAAGTCCTCGGACTCTAATTGAATCTCGGTTTCACCAACCCGTTTAACAGTGTCACATCACTGGGTCAATGTGCAAACCTTTTCTCGGTTGTGTTGGTACAACCTGTTAAAAAACCAACTGGCGACTCTTACAGTCCAATCGTCGACATTACACATGTCGGACCTTTTTCACTTGTTTTTTCAAACAAATCTCACCTAAAATGAGAACACAAAAAAATAGGTAACGAAAAGGGACAAATAAAAATCTCGACGTCGACAGGCGGCGACTCTGCTGGGGACTCCAGTAAGAGGACTTAAGCCGCTATTACAAGTTTTTCAAAATTGTTATATGCTTGTGTGTGGATGTTGCATTTACATTTATGATGAATGTGTACGAATGCATATCTTTACGGCGATTAATGCTTTACACTATATCTGCCTGTGATATTAGTGCTTCGCACATGTCATCATTTTCATATACGGTGAGACGCGATGTATGTTAATGTATGTTGTGTGGTCCCTCCACCAGGAGGCTATCCTGTCGGTGTTTGATTACTGGACTCATGGGAAGACTAATTCCCTACGGCTTAGGAAAGGCACCACCCAAATTCGCTCCAGTTAAAAGACCGGATTAACATCCCGTCAAGTAAATTGCGATGATTTGGGAACCTTCATGCCGAAAAGCCGCGAGAGTAACCTAAGATAGGTCAGCCTATGATATACCAAACACGGAGGAAAGTCTCTTCATGCTTTCTCATTTCAAATTACTTGTAAAGTCAACTACTTATAATTTACATTCCATATTCATCTCCATGTAATGAGAAATATGAGGAAATATATGCATATACATTAGCATGCTATCATGTATTACGAACAACTAACATCCATTTTGCAGGACAAAATTCGTAAAACGGATACATTACATAGCATGATAACATTTACACCATCCCTAAAACTAAACTATGCTAGTTTTGTCACATGGAAGCATTCGGACCTATTACCCGGTCAAAGTCCAAAAAGGCCGCATGCCTACAGCTAATCATGTCTTCATCTGACCAGTCTAATCCAGTTTCTCGTGAAGAATTCGACAGATTAAGTAAACAAATTACAGATTTAGTTGTTCTGCTTAAAGAACTACATCAATCTACGTAGGGTCCAAAAATACACGTACTTGCTAAATCCTCTACACAAGGAGGAACTCAAGGTTCTGATAAAGCCATTACAATACCTGAACTGCAGTTAGATATAACCAACAAAAGTCATGATGCCGCCCATCTCATAGGAGATCCAGACACCGGTGACATCAAAAAGAAAGTTCTTCAAATGGAAGAGACCCTTCGCGCTATCAAAGGAATTGGAGCACACGGGAGTGTGTCTTATGCTGACCTTTGTATATTCCCTGGTGTTCATTATCCAGAAAAATTTAAAACTCCTGATTTTGAAAAATATGAGGGGTTAGGAGATCCTTACACACATTTGAAGGTTTTTATCAGAGAACTTGGATCTTATGCAGAGGACGAGAAGCTCAGAATGCAGCTGTTCCAAAAGAGTCTGACTAGAGAAGCCCGTTCATGGTATACCAGATTAGACAACTCAAAGATCCATAGCTGGGAAGAGCTAGCTCACACCTTCGTCACACAATATAACTTCCAGTATCAAATGGCTCCTGACCGGTACCAGATTACCAAGGTCAAGAAACAGTCTAATGAGTCTTTCAGAGAATATGCCCAAAGGTGGAGGCGCCTTGCTGCTCAAGTTATTCCTTCTATGACAGAGTCAGAAATGGTTATGACCTTTATCGATATACAAGAAGCTCCTTTCTATGAGAGAGTCTTAGCTGGCATCGGTAAACTATTTTCTGAAATGGTCAAACATGGGGAGATGGATGAGATGGGATTGAAGTCAGGAAAGATTCAAGACCTAGCTGCCCTTAAAGCTGTTGCTGAACACGTCCATACCATAAATTATGGAAACAACCCCCGAAGGGTCCATAAAAAGAAAGAAGAGGATGTTTCCCTGATACTACATGGTCAAAAAGGTAATCAGAACATGCCTATTCAGAGGAGAAATTACACTCCCTTTCCAGCACAATCGTCAAACCCTCAAATACCAAAAGGTGGAGAAGTCAAACGCCCTCGAGTGTTCACACCCTTAGGGGACTCCCTCGAGAACATTCTCACTCTTCTGTCAACACAGAAGAAAATCACGCATCTTCTTCCACCAGCCAACCCTAATGATAAGGGTTTTAATGCTGCTCGGAAATGTGCTTATCATGCCAGGGCACCTGGACATGATACTCAAGATTGTTGGGCCTTGAAACACAAGATCCAAGATTTGATAGACAACGGGGAAATTGTGGTCACTAAATCGGATCAACCTCACGTTCAAGACAACCCTCTTCCTCCACACAAAGAGGAAGAAGTCAACGTGATTAATTGGAGCAGTGGAGAAAGTTCCAATTTTAACGGTGAAGCATCCCAGATCATCAAAGATGGTGTTGACAAATGGGATTATGCAAAGTTCCAATTTGCAATGGAATGACAGTTAAAAGCTCTTTGCAAACAAATCGAGCAATTGGCAGAACTGGTGACATACCAACATCAAGTAACACGCCAATTAATCAGCCAGGAGCATGTTAGTCTCCTTCCTCTTGTCATGAATATTCCCTCTTCACCTCCAGAAAGTGAAACAATAGAGGACAAAGTGGCAAAGAGAACGAATGCCAAGGCTCGTCGGGATTTTGCCAACAGAAGGGAATTTACATATCTGGGCCAACCTATGGAGGAAATCCTTCAAATGCTAATCAATGAAGGAAGAATTAAATCCCTTCTACCTCCAATCAATCCCCGTTCAGGACTGTACAATTTTGATGGAGTATGACAATATCACTCCTATTCTCGCGGTCACAGCACAGAAGAATGTTGGGCACTCCGCCACCTTATCCAGAATCTCATTGATAGCGGTGTCCTGCAACTAGCAGACGATGATACTGTGATACGTTGTACTGAGAATACATGTCCTACTAAATGGAAGGGATTGGTAGCAATTATCTCCACTAAGGCTGATTGTATTGTCAAGCCACTCACTATACCAACAATTCAACTCAGAGGAAGCAATAATCCTTTGAAAGTGGCTGCTCCAGAGCCAATCAACTTACCCTTCCGACCACAATATCCTGTTGTCAGCTTATAGAAAGTTCCTTGGAATTATGGAGAAGCTGAAGGATCCACATTTCATACAACTACTGCAGTGTCGAAGGAGAATCCACTGTATCTTCCCCAACGGGTGATGAAGTCTACCATTAAATCAAAGGGGAGAATACCCATGGAGAAGATTGAAAAATTCCTCCGCACTATGGGTCATAACAAAGCCAAGGTGGTTTTAAGCTTAAGAGAAGCTTCACACCAAATTTCAATCTTGGACTTGGTTTTAACTTCTGAAGATCATTGGAAGATTTTGTTGAAGGTTTTTGAAGAAGCCTACTTACCAACATCAGTGGATGTGGAAAAATTTCAACATTTGGTTGATCACATTTTCAACAACCATGTGATATCCTTCACTGATGATGACATACCTCCTGAAGGTACCGGTCATTGCAAGCCGTTACACATTGCGGTCTTGTCCTCCGAATATATGCTAGCTGGAGTCTTAGTAGATGGACCCTCATCTCTAAATATATGTCCTTACGCTACATTGTTGAAGATGAACGTCAATCTTAATCGAATCCGAAGTAGCCATACGATCATCAAAGCTTTTGATGGATCCCGTCGAAATTCAATCGGAGAGATTGAGCTGCCAATTGAAATTGGTCCCCATACATTCTGCGTATCATTCCACGTACTCAAGATAGATTCGGGATACAACCTGCTCTTAAGAAGACGGTGGATTCATATGGCTGGGGTAGTCCCTTCCACCCTTCATCAGCAACTGAAGTACATTATCAACAACAGTCTAGTTACAATCAACGTTGAACCGGAATGCCCTCAACAAGGTGACATACCGTTCATCAGTTTTAATTCCGATTTTGAGCCAGTCAGTTTCCATACTTTAGAAGTAATCAACCCTCAATTTCATGCCCTGGGAACGCCATTGCCCGTACCCAAGATCTCTGCCAAAGTAATGTCGGCTACTCAAGAATTGATGTCTTTGGGTCATCTGCCAGGACAAGGGCTGGGTAAAGATCACCAAGGTATCAAATACCCCATCCAAGTAGCCAGTCAAACTGGGATAGCTGGACTAGGCTATTCAGCCAGTTCTAGTCAAAGGAATCCTCATATGCATCAGTAGATTCCTTCAGCTTCAACCACGCGGCGTTTATCGTCGCCATCAACCTTTGAGTCTGCACAACCTCCTGTAAAGGTGCCAACCAACGTGATGGCTATACTATTTCCCAAGCCAGTGCCGTTCAAAGCAAAAGAAGTCTTTGTTCCAGATCCCAGATTGGAGGAAGAGAAATAAAGAATCAAATAAAATGTCGTCCAGATAATGTCGGGCATGCACATCATTGTTCATGATGAACATACAAAAAGATATACCCTAGACGATGATTGCTCAGACGTCATGGTCATCATTCGGGAAAAGGAGGACGATGACAGCCCCTCCATCAATGCAGTCCACCCAGACTTTATCCTTGCCAATTGGAGCAGCACTCCTTGCATTGGTCGACAAGGGTAAAATGGGCAGGACTTCTTTCTGCCTTGTAGATATCATAACTGCTTACTTCTCTGTACAGTATTAGCAGTCATTTTGCCAGTACATGCTAACATTTTATATAATTAAATAACTTCATATATACTAAGTGAAATCATATTTTGTTTCAGGACTCTGAACTTAGATATGCATGTACTTGCTGATAAGATGCCTCTTCTCCACAAGGATTGTAACTTTGATGAAAAGTTGGACTCAGACTTGCTGGAAATATAAGAGGACATTGAGGTGCCTTCGGAGATCAAAGAATGGGTCGAAGACAAGCCTAAACCCAACCTTGATCAAACCACCTCCTTCAATCTTGGAACCTTAGAAAACCCTAAGTTAATCCAATTGGTTTAGACCTTACCCCAAACCAATGGAATGACATGGTTACGCTATTAACCCAATTCCAGGATGTGTTTGCATGGTCTCATGAAGACATAGTGGGTTTGTCCACTGACATTATTCTTCATCGCCTTCCCATTAAAGAGGGATTCAAGCCAGTCAAGCAGAAGCTCAGGCGATTGAAACCTGAGTGGAGTTTAAAGGAGAAAGAAGAAATTGTGAAACAATTTCAAGCTGGCATTATCATGGTATCTATGTATCCTGAATGGATATCTAATATTGTTCCCGTGCCTAAGCCTGGAGGAAAGGTGCGAGTCTGCATGGATTATCGGGATCTAAATAAAGCTTGCCTTAAAGATAGCTTTCCTGTGCCCTTTATCCACATTATCATTGACAATACTGCGTAATACGGCATGTACTCCTTTGCTGATTTCTTTGCGGGGTACCATCAGATCATGGTTGCTAAGGAAGATCATGAAAAAACTACTTTCATCACGCCTTGGGAACCTTTTGCTATAGACGATTGTCATTCGGCCTTATCAATGCCGGAACTACCTATCAGCAAGCTATGATAGCTCTCTTCCATGACTTAATGCACAAAGAGATACAGATCTACGTGGATGACATCATTGTCAAGTCCCGAAAGGAGGAGGACCACTTAGACCATCTCAGAAAGCTCTTCTATAGGTTACGTAAGTACAACTTGAAGTTGAATCCAGTCAAGTGCGCCTTTGGCATTAAATCAGGCAAGTTACTAGGATTCATAGTCAGCCACAAAGGAATTGAGCTGGATCCTACCAAAATCCAGGCCATCACAGAAATGCCCATTCCTCAGACAGAGAAGGAAATACAGGAATTTTTGGGAAGAATCAACTTCATTAGCCGATTCATTTCTCAACTCATAGCAACTTGTGAACCTATCTTCAAGCTGTTAAGGAAGAACTCCTCCATGAAATGGAATGATGAGTGCCAAAATGCCTTCCTTACAATTAAAGAGCAATTAGTCAAAGCTCCTATTTTGGTACCACCCAGGGATGATGTTCCCCTGTTCATGTACCTGTCCATAAGTGATAATGCCATGAGCTGCATGCTGGGACAAAAAGACGATAGAGGCCGAGAACGAGCTATCTATTACGTCAGCAAGAAATTCAGCAGCAGTGAGCACAAGTACACTCTGATTAAGAGAACTTGTTGTGCTTTAGCATGGGACACCATGAGGTTACAACATTACCTCCATGGGCACACAACCCATCTCATATCCCGCGTGGATCCTCTCAAGTATGTGTTCAGTAAACCCATACTGAATTATCGGCTATCTAGATGGCAGTTGATCCTACAACAATTTGACATTATCTACGTGACTCAAAAGTCCATTAAAGGTCAAGGAATTACGGATCAAATGGCCGCCACACCTTCAGGGGACTTTAAACCCTTGGAAACATATTTTCCCGATGAAGGGGTAATGGCATTTCAGCCACACCATCAGTACGATACACGCCAAGCATGGAAGATGTATTTTGATGGAGCTGTTAATACATAAGGTTCTGGAGCTGGAGCAGTTCTAGTATCCGGAACGGGGGAGCAGTATCCCGTCGCCGTCAAATTATAATTTATCAGCACCAACAACACAGCTGAGTATGAAGGCTGTATCATTGGGCTAAAATTTTGCCGTTCAATGGGTATCAGACAATTAACTGTCTTTAGGAATTTAGAGTTGGTAATCAAACAATCCACGGAAATCTATCAAACCAAAGAGCTACGTTTGATACCTTACCATCGGCAAGTTTTACAGATGGCTTCAGAGTTCGAAGAGATCTCCTTTCTACACATTCCTCGTAATATGAATGATTTTACGGACGCACTAGCAACTTTGGCCTCCTTGATGCACATACTTGACAAGGAACACATGTCAAGCGTCACTTTAGACCTGTAAAAGGCACCAGCTTATGGGAACTATATTAGAAAAATATCAGATGAGCTACTTCCCATCCAACAACCTTGGTATCAACATATCAAGGAGTACCTACGAGATGGATCTACACCCACTGAGGCAAGCCTGACTTAGCAAAGGCGGATTCATCGACTTGCTATGAAATTCTACCTGAGCAGAGATGCACTCTACAAGAGAGATGCAGGACTAGGTCTTCTTAGATGTTTAGACAAAGACCAAGCTCAAAGACTCCTGGATGAGATCCATGGTGAAGTCTGTGGCCCACACATGAGTGGCCTCCTCCTTATCAAAAAGATCTTCAGGACAGGACATTATTGGATCTCTCTCAAGGCTGATTGCTATGACCACGTCAAGAGATGTTATCAATGCCAAATTCATGGGAATGCTATCCACGCCCCTCCACGGGAGCTCCACAATATGAGTTCACTTTGGCCCTTCTCAATGTGGGGAATAGACGTGATCGGGCCCATCGAGCCCAAAACCCGTAATGGACATCGATTCATCTTCACCATAATCGACTACTTTACCAAGTAGGTAGAAGAAGCCTCCTTCCCCAGGGTTACCAAAGAAGTCATCATTGCTTTCATCAGAAATAATGTTATTTGTCGATACGGACAACCAGAGGTAATTGTATCAAACAATGCTAAGAACCTCAACAACAAAATAATAGAGGAACTATGCAGTAAATTCCACATCAAACACCTTAACTCCGTCATCTACCGTCCAAAGATGAATGGTGCTATTGAAGCGGTTAACAAAAACATCAAGAAGATTATGCAAAAGATGTCCGCCAATCACAAAGGATGGCCTGACTTATTGCCTCTTACTCTGTTAGCCTACAGAACATCAATGCGTACTTCAACTGGGGCAACTCCCTACACATTAACCTATGAGATGGATGTGACAATCCCAAATTCGGGTTACCTGACCCCCGAGTTTGGAGTTCACGATCCATAATATAATACCAATTAACTACCCATTCATATATAAATAGGATTACATAAGTCATTAATATTTATTGTTAATACATAAGTCCCAGGTCCACTAACCTTAACATTACAGAAATACCCCTTTAAATATACAAAAAGGGTTTACAATACAATACAACATAATAATATTGTTCATTATAACTACTCCAACATCTTGCCTTTGCCTTTGCTCTTTTTGACCCGCTGGCCTCTACGTTCCTAGCTGAAATGTTTTATATATAGCAACGGTGAGCAACAAGTTTGCCTCGCAAGTTAAGACATACAATAAAGGTATATGAATCAACAAGAACAGACTATCTATTTTGATAGAATGAAACCAAAGTTTGGGGAACTTTGAAATAGCTGAACAAATCGTTAATCAATAACAAGTCTTCTCATATTCTAGGAAATGCAATAATTTGATAATGAAAGAGTACAACGCTTTCAAAGTTTCTACGATATTCTATTCAATAATCAATAATCAATTCTAAGCAATAACAAAGTAGAATAATTTTTAGATTTATGCTGAGTGATCCCACCAGATCTTAGAACTTATTTTCTCGGGTATCTATCAAAGATTTACTTTGATACATACGCAAGCGTATCAGATAACCATAAAGATTAAATCATACCCCTCTGCAAGTACTTAGAGCCGGCCAACTCCTTGTACCCTATATTATGCATAATATTTAACAGCGCGCAATGGTCGAATGTACGACCCAAAATGTTCCCTTTATATAAAAGGTTGTTCTTCTCAGTCTCAAAATCAAGATTTTTGATTTAACAACGAAATACTGTGATTTCAAATTCTATCTACTTATCGATCTAGCTGAAACAATTGGCATCAATCTATCAATAACAATTGATTTCTCTTCTCGTATTTATCAAGTTCTAACAAATGTTCGTTTAGCCAGAATAATTAGCTAAGACATTTCTCAATATAATTTGACAATAAACAGAAATTATCTGTACTGTCAATATTAGTTTTTGCATATATAAATATCCAACAACAGTAATTCTACAAAGGTATATTCTCCTATAAGTAATTCAGTTTGAATTATTAATCATGCACTAACTGCGAATAATCAACAATAAATTCCCTAGACATGGTATAATTATCAATAATTAACCATTAAAATAATTGAATGAATATAACTCAAGGTTGAGTTAGGAAACTTGCCTTTCGCGTTGATTACAGCTACACAATATAATTAACTGCGTTCTTAAGACCTATAAACAATAATGTCGGTCTCACAATTAGCACAATTATTTATAACACGTAACACTGTATTCTACAGTCAAATTTCTCCTAGGCACATTACCAAATAGCTATATTAGTGTTTATAACCTATATAAACACTTATCCAGTCTAACTATTTCGGTCTGGTTGGATTTCGATCCATTCTCGGTGTTCTGGTCACCCTATCCGACAATTAACACATTGATTGTCAATTAAACTTGGTCTCTAAGCTTCAATATTATTTTAGATAAGTCAAATATCGTTTATAATATGTTTCGGAAGCTTTTAATAATTTATAATCAATTATTATAATTTATAATAATTTTTCAAACACTTAAATCATTTTTAAATGATTTAATTATCAAATAATCTTATCATTATTAATATTTAATAATATAAAAAATATTAATAACATACTTGTCAAAATATCAAAGTTATTGTTAATAACTTAAAATATTTTTAAATCATCAATATTCTACTTAAATGATTTTTAAAATAATTAAAATCATTTTTAAATCATTACCATTAATATTTAAATATTAATGTAATTATTATCAAAATATTAAAATTTATTAATTATAACTTAAAATATTTTAAAAACATTTTTCTCATTTTTTAATCAATAAAATCATTTTTAATTCATTTATTTAATTTAATAAATAAATAATCTAATATCATTAATATTAATTTATTAATGAGAATTCTCCAAAAATATTGAAAATTATATTTTATAATTTAAAATATTTTCTAACACTTTATTCTTATTTAAAATAATTTTTAAATCATTAAAATCATTTTAACTTATTTATTTAATTTAAGAATTAAATAAATCTAATATCATTAATATTAAATTATTAATGAAAATTCTCTAAAAATATTAAAAGTCACATTTTATAACTCAAAATATTTTTAAATACATTATTCATATTTAAAATGATTTTTCATAATATTAAATCATTTTTCTCTAATTTATTTAATACACTAATTAAATAAATTAAATACTTTTAATATTTAAATAATTATAAATATTAAAGAAAAATATTCCAATTGGTCAAAAATTATTTTTCATAATTTAAAATAATTTTTAAAACTATTTTTGGTAATTTTTAGAATTTATTTCTATTTTTTAATCATTTTCCGGAAATTCAGAAAATAAATAAATAGGAACCGTCGCTAAAGCCTTTAGCGACACTTCTCTGTAGCCTTAGGTGTTCTTGGCTCAAGAACACTGACAAAGTCAGTGTTCAAGGTAGCTCGTTTGACCGCCTTTGATTCTCGGTGTAATACGTTTCTGGGCTTGTTTGAGCATGGATCGTGTAGCTAGATTGTAAGACTAGAACAACCAACCACCAACTAGGCCATAACACAACACAATATGACGATCTGGACAATCAAACATGCTGTCAGACGTCACCTGGGTTTGTAAAAAACCCAGGCAGTTCAAGGGTCCATTTTGGGCCTCGATTAATTTGGTGTTCTGCTAAACAAATGGTCATTATTATGGTTCAAATGTATAGTACTTGTGTCAAGGAATATTAATATAACAACAAATAAGTCCGAAAACAACAAAATCACAATATAAAGTTCGGTCAAACATGGTCAGAAAGTTCGTGCAAAACATTTTCTGGAATTTCCAGAAATTCAATTCGTGGCCGAATGGCCTACTTTGACTACCTGCCACGATCGATATATTTACTGATTTAATGTTATACAAGCATGGTTCTAGAGTCCATCTTATAGGCTACAACATGGTTACAAACACCACATCAGAAAACCTAACACCTGTCAGATCCGGGCCTCACAAAAAGCTGTCAGACTCGGATTTAGCCTTTCTGGGTTGCCCAGAATTCTATTGGTCATGCCCGGTCAACGGGTTTTGACCGTTAATTACTTCCAATCCAGACCTCTAATGACTCTGATTTCTTTTGCAGCTTAAAGCCAACATTACAAGATACAGATCCAAACAATAAAACATCAAAAATCTTAAACACGGAAAGATCTAGAGCGGCTGACATTTCTTGTCAGACCACTAAAAATGCTCAAGAACAGATTTTGAAAAACATCTTTTTAAAGCCATTTGATGCTATGAATCCATCATGGATCAACATAGATCAACTAAAAACAACTTCTAACACTGATTTAAACACTTTAAACAAAAAAAATTCTTAGCATGAAAGATCAAACTCAAGTTAGGGTTTTTACCTTTTCTTGCCAAATCTTTGATCTTGTCTTAACAATCTAGTCTAGATGTTTTAGAGGACTATAATGTGACTGAAATACTATGGATTTTCGGAGGTTTGGTGAGAGGAAGAGTTGGTGGTGAACTAGAAAGAAAATGAGCCAAATACATGCATTTCTCTCTCTTTAATCTATATATATAATCATATAATGCTAGATCTGATGTTTTGCTGATACATAGAGGCTGATTTGCTGGATTTCTAGAGTTACCAAGTCAAAAGATTAGGTGAACAACTAAAGGTTTTACCAATTTTACAAGTTAGCTCATTTAAAATGTAAAAAGGGCATTTTGGTCATTTGTAAATTAATTTTAATGGCAAACATGGAATTTGTACAAACCCTTAAGGTTTAGGGTTTGGACCCTTTAGGGTTTACGGTTTAAACCCTTTAGATTTTCAATTTAATTTCCAAAATTTTCAAATTTCGGTTTTCAAAATAGAAAATTAATTTTCCAAAATTATAATTAGGATTCAATAAATATATTAATATTTCCTAATCATAAAATTCAATCTTACTAATTAGGATTAATATTCCTAATTAAAATTGCTTAATTTAGCATATAGGGTCAAAATGGTCATTAGGGTTTATAACCCACGAATTAGGATTTTAATTAGAAAAATAATTTTTCTAAATTACAATTAGGGTTTGTAAAATAGGAATTAAGATAACTAAAATATAATTAGGGTTTTCTAATCATATTTAAGTTTAATACACACAATAGGCTTGCCAATTAGGATTAGGCTTTCCTAATTTAGGGTTTAGAATTCCCGAATATAAAATTAGGGTTTCCCGGCGTGCAAATAGGGTTTTTAACCGTACCATTGGTTTTCTAAATTTGAGATTAGGTTTTGTAATCCCTTATTAGGGTTTATTAATTTCAAACCTTATCCAATCAATCATTGATCAAAATCTCTATACAGTACAAACACATACTCATTAATATAATTATTTTAATTATATTTTCTACCGAATTCCTATCCAGAAATTAGGGTTAGGGTTTTTAAAGCTGTTAAGCACAACTCTACTCTAATTTTATTAGTCAATACACAAATTGACTTTCTCGAGACTCGTATCACCGATACTTGTCACAAAATTGATAATTAATATTAATATTAATAAACAAAAAATTTATTCGCAAATTTTTGATTATTCGAAATCTCGGGTTATCACAATGGAAGCAGTACTCCCCATAGAGGTAGAAATGGAATCCCTCAGAGTGTTGATAGACGCTCAGCTAGATGAAGATCAATGGGTACGAGACATGTATCACCAATTGTCTCTAATAGATGAAAGGTGAACCGCGGCTATCTTTCATGGTCAATTATATCAACAAAGGATCGCCCGATCCTACAATAGAAAAGTTCGGCTACGGCAATTTTAACAACATGACTTGGTTTTGAAGAAGATCATTGACAACCAAGATCAATATAATGGAAAATTCGCTCCTAACTGGGAAGGCCCGTTTGTTGTCAAGGAAGTATTGATAGGAGGCGCTCTCAGATTGCAAGAAATGTACGGCGATGAATTTCCACAACTCATCAACTCGGACACCGTGAAACGATACTATGTCTGAAGTTACCATCAAGCAAACATCCTGGTGTTGGATCATCAGATCATCAGTCATTCCGGCTCTTTAACCCTTCACCATATACAACTCTTTTCCACACTTCGCCCCTCAGCGAAATATACTCTTTAAGTCAGCAGCCTGGCTTCATTGCGCTCATACAACTTAGGTCATCCCACTACGGATTGAACCTCTCACATTTACAGTTTGGCTATCCATACATGGGATCAAACTTCTCGTACCTACAGTTTATCCTCAACCTAGGATCAAACTTTCTCTTCCCCGCAGTCTGCCTTACACATGGGATTAAACTTTCTTCCACTACAAGAAAAATGCCTAACAGCGACCAATACTATCAGCGACCGCACCATCGGTCGCTGATATTATTAACAGCGACCGCCATCTGTGACCAATATTTAATATGGTCGCTATATTTTAACAGCGACCGCACGCGGTCGCTAGTCAGTCGCTAGTACAAATTTGCCTCCCAAAATTTGGCTGGAAATGTTGGCGCCAATGTTTTATGTGACCACTTAATATCTGCGACCGCATGCGGTCGCAGATAAGTCCATGTCATTAAAATCAGCGACCGCATATGGTCGCAGATAGCGGTCGCTGATCAAACTTAATATTAACAGATTCAGTCACTCGCTCGACACAGCAGAGGCGGAGAAAAAGAAGAGGGAGCTCAGACAGAGAGAAGAGGGAGAAAGGGGGGAGAAGAGAAGAAGAGGAAGAGAGACTCCGGCCACCGCCACCGGGACACCGGTCCACCGCCATCAGGAGGTACCACCGCCGCACCACCGCTGCACCACGCCGGTAACCCCTTAATCCCTAAATCTCTAAATTAGACCCCTTAATCCCTTAATACCTTAAACAGAATGCTAATCTTGTGATTATTATACTTTAATCGATTTGTTTTGAGTTGAATATTGCAATAAGGTAGTACTATTAGAGTAAACATTGTCATTAGAGGAACTCAATGTTAAATGAGTTGTGTGAGGGCATATATGTTGTTTATATATTTTTTCAGTTATATTTTCAAAAATATTTGACGAGTCACCAACTCATCAACACAAATTACCAGCAACTTAATGAGGACCATAATATATTTAATTGATGAGTAATATTGTAGTACTAATTTATAATTGATTGATACATAATACTTCCTCCATTCCAAAATATAAAACAATGATAATTATTTTTTTGAAGTCAATACATGAATTTTCTTCATTTTTAGTTAAAAAAATGATAAATATTGTAAAATATTTAAAATTATACTCATTGTAAAATTTATAATTGGAAAA
This sequence comes from Panax notoginseng, assembly GCA_016801055.1. Lineage (NCBI taxonomy): Eukaryota > Viridiplantae > Streptophyta > Magnoliopsida > Apiales > Araliaceae > Panax > Panax notoginseng. Next base: position 104,508,302 of record CM029020.1, read on the forward strand.
TAATATATATGACGATATTTATTTATGTTTTAGATCTAAGTTGCATATCTTTTAATATTTACAGGGTTACTAATTGATCACGTGTTATTACTTTTTTGAATGTTTCATGCTATAATCTCAGTTTCTATCTAGTTTTCAACTGATATTGGATGGAGATTTTGTTTCTTTTGGATACAGTACTAGTACTGATTCCTGGTTTATGTCTTGGGTGCCTAGAAATGACCTTATATACATGCCGTCGTGCATGTGGCTAGTCTATATTACAGGGGAGACTCTGGCCAAATTTTTTTATTGGTCGGGTAGTTGCAAACATTTATACTATTAACGAGCCTATTGGTGATCCAGTAGAGCCTATTAAGGGGATGTTGGAGCTGATGGGCTGGGCTTAGGTCCGCGAGTCCATACGAGGCCACGCCAAGCTTAGCCAAGCCTCACGGGGTCAAGCCAAGCTTGGTTGTTAATTAGGGTGCTGTTAAGCCAAAATAGATAGTGCTAGGGAACTGCTAGTGCAACAGAAAAGGTAAATAGACACACTTGGTCAATAAATATATTGTTTTGGCTATAACAGAAAAACAAGGGTATTTAACACTTATGTATACAAGAATAAAGCTACAAAATGTTATAAAAGCTATAAATTGCTCAACCAAGTTGTGACTATCCCAAAACATAAAAGATTATAGAAAGGGACTGTGAGGGGTATAATCTTAAAACATGTTAGGCGCCTTAGCACACTAGTTGATATGAATGAATCTCCAAGATACTCAAAAGTTGTATAAATGAGTTAGCAAACTTTGATATAAAGCTAGCATGAATGAAATACCTTACGTATTCACTTACGATAAACAATAAAAATAAATTTAAAACAAATGAAAATAAAATAACATGATATAATATAACTATTAAACTAAGTAGCATTTACTTAGTTTCTCATACTAAATTTAATAACATTTAAAGTTTCCCATACTGCTTTAATTTGCATTCATTCGTTAACATCCGGAATGCTTAAATGTTAATCATATGCTTACAAGTATACTCAAGTCATATGATTACGAGTATGCTCTCAAGTCATATGCTTACAAGTATGCTTAAATGTTAATCATATGCATGCTTATATGTATGCTCAAGTCATATGGTTACAAGTATGCTCAAGTCATATGCTAACATTTATAATGTTGTCTGTAGTAGGTACCGTGCAATCATGGACCTCTATTTAGACCGTAGTTGGATGGCACGACGAAAGTCAAGTGCCCAGATAGGTGCTACAGCTGAATTTAGAGCTGGTTGCCAAGTGTTTTTGGAGTATGCGTATAGTCACCCGGAATGTATGAATGGTAAGTCGCAGATACGATGTCCATATTTGAAGTGTAAAAATGTAAATTATATGGATAGAAACATGATAAACTACCATTTACTTGTTTCTGGGTTCAGGAGAAATTACGAAGAATGCTGGTGGGCACATGGGCAGAGAAGAGATGGTGGCATCACACAAGTACATAATTCTTGCAGTAGTACTCATCGTATGAATGAAATGGTTCATGATATTGCAGGGCCAGATTTTGATTGGGAGCAAGGCAGAGAACAACCTATGAATTCTGATGCCAAAGAATTCTTTAAGTTGTTAAACGAGGGTAGCGAGCCATTGTGGCATGGTTGCACCAAACACACTACATTGTCTGCAGTGGCGACATTACTTAACATCAAGGCTGATCACAACATGAGCCATGAGTGTTTTGAGTCGCTCTTGAAGGCCATTAAGAGTATGTTGCCTGACGGTGAGAAATTACCTGGTAACTATTACTTTTGTAAGAAAATGGTGAAGAAGTTGGGTCTTGGATACCAAAAGATCGATGCATGTCCCAACGATTGCATGTTGTTTTATAAGGAAAATGAACAGATGACAAGGTGCACGTTTTGCAGTCATGATCGGTTTAGGCCTAATAAAGAGGGTGTGACTACAAAAAAATCAAGTATACCGTTTAAGATTCTAAGGTATTTTCCAATAACACATCGGCTAAAAAGATTGTACATGTCTTCAAGAACAGCTGAACATATGAGTTGGCATGCGAAATCTCCAGCTAAAGATGGAGAACTAAATCATCCCGCAGATGGGAAGGCTTGGAAAGATTTCAACTTAGCACATCCTGGATTTGCATTGGAACCTAGAAATGTGAGGCTTGGATTGTCCACCGATGGTTTCAATCCGTTTGGCCACTCAGCTGTTCCGTACTCATGTTGGCCTGTGATTGTTACTCCGTACAACTTGCCACCTTGGATGTGTATGAAACAGCCATACTTGTTTCTTTCACTCGTGGTTCCTGGTCCTAAGAGTCCTGGAAAGAACTTAGATGTTTACTTGAGACCTCTTATAGACGAGTTGAAGGTATTGTGGGAGGATGAGAACATGAACTGTAGGAGTCTGAGTCTCAAGGTCAACCTATCAATTGGTTGGATGTGTATGTGGCCACCCGTGATGGTCTGCCTGATGCTGTTCAGATAGCGGTAATAAGTTAACTTTAAACACATTATAGTCATGTTTTTTAGCATTTCGTATTTATTTTTAACTATTTATTTGTTGACCTTCTGACAGGACACTTATAAGGGCTTAATGAACGAGCGCTATCCTGAAGGCACCCCGCGTCCGGCGATTGATCAAGAATTGTGGGAGAGGGCGTCCGTCGTGAAGAAAAATTATGTTAAAGGCCAAGGACAAAGACGACGCCCGACCATCAGTGGCACAGGCAGCTCTGCTACCCAGTCTACACAGTCTACACAGTCATCAGGTCATCCAGCCTATCATACTCTTGCTGACTGTGTGAGAGCGATCTGTCAAAATCGTGATCTTCTTCTTATACTGGGCGGGCATCTGCATTCTCTGAATCCTGATGACTTGGCAAAGGCAGTAGCGGAAGCAGCAGCATCACAGCATCAGGGTGGCGACCAGGTACTTTTAATGTTTCATTACGTACATTGTCTATTATTTAGCTTTCCCCAAGTCATAGCAGTATCAACACCTGTAACATATATGTTTTATTCTTTTGTTAATTACAGGGTACTAATTTGAATGATCCATGAAGAGCTAGACCAGTCATGCAGATTAGATTTGTAAAGCCTTGTTAGACTTGTTTTTTAGATTTTTAAAGCCTTGTAATCTTTTAAACTACTTATCTTTGGACTGTATTGGTTTACGATTCTATTATATGGATGTTTACGATTGTATTGTGTTGTGTTGATTTAGATTCATTCTTTGGACTGTATGTATGGATGGATGTTTATCATATAGTAGTTATCATGGATGGATGGATGCTTATATATACTGCTGTGTGTTGGGATAAAAAGCAGGAACAAAGCAGGTTATTTTTGGGAAATCAATAAAACAGGAAAAATATTTATAAAAAAAAAACAAAGTCAGCGACCGCGTGCGGTCGCTGATACAGTATTAGCGACCGAGTAAGGTGTTTTTACTTCAGCGACCGCTTGCGGTCGCTATTACCGGTCGCTGACACGTGTGCCACATCACGTCTGACACATGACTCAGAATGAGTCAGAATAGCGACAGCTGAGGTCGCTGATTGCGGTCGCTAAAAATTCGGTCGCTATTGTTGGTCGCTGATGTCATTTTAGCAACAAGATTTTCTGCGACTACTATTAGCGACTGCATCCGGTCGCTGATACCCATCTGCGACTATATGCGGTCGCAGATGTGCGGTCGCTGATAAGCCTTTTTGTTGTAGTGTTCCCCATAGTTTGACTTATACATGGGATTAATTTTTCTTCCCCACAGTTTATCCTGCACATGGGATCACGCTTTTCAACTCACCCTGAGGGGTGAACTACGTCGACCTGATCTCCTTGATACACGGGAGTACGTAGGCAACCATATTTTATATGGCTCGGTCGTAATAAAAAAATAACAAAAATATTTCTACCCTTTTCTACAAAAAACCACAAAAACACTTCTACAACCTTCCTCATCAATAAAGCTTCTACACCCATCTGCCTTTCATAAACAGCGTTCAGGTTTAAACTACGCAGACCTGATCTCCTCTTCAATAGGAGTACGTAGGCAGCCATTTATGGTTTGGTCTAACCCCCTACCAAAACACAAATACTTGTCAACGGTACTGGGATCAAACCTCAATCCACTACATTGGCTTCAAACCAAAGGGATGGAATTACCCAACCTCTCCTCATAAATAGGAGATTCGGCGACCATCTAAGCTGCGGTTGTACCTCAAAGAGCAACACCAATCCATAAAAAATAGAATTAACTAGGCTCCTCCTAAATAGGAGTACTGGCGACCATCTGTGGTGCGGTCAATCTCAGAGAGAAAAGCCATAATCCTCTCCACATTTCCATACAGAAACCAGTCCCAAGACACCGAAAGATGGTAGGGATACACACAGATCCATGATCCATTCTGAACTATCCAGAGACAACTCAATGTCCATCCAGCAAGGAGGAATTCAGAATACATCAAGATCACAAGCCCTGAAGAAGCAGGTAAATATCAAGCAAGTATCATAGCATATCAACAAAGGAAGTGATCAAAAATATATTTCCCTGCTATATATAATGTTGTTTAATATACATAATGTAAACTGTACATGACAAAATGGCTAAGCTAGCCTATGCAGGAAAATACAAGCCCATTTACAAATCGGTGTATATGCGAACATGCATACACACGAGATCGGTCCTCTGCGAAAAGATAGTGAGAAGCTAAATGTTGGCCCAGCGCCCCCTCGAAAGGATGAAAATCCTAAAACTGGTCAAACTGTGACATCACGGCCAGTGGATGGTAAGTAGTCATGCCCCTCAAACCAGCCAGAGGGATGTAATCCATGCCCGGAGCATGAGTAATAAAGTTGTAAGGTGAGCTGAGCCCTAAGCATGGCAATCTACTAAACTGGTCTTCGATCCCAGCTAAGAAAGCAGACCAAGATGCAGCATCAGTACACTCCGCAGGCTGAAATGAATATGTCATGGCTATATCATGGGTGAAGCAGTACCCATACCATCTGAAAGTGCCAATCGGTCATAGGTGTTACATAAACCACACGCATAGCATGACCGAACTGCCCGTAAATACTCCTGTCGGATAAGTACAGCAGTATGTAGTTGACCGCAATGTCACGGCTATAATCATAGGTATGATGGTATGACCCTCCCTGAGAGCTCTCACCGCCATGATAACTCCTATGTCCAACTCATCCATATACAGTGGCATGTAGACATATGTCAGTACACACAGTAGCAGTACATCTACCCTGGCCAGATGCCAATGATCCTCCGGTGTGGTGAAATCCCCAGAATGTCATCTATAACTATCCTTAGAGCCAAATCTGTCAAACAAAAAATGCTGGTATATAACGTGGCCAGATGTAAGCTCATCCCACCCCTCCGGCTCGATCCAGTTCGAGTTGCAAAGGAGTTCTCGCAAGCTGAAAAGGCCAAATCAGGGATAAAAATGCTACGCGATTGAGCAGAATAGCCTACAATCCTGGTTGAAATGGGGGTCTTCACATCATTCATTGGTATTCGCCCAAACACAGGGTACACTATACCGATGATCTCATACAATGTAAGTCACGCTCAGCGATACCTCACGAAGGACCAATTCCTCTCATTCAGGATCATCATCCTACTTTTCCATATATACCCCGACGGGGGTCACAACGAGATACATATGTTGAAGTACATAACCCCAGCGGGGTTACAACGCATATCATCTATTGACATACATATCAATGAAGGTCAAGAAGCCTTGGCATCAGTGTAACCGTTGGCAAGTAAATCCAACAAAGCGTCGGAGGCCATCCAATGATTTCAGCCGCTGATATACACATCAGCGATGATCCAATGTAACCCCGGAGGGGGTTACAATGCATGTTCTGTTGACACACACATCAACGATGATCCAACATGTCTCCCCAGCGGGGGCTACTGCACATATTTTCCGTGGATACACATATCAATGAAGGACAAGCAACCTTGACATCATTTCAGCCGTTGGCAAGTAAACCCAATGTCGCATCAGGAACCATCCAATGATTTCATTAGTTGATACACACATCAACAAAAGTCCAAGCAGCCTTGGCATTGATCCCCAACAGGGAGTTCATCCATTAATCCCCGGCGGGGGTTACAACGAGTGGTAAATCGTTGGTTCACACATCAACGAAGGTCGGGCAGCCCTGACGACATTTGCTGTTGGCAGTAAAACCAGCAGAACATTGACATACTCTGGCGATACAAACCAGGAAAGGTCAACGTCATTAAGAAGGATTGATGACGGAATATGTTATACACTTCCTCAAACAGACAAAGCTTTATCCCCACAGATCTCTTACACATAAGAGGCACTTCTTCGAAATCGAGTTTGTATCAAGGATTAAGGACTTTGGTGATAGCCCCAACGTCAACATCCTGATAGGTTTGGATCACACCTCCAAGCTTATCGTTGTTACCATCACCGGTAGAAACAACAGAGAGCCGACAATCATCCCCAGCTTGTTGGAAAATAATGCATATGCATTATACACTTGCATCATATTGCTCCATATTGCATCATATTTATCTTGTTGCATTTCAAGTGTCTAGGATTCTTTATCCTATCCATGCCATTGCATTGCATGAATATGATAAAGAGGGGCATCTGTAGACACTCAAAATTTTCTGCACACCTGTTACTGACATTACAGGAAGGCAGATTCGTCTTTCAAAGATAATCTTGGAAGACAACTCACATCCGGTCTGGATACAACCGGAAGTTCAGTTTCCACCCCAGGACACACACTGGGAGTAACAGTCTCGACCCCGGAACACACACTGGGAGTAATAATTCTAACCTCGGAGACGACCCCGAGGCATGCAGATCTAATACCGAAATACACATCGAAGAAGACCGTTTTGTCCCGGAGATAACCCTGAGATGTTCCAGTCTCAGTCCCAACCATGGGATTAGCTACCAACCTTGGCGATAACCCCAAGGAATGCAGTTCCGACGATAACCCCAGAAATGCTTGTTTCAAATACAAGCAGCTTCAATCTCGACACTCACACCTAGGCACTCAGTACAAGATATGCACACCTCAGAGATGACACTGAGGACCATCAACATTTGAAGCACTCCAATCTCAGCGATAACCCTGAGCAACGTCTGCTTTATTATTCCAAATCGGAGATAACCCCGGTGAGGGCCAAAGTCGTCATCTCGCCAACTTGACGCCACATCACGCCATCTCAACATTTTAGACATACATTTCTACACATTTATGTCCCACAAGAGCTAAGGAAAACCAATCCCGAGTGACTATTGCGTAGGATAACGGATAGAATTTGAAGCTGAAGACCGGAGGGTATCGTCCCATCTTCACGACTTTGTACAACCTCTAATCCCATGTCATTGTGTAACTCTCGACAACGGCGGTCCTAAATAGGTCCTAAATACCTCAGTCAGATGACCGGATTGCAATCCTAAAAGTTCGAGTGGACATCACGTTGCCCGCGTGCACATACTACGAGACGACTTGACCAGCAAAACCCGGGGCAACCCGAGCAGCCTCTGGTACACCGGCGGCCCAGTCGTAGGTACACCTGCAGCTCCACCCTCTATAAATAGAGGGCTTCGGGTGGCCATTTTGTAAGAGAAAATGGCGAGGAAGCCCTGCCCAATTTGCTCTGTACACACCCCAAACTGAGTGCTTTCTCATTTTAAACACTTGTGAGCTCACATATAGCTACTTCTGTACCGGCGAAAGCCAGTGTTTATCTACTTTAAAGATATAGAAGTCTTCTTTGGCAGCCCACTGTACGCTTTCCTACACACTTTAAAGCCTTTCTTTTCATCTTTGCACACACTGTTCTTCACATTGAGAGTCGTGTTGTGTGTATGCCCAGACTTCGGTTCGTGGTTTATTTTCAGTTTGTATATATATATACTATATATATATATATATATATATATATATATATATATATGAATTGTGTGTCAAACTATGTTCGATGAGCCTGGATTTTACATCCGGTGCGTTTACTTCTTTATATATATATATATATATATTAACTGTTGTCGGACTTTGTCCGATGAGCCTGGATTTTATATCCGGTGCGTTTATCGCTTTTATGTATATATATATATATATCGTCCCACCTGGAGTTTACTTTGTGGTGGTTGACCGTTTTCTATTGCTTTCTGTACATTTCATCCCGCCTGGAGTTTCCTCCGTGGCGGTAGATAGATTTTAACACTTTATTTACATTTCTGATCCCCCATGGAGTTGCTTCGTGGTTGGTGATCATGTCTGTATATATATATTTACAACTTTTATATATATACCTGCTTACTGTGTTTATATCAAATGCGGCATCATGTTAGCCTATGAATCATATGATCACAGATTCAGTCCACTGAATCTAGATTCAGTTCCCGTGATGGACCTTTTCAGCTGTAAGCAGCTTCTAAAAATTATCTGTGATGTTTGGATTTCCTCATATGGTTCTCATACCCACGAGGAATTCAGCACCTTTTTGTACATTATTTTCTTACAGATGCCTCGCATCTGTAAAATAAAATCAATCAAGCAGAATACGGAATAAAATGGTAGTATCAAAGGCCTCAATTACTATTGAGCACAAGGGTTTGAAAAACCTCTTTTATAAAACATCACTGTTATATCTTGTTCAAAACTGAATTTTTTTACATAAATTCAAACCCTTTGTATATAGGTGCAAACGAGGCATAACACTACTTCTAAATAACAGCACATTGACCCACACATACACACACACACCTTTATATAACAGTTTCTTAAAAAGTGGCGGTCACCATGGCAACACAGATGTCGGGGGGTGCCTAACACCTTCCCTCCGCATAAGCAAGTCCCCGGACCCTAATTGTATCTAGGTTTCACCGACCCGTTTAACAGTGTCACATCACTGGGTCAATGTGTAAACCTTTTCTTGATTGTGTTGGTACAACCAGTTAAAAAACCAACTGGTGACTCTTACAGTCCAATCGTCGACATTATACATGTCGGACCTTTTTCACTTGTTTTTTCAAACAAATCTCACCTAAAATGAGAACACAAAAAAACAGGTAACGAAAAGGGACAAATAAAAATCCCGACGTCGACACGCAGTAAGCAGGTATATATATAAAAGCTATAAATATATATATATATACAGACATGATCACCAACTACGAAGCACCTCCATGGGGGATCAGAAATATAAATAAAACTGTAAAAGTTATCTACCACCACGGAGGAAACTCCAGGTGGGACAATATATATATATATATATATATATATAACGATAAATGCACCGGATATAAAATCCAGGCTCATCGGACAAAGTCCAACAACAGTTAATATATATAAGTATATATATATTAAAGCAGTAAATGCACCGGATATAAAATCTAGGCTCATCGAATAAAATTCGACACACAGTTCATATATAGAAGCATATATATACGAAAGCAAATAAATGCTCCGGATATAAAATCCAGGCTCATCAAACAAAGTCCGACAACAGTATATATATATATATATATATATATATATATATATATATATATATATATATATATATATTAAAGTAATAAACACTCCAGACCGAAGTCTAGGCTCATCGAACAGAGTTCGACATGCAATTCATATATATAAATGTATATATATATATATAAAAGCAAGTAAATGCTCCAGACCGAAATCTAGGCTCAATGGAGGCATAACTCAATAATGTTAGTCCATATAAATAAATATATATGTATAAATATATATGTATATACAAACTGAAATAAAACCACGGACCGAAGTCCGGGAAAACACACGCAACACGACTCTCAACGTAAAGAAGGGTGTGTGCAATTGTGGACAGAAAGACTTGAAAATATGTAAGAAGTCTTAAAGTGGGTTGCCAAAGAAGACTTTAATAACTTTAAAGTAGATAAACATTGGCTTCCGCCGGTACAGAAGTAGCTATATGTGAGCTCACAAGTGTTTAAAATGAGAAAGCACTCAGTTTGGGGTGAGTACAGAGCAAATTGGACAGGGCTTCCTCGCCTTTTCTCCTTGCAAAATGGCAACCCCAAGCCCTCTATTTATAGAGGGTGGAGCTGCAGGTGTACTAGAGGCTACACGGGGTGCCCCAGGCTTTGCGGGTCCCGCCGTCTCGAAGTAATTGCACGTAGGCAACGTGATGTCTGCTTGAACTTTCAAAATTATAATTCAAGCATCCGACTGAGGGATATATGACCTATTTTGGACCGCTGTTGTCGAGAGTTATGTAATAACATGGGATTAGAGGTTGTATGAAGTCATGAAGATGGGACGATGCCCTCCGATCTTCAGCTTCAAATTCTATCTATTGTTCTGCATAATAGTCACTCGGGATTGGTTTTCCTTGGCTCTTGTGGGACATTGCTATGTAGAAATGTATGTCTAAAATGTTGAGACAGCGTCATGTGGCGCCATGGTGGCAAGATGATGACTTTGCCCCTCACCGGGGTTATCTCTAATTTGGGCTGATAAAGCAAACGTTGCTCAGGGTTATCGCTGAGATTTGACTGCAGCAAATATTGAAGGTCGTCAGTGTCATCTCTGAGGTGTGCATGTCTTATATTGAGTGCCTCGGTGTGAGCGCCGAGGTTGAAGCTGATGGCATGTATTTGAAACAAGTATTTTTGGGGTTATCTCCAGAACTGCCACTGCCTTCCTTGGGGTTATCTCCAAGGTTGGAATCTGCTATTCCCAAGGTTGGGACAAAGATGGAACATCTTGGGGTTATCTCTGGGAAGAATCGGTCTTCTCTGGTTTGTGTTCCGGTATTGGATCTGCATACCTCGGGGTTATCTCCGAGGTTAGAATTGTTACTCCCGGTGTGTGTTCTGGGGTTGAGCTGTTACTCCCAGTGTGTGTTCTGGGGTTGAGCTGTTCCTCCCGGTGGTATCCGAAATGGATATGAACCGTCTTTTAGGGTTTCCTCTTAAAAGACGAATTTGCGCTCCTGCGATGACAGTAACAGATATGCAAAAAAATATGAGTGTCTACACATACGTTGCTTGGTCATTGGATGAGAATGATTGATCTCATAATCATTTGTGTGGAGACACTAAAGCAAGTATGTAAGTACTTATTGGAGAATAAGTTCACTGAACATGACTCACTAAGGAATACCTAATGGAGTTTTACTTGTCTGTCAATAGGAATTCCTGTAGTGATAGTAGTACAAATAATCCTTAGACTTGAGATCATCATAGTATCTTGTATATAATGATTTACACTTTGACTTATTTCTTAAGACCCTTAGGGTATATCAAAGGGTATGCTTGGGTGTAATAAGTTATATATGAAGATAATGAATGATCAATAAAGAATCTACCACTTCTAATAAAAGAAGTGTAATGTCCTATGTGATTCGATAAATGACAACCCAGGAATCCTTGGCCAAGGTGGAATGAAATTAGAAAGTAGTTTCTAATTTGCATTCATTAGGAGTTGTGCATTTGAGAATCGAAATACATATAATTAAATAAAATAAGACTTGACAGTAATTCCATGTCTTATATTTAATTAGGATATTGTATGGTGGAAGGATTGAATTGTACGGTAACTATTTACTCAAAGGCTCTTTTATGATTAATGTTGAAATCTATATTATCTGAAAAGTCGTTGATCGCTAGGGAGGCTTATCCCTATTGTAGAATAAATATTATTTATTTAAATAAATTAATCGTTTAATTTATTTATTTAAATAAGATTAGAATTGTTCTAATTGATTTATTCACAACCGGTTTAATATGGAGAACCTAAAGGGTCACACCATAAAAGGAAGAATAATTATTTAAGAAGTTAATGGCATAATTGTAATAATATGTTAAGTATATTTAATTTAATTTATGATGATAGAATAAATTAAATAGCCTATTATTTATTATTTATTTTAGAAATATTAAATATAAATTAATAAGAGGAGTCATATTAATATTTTTACAATTATTATTATTTTAATTTCTAAAAGAGTTTAGGAATTAATTTAATATAAGTACTCTCATTAATTCTTAATAAGATTAGGAGGAAAAATTAGTTAAACGAGTTTAATTAATTATCCCTAATAAGATTAGGGAGCCCATTTAATTAAAAGAGTTTAATTAAATAAATAATACCTTATTTTAATTAAATAGGGTTACCTGATATCTTTATAAGAGGAGTCTTATATCAGATATCAAGATATACGTAATTCCAGTTGTTGGAGAGTATGCCACTTTTTCTATAGAGATAGGAAAAACTAGTGTTTGAGCCAATACACCCTTCTTCTTGAAAATTTTTCTTCCTTGGTGGATCACCTCTAGAGGCCATACACTTGGGTGGCTTAGATTGATCAAAGGAAGGAATCTACCCGGAGACTCAAGGAGATCACGGAGAAGTAGGAAGTGAACTCGTACCTATGGAAGCTCGTATCTACAAGGGTATAATTCCATAACTTCTTGTTCTTCGTTTTAATTAATAATTTGCATAAATGATGATCCAGGTAATTGGTTTGTGAAAAATTTTAAAATCTAATTTTATTTTGCTTCCGCTATTTTTGTAATTTGATTGCTACTTTGATTTTCACAAAACCTTACACAGAGATGTTTAGCATTGACCCCTGTATGGTCTTATGACACGGCCCTACAAATGTCTTCATCGATAGTTAGCTACACTGACCACACCCCACCAGTATTGGTGGCCTACTGTTTGAGATCGTGGTATGATAGTTTGTCACCCCAGATCGGGTGACCGTAGATCAACTGTTGCGGCACTCTATGACCCTCCTGATGTTCCAGGTTCTATCGGGTTTTGTAGAGAGCATGCTGGAGCACTGGGTACCGGGTAGGCAGGAGTTCCAGTTTGAAACCCAGGAGTTGACTCCTACCTTGAAAGAGTATGAGCATCTGATAGATTTGTAGTTGGACAAGCCTTACGCTCAGATGGCTATCGGAGATATGAGTCGACAGTTTATGACCCTCACAGGATTGAGGCGCAGACTGGCCCATGATGAGATCTCTTCCGGGCATGTAGTGTCCATGCATTTTCTAATATACAGATTTGGCTCCTTGGACAGTTATGTGCAACACTCCGGGAATTTCACCACGTCGGAGGATGATTAGCATGTTGCTAGAGTAGACGTACTCTTGATGTGGGTAGTGGCTTATCTGTACATGCCACTGTACATGGATCATTTAGACATCGGTGTGATTATGACAATGAGGGCTCAGGGCTTAGTTCTCCCTACAACTTCATTACTCATGCATTTGGCATGGATTACCTTCCTCTGGCTGGTTTAAGGGGCAGGACCACATATCACCCATTGGCTGTGATGGAACAGTTTGACCAGTTTCAGGATGTTCATCCCTTTAAGGGGGCATTAGGACAGCGTTTGTCTTCTCAGCTTTTGTCAACAGAGGATATGTTCAGGGTTTACGCCTGTTGGGCCTAGCATGAGAGGGCTGATTTTACTACTAGCCATCCGGGTCGTTCCACAAAGTATTCTGTATGGATGGAGACAGAGATTACATCGGCTGGGGTTGTATCCATAGAGTCGGGTGTTAATTCTGATAGTGGGGAGCTTATAGAGGACCCTGATTCTCCCACTGAGGATGAGCTAGTTGCTGGTTTGACAACAGCTCTTGTTGATTCTCCCAGTACTGCTACTGTGACTCCACATGTAAGACTCCAAAGTATTAATAAATGAAATGTAAGTTCCTCTATTTATTATTTTTAAATAGTAAGGGTTAAATTGATTAATAAGGTTAGTTATGGGTAAAATGCGCAAATATTTCAAATAAGCAAGTGGTCATAAAATATTCATTGTTGTCGGGGAATATTCGTTTGGTCGTGGAATATTCTTGTTGTCGGGGAATATTCGTACGACGGCGCGGTCTTGTGTGGGCCCCATTACGGAAAGCGATTGGATAAAGAAAACGACAAAAACAAGTTATTTATAAATAACGGTGTAGTTGTTACCGTTAATACTGTTGGAATACCCGGTGGTTAAAACACAATAATACGCGTTGTTGCATAGTAGCACACGGTATTGCACCAATTATTGATTTTTACGTAAGAAGGCATTACTCAATAATTGTTACAGTAATTACTGTTCAGTATTTTATTTTATTGATTCAATAATTGCTGCGTTGATATTTTATATTACTGTTGTTTTAATAATTGTCACTACACAGTATTTTCTATTATCGGAGCAATAATTCATATTATCTGAATAATATTATTAGATAACATTATTGGCAATGTCTAGAAAGTTCTGTCTAAGGAGAGGTTTGGTCATCTAATTACGCGGCAGTAAGGAGAGATCCTTATTGGAAAGCCCCCTCTTTCTTGGGAACGGCTTGGTTGTCAGTACTGTGATTCTGTAATATTATTTGTGAATAATTAATTATTGATTTATATGATGAGGAAAATATTAATTTTATGTGGATATAGATGGAAAAAAATTTTAAATGTGACAATTGTTGAAAATTAATATTTTATCTTTTTCTGATAAAATAATTCATTTAAATATATTATTTTAATAATATATTAATGGTGATATTTTTACAATGAATGTGGGATATATGAGTATATGAGGAGGAAGAGTATTTTTGTTCGATTAAATGTTTAACACATGTTTTGTGTGTTAGTGGACACAATTCTTGACCGAAAATTTATTATAGACTGTAAAATCGCTCCTTTGTGGATTTCGGTCAATTTCTATTTGGACTTTGAAAAAACTTTCTTCTGCAAAGTTGTAGAGAATTGAATTTCCTACAAAACTTCGCAAGATTCGAATTTTCTGATAAAAGAGCTATTTATTACGAATTATTGAAGTTCCGAGGTTCCAGAATAATTGATTTTTAGAAGTTTAAAATATTTATAGTTAGAAAAATGTTTTTATTGTTTTGGTTGGCCCCCCATGTGTTGCAAATGGCTGAAATTCAGATCTACAAAGGTTGGCGTAGGAAAATTTAATATATATATTAATATTTTATTAAATTTTCTGCTTTGGTGTTCTAAGCATTTTTCTATAAATAAGGTGCTTAGGTTAGAATTGAAAATCACACCAGAAACATAAGATTTCTCTCTCTTTCTCTCTCTATATTAGTGAGCGTATTCTTGTGAGTATTTTAATACTTTGAGTGTTGCTATACGGTGCAAGTTCAAGTCATAGCCTATATCCGGTGTTTCAACTAGAAGTACTGTCTTTACGAGGTAAGGGATGTTATTTTATTCAAAAATGATATTATTTCTTCAATATCATTATGCCAAAATATTGGTTAGAAATTTTTATCAAATTTGAAACTTTCATGTCGGGGTTAGTATTCATGAGTTACTCACGAGTTACTATTCACAAGTTACTATTCACCGAAAAATAAAATTTTTTTCTTTTCGTCCAAAATATCTATTCTGGATACTAGCTTTGATTGTATCCATGTTTTGATCATTCTTGAATTTTACTTCACTATGATAAGGTATTTTTGGACATGGATAAATCGAAATACGAATCCTTAATTTTTGTTATTTTGTTTCACTGGATTCGTTTCCTTTAAAATATTTTTCATCATTCTCAGTCCTAAATGATGATATTAATGAATATCTTTGGCCTGTTGTGCAAAGATGAATGATTTCTGATGAATATCTTTGGCCCGTAGTGCAAAGATGAACAGGTGTTGAGATGAACATGACCAACTGATGAATATCTTTGGCTTGTAGTGCAAAGATGATTATTGATTGATGTTACAGGGATTAAATATTGATGATGGACTTTTAAATTCATAGATAATAGTAGATTTCATTCTCTACGTAACTCTTCGATGAATTATTATTTTTCGCTGCGAATATTGATTTAAAACTTGTTGTCTACTGTATTCTATTAAATTTTTCCCTGTTGAAGACTAAAGATAATTTGTTATGTGTTATCTTAGTCATAATATTCTTTAGGGCTAGTTGAGCTCACCATTTTCCTTTTTGTTCTATTTTTCTCAGGAGGCGAGAATGTAGTGAGTACTACTCGGGGTATGGAATGATGGTTCTAGAAGTTATTTTAGTAGTCCTCACCATTTTTGTGAAATAATGTATCAATAATTGTAATGAGGACTTATTTGAGTGTGGATATTGTCTAGATGGCAATATTTTTATTTAAACTCACAGTTCTTGTGTTGTAATAATAAAGATGTAGTTGTTTCTGTACCATGTATTTTGGCGACTCAGAATGGGTGTTGTATACCTATTTTGGGTGCGTCACAGTTGGTATCAGAGCTTAGGGATATGATCTCTGGCGGAGATCGGAGAATAGAACTAGGAGGGGAAAGACGAGTAAATCCTTCGCTAGTGTGTCCTACCTAAGCTTATTTGTTGGTAGGTCATTATATAGGGGTATTATGTGATTTGTTAATTTGTTTAATTAACCTTTGTTTTATGGCAGTATTTGAGAATGTCGACTGAGAATGTTAACAGTGGAGTAAATGAAACTGTGGAGACGCATGTACTCACCAACGAGGAGAACGTGCAACAGGCTGGCAATGTTCCTCATGTGAACAAGACCAATGAGCAGATGATGAACGATGGGATGTTTAGAAGCTTTTTGCAGTTCATGCAAAATCAGACGAAGGAGACTCGTGTTCAAAATACAGGAGTAAATGATAGCAATTCACGGTTTGTCACGGCTAAGCAGTTCAAAGAGTTGGGACCACCAGAATTTAAGGGAAAGCCGGATCCGATCATGGAGGAAACGTGGGTCAAGCAAATTACCAAGATATTCGATGTCTTGGGATGCACGGAGGAACAGAAGGTTCCATTCGCCACCTTTATGTTTCGTGGCGAGGCAGACTACTGGTGGGAGTCTGTGAAACGGACCCAGCCTGTCGCACTCAGCATGTCTTGGGATACGTTTCAAAAACTTTTCAACGAAAAATACTTTCCTGAAAGTATTCGCCATATGAAGGAGGTAGAGTTTATTAGACTGGAGCAGAATAACATGACGGTGTCCCAGTACGAGGTAAAATTTACAGAGTTGTCCAGGTCTGCACCTCATTTGGTGGAGAATGAGGAACGTATGACGCGGATGTTTCTAAGAGGTTTGAAACCCGGCATACGTCAATATCTCATTTCTCATAAATTTTCTCTCTATTCAGATGTTGTCAACAGGGCTCAATTATTAGAGCGAGATAACGAGTACGGTCAACCGAGGGACCACAACCAGGATCATATTGGTGACAGCAGTCATCAGAACAATAACCAGCGGAGAAAGAAAAATACAGACAAGAACGACAACAACTCTGGTGGTAATCGTGGCTATGAAAATAGAAGAAGTGAGTCGGGAGGAGATTTTAAAAAGAGGAGATTCAAAAATGACAATACGAAGACGTCAGCACCAGCAGCAACTGGTTCCGAGGGAGGAGAACGACCACCGGATATATGCTATAAGTGCGGAAAAGAAGGACATATCAGCCCAAACTGCCCACAACAGTTTAAGGTATATTATAATTGTGGAAAGGAAGGACATATCGCTCGAGATTGCACTATAGCGAAACCAAGTCCAGCCGGGATGATGACTCAAAAAGTTGTCCCAAAAAAGTCAAAGTCAACGGTTCTTGGAAGAGCGTTTGTCGTGATTGGTCAACATGCGAGGAACCCAAACGAGGTGATCACGGATAAGCTAATCATAAATTCATGCGAAGTTTATACCTTACTAGATACTGGTGCTACCCATTCATTTATTTCTCCTGCTTGTGCTCAACGTTTAAACTTGACTCCGGAGAAGTTAGATTTTGATTTATCTGTGGAGACTCCGTTAGGAGAAACTTTCATCACATCCACTGTTTATAAATCTTGTGTGATCCAAGTTGGCACCATCACCTTACCTGTTGACCTTATATCTTTAAAGATACTTGCTTTTGATGTGATTTTAGGGATTGATTGGTTAACTACTCATCATGCCAAAATTGATTGTTTTCGTAAGGTTGTTAGTTTTCATATTCCTAAGCAACCTGTTATTCGAATTCAAGCAACCAAACCATTGAAGTCAAACTCTTTTATATCAAGCCGTAAAGTCATTCGTTTATTGAAAAATGGATGTCAAGCTTTCTTATCCATGTCATGGACTTGAACAAAAATACGTCAGATTTGAATGATATT
Organism: Panax notoginseng; assembly: GCA_016801055.1. Classification (NCBI taxonomy): domain Eukaryota; kingdom Viridiplantae; phylum Streptophyta; class Magnoliopsida; order Apiales; family Araliaceae; genus Panax; species Panax notoginseng. Next base: position 104,526,476 of record CM029020.1, read on the forward strand.
TCTGTTGTTAGTAAAATCCCTGACGTATTTCCTAAAAAATTTCTTGGCCTACGTCCAGAGCGTGATATTGAATTTTGTATCATCTTTGAATCTGGTACAAAACCCATTTCTAATCTCATATCGAATGGCTCCTATTGAACTTTAAGAGTTAAAAACCCAACTATAGAAGTTGATAACCGAGCCTCTATCTAGTGACTTCCTTTGTGGAATGCATTGAAGCCAGACTCTCCGAAGGGGATGCCATATTCGTATAGTAGTAAACTGATAGGTGCCATTGTGACGTGATATCCAAGATTGGGATATGAGTCACAGTTGAGAGCAACCTAAGTCAGTAATCGAAATACGTAGCTTAGCTGGTTATTATCGGAGATTCGTAAAAGGAATTTCTCGAATCGCTACTCCATTAACTCAGCTGACTCAAAAAGATACAAACTTCGAATGGACCGAGGAATGCGAGAAGAGCTTCCAAGAATTTAACATGCGACACCGACGTGGGCTCGAGCTGTTGAAAGATTTCGATCATACCATCCAATACCATCCTAGAAAAGCAAACGGGGTAGCTGACGCATTGAGTAGAAGATCATATACAGGAACGAGTGCGATGATGTCAAGTATACACGTAGAATCAACTTTACTCGATAAAGTTAAAGTTACTCAAGCCACAGACCCGGAGCTGATGCGTATGAAGAAGAAAGTGCAAGAAGGTGTTATTCCAGAAGCAAGAATCGATGAAGAAGGAATACTTTGAGTCCACTCCAGACTTTGTGTTCCTAACGATTCTGATTTAAAGTATAAGATCATGATAGAGGCACACAATACACCATTTGCAATCCATCCTAAAAGTACCAAAATGTATCGTGATCTTCGACATACATTTTGGTGGAACAATATGAAGAGAGAGATTATAAAGTTTATCTCGAGGTGTTTAACTTGTCAACGTGTAAAGGCGGAACATCAAGTGCCAAAGGGTCCATTGCAACCACTTGAGATTCCGAAATGGATGTGGGAACACATTACCATGAATTTCGTTACGGGTCTTTCCACGGTTTCTCAAGGTATAAATGTTATTTGGGTTATTGTTGATAGATTAACCAAGTCTGCTCATTTCTTGCCGATACGGGAGACTTATTCCCTTGAACGTTTTGCTCGTATATACGTAGATGAGATTGTGAGATTGCATGGCATGCCAGTATCCATAGTTTCGGATCGTGACCCAAGATTCGCTTCAAGATTTTGGGTTAGCTTGCAAAAAGCTATGGGAACGGATTTACGGTTCAGTTCGGCATACCATCCCCAAACGGACGAGAAATCAGAGAGGACTATTCAAACTCTTGAAGATCTATTAAGACTTTGTGTCCTAGATTTCAAAGGAAGTTGGGATAAGTACCTACCATTGGTGGAATTCTCCTACAACAACAGTTATCATGCAAGTACAGGTATGGCTCCATTTGAAGCATTATGTGGACGAAAGTGTCGCTCTCCAATATGTTGGGATAAGGTGGGTGAAACAACATTGTTGGGACCCGAGTTGGTACGTATGACTACGAAAAATATCCAAACGATTCGACAACGTATACAAACGGCACAGGATCGACAAAAGAGTTATGTGTATCTTCATCGAAAGAACGTGGAATTTGATATTGGGGATCATGTATTGTTGTGAGTTGCTCCATGGAAGGGAGTTACAAGATTCGGGGAGAGAGGAAAGCTCAATCTACGATTTATTGGTCCATTTTAGATTCTTGACCGAGTAGGAAATATGGCCTATAGACTCGCTTTACCTCCAAGTATGTCTCGTGTTCATAATGTTTTTCATATATCTGTGCTATGTAAATATGTGAAAGACACAAACCACATTATTGAGTTAGAACCGGACGAGATAGCCGAAAACTTAACGTACGAAGAGGTACCTGTCAAGATCTTAGATAGGAAGGAGCATGTCCTACTCACGAAGGTCATACCACAAGTTAAAGTTTTGTGGAGAAACCATGCTATTGAGGAAATGACCTTGGAGTTGGAAACGGAAATGAAAGCGAGGTATCCTCATCTTTTCGAAATACCAGGTACGTACGTCAATTTCGAGGACGAAATTTCATAAGGAGGGGAGGTTGTAAGACCCCAAATTATTAATAAATGAAATTTAAGTTCCTCTATTTATTATTTTGAAATAGTAAGGGTTAAATTGATTAATGAGGTTAGTTATGGGTAAAATGCGCAAATATTTCAAATAAGCAAGTGGTCATAAAATATTCATTGTTGTCGGGGAATATTCGTTTGGTGGTGGAATATTCTTGTTATCGGGGAATATTCGTACGACGGCGCAGCCTTGTGTGGGCTCCATAACGAAAAGCGATTGGATGAAGAAAAAGACAAAAATAAGTTGTTTATAAATAATGGCGTAGTTGTTACCGTTAATACTGTTGGAATACCCGGTGGTTAAAACACAGTAATACGCGTTGTTGCACAGTAGCACACGGTATTGCACCAATTATTGATTTTTACGTAAGAAGGCATTACTCAATAATTATTACATTAATTACTGTTCAGTATTTTATTTTATTAATTCAATAATTGATGCGTTGATATTTTATATTACTGTTGTTTTAATAATTGTCACTACACAGTATTTTCTATTATCGGAGCAATAATTCATATTATCTGAATAATATTATTAGATAACATTATTGGCAATGTCTAGAAAGTTCTGTCTAAGGAGAGGTTTGGTCATCTAATTGCGCGCCAGTAAGGAGAGATCCTTATTGGAAAGCCCCCTCTTTCCTGGGAACGGCCTGGTTGCCAGTACTGTAATTCTGTAATATTATTTGTGAATAATTAATTATTAATTTATATGATGAGAAAAATATTAATTTTATGTGGATATAGATGGAGAAAATTTTTAAATGTGACAATTGTTGAAAATTAATATTTTATCTTTTTCTGATAAAATAATTCATTTAAATATATTATTTTAATAATATATTAATGGTGGTATTTTTACAATGAAGGTGGGATATATGAGTATATGAGGAGGAAGATTATTTTTGTTCGATTAAATGTTTAACACATGTTTTATGTGTTGGTGGACACAATTCTTGACCGAAAATTTATTATAGACTGTAAAATCGCCCGTTTGTGGATTTCGGTCAATTTCTGTTTGGACTTTAAAACAACTTTCTTCTGCAAAGTTGTAGAGAATTGAATTTCCTACAAAAACTCGCGAGATTCGAATTTTCTGATAAAAGAGCTATTTATTATGAATTATTGAAGTTCCGATGTTCCAGAATAATTGATTTTTGGAAGTTTAAAATATTTATAGTTAGAAAAACGTTTTTATTGTTTTGGTTGGCCCCCCATGTGTTGCAAATGGCTGAAATTCAGATCTACAAAGGTTGGCGTAGGAAAATTTAATATATATATATTAATATTTTATTAAATTTTCTGCTTTGGTGTTCTAAGTATTTTCCTATAAATAGGGTGCTTAGGTTAGAATTGAAAATCACACCAGAAACACAAGATTTCTCTCTCTTTCTCTCTCTATATTAGTGAGTGTATTCTTGTGAGTATTTTAATATTTTAAGTGTTGCTATACGGTGCAAGTTCAAGTCATAGCCTATATTCAGTGTTTCAACTAGAAGTACTGTCTTTACGAGGTAAGGGATGTTATTTTATTCAAAAATGATATTATTTCTTCAATATCATTATGCCAAAATATTGATTGGAAATTTTTATCAAATTTGGAACTTTTCATGTCGGGGTTACTATTCACGAGTTACTGTTCATCAAAAAATGAAATTTTTTTCTTTTCGTCCAAAATATCTATTCTGGATACTAGCTTTGATTGTATCCATGTTTTGATCATTCTTGAATTTTACTTCACTATGATTATTTATAAGGTATTTTTGGACATGGATAAATTGAAATACGAATCCTTAATATTTGTTATTTTGTTTCACTGGATTCGTTTCCTTTAAAATATTTTTCATCATTCTCAGTCCTAAATGATGATATTAATGAATATCTTTGGCCTGTAGTGCAAAGATGAATGATTTCTGATGAATATCTTTGGCCCGTAGTGCAAAGATGAACAGGTGTTGAGATGAACATGACCAGCTGATGAATATCTTTGGCTTGTAGTGCAAAGATGATTATTGATTGATGTTACAGGGATAAAATATTGATGATGGACTTTTAAATTCATAGATAATAGTAGATTTCATTCTCTACGTAATTCTTCTATGAATTATTATTTTCCGCTGCGAATATTGATTTAAAACTTGTTGTCTATTGTATTCTATTAGATTTTTCCCTGTTGAAGACTAACGATAATTTGTTATATATTATCTTAGTCATAATATTCTTTACCGGGCTAGTTGAGCTCACCCTTTTCCTTTTTGTTCTATTTTTCTCAGGAGGCGAGAATGTAGCGAGTACTAGTCGGGGTATGGAATGATGGTTCTAGAAGTTATTTTAGTAGTCCTCACCATTTTTGTGAAATAATGTATCAATAATTGTATTGAGGACTTATTTGAGTGTGGATATTGTCTAGATGACAATATTTGTATTTAAACTCACAGTTCTTGTGTTGTAATAATAAAGATGTAGTTGTTTCTGTACCATGTATTTTGGCGACTCAGAATGGGTGTTGTATACCTATTTTGGGGGCGTCACACCACATTTGGCAGAGTATTTAGAAAAGAGCCTACATCTGATGACATATGAGAGGGATCAGGCTAGAGTCTTGATGTTGACAGCTCTTTCTGGGAGAGATGTCGCTCTAGTTAAGAGAGATAATTCTTTAGTTCATAAAGATACCACAGTTGCTGAGCGAGATGAGGTCAGATCATCTAGAGATGCCGCTGTTATTGAGCGGGATGGCATCATATCTACCCGAGATGCTGCTATTACAGATAGTAGTGCATTGTGGTCCCATAATGCTGATATCATTGCAGAGATGAGCACATTCATTTATGAGCATAGTGTCACCATGCAGATGGTTGTGGATCTCTTGGCTCGCATTGATACCCTTAGGTAAGACCTCACAGAGTTACCCCATTCTTCTGAGAGAGATGTTATGTTGGACTTGATAGTGCGCATATCCACTGATTTGTAGATTGGCTTGGATTTTCTTGCACAGACTAGCTTAGCCATTTTTATCATGTACAATACACATTGTATATATCAAACAGTATTATGTATGGTAGGGAAATATATTTTGATTCATTTCCCTTTCAGTTATGCCTTGTTACTTATTTGATATTTGCATGTTTCTCCAGGGCTTGTGATCTTGATGTATTCTGAACTCCCACTTGATGGATGGACATTGAGGTGTCTCAGGATCTTTCAGATTGGATCGTTGATCTGTGTATTCCCTACCCTTTGATGTCTTGGGACTGGTTTCTTGTATGTGGTTATGGAGAGGATTGTGGCTTTCCTCTCTGAGATTGATTGCCCCATAGATGGTCGCCAGTACTCCTTTATATTGGGGAGCCCATGTAGTTCCATCTCTTATGGATTGGTGTTTCTCTTTGAGGACTCAACCGCAGCTTAAATGGTTGATGGTTCTCCCATTGGCTTGAGGGGACCAGGTAGTTTCATCCCTTTGGTCTAAGCCGATGATGTGTTGTTTGAAGATTGATCCCAGTACCATTTGACAAGTTTTTGTGTTTTGGTAGGGGGTGAGACTGAACCATGAATGGTTGCCTACGTATTCCCATTGAGAAGGGGTGATCAGGTCTGCGTAGTTCGAACCTAGCATGAAAAGGTTCAAAGTTATAAGTGGGAAAAAGGGTGTAGAGATGTTTTTTTTGTAGTTAGACCATACCACAAAAATAGCTACCTACGTACTCCCGTGTATTGGGGAGATCAGGTCTGTGTAGTTCGCCCCTGATGGGACAGACTGCAGATGTGAAACGTTTTGTCCCTAGTGAGACAAACTGAAGGTGTGAAATGTTTGATCCCTAGTGGGACAAACTGAAGATGTGAAAAGTTTTATCCTTGGTGGAACAAAACTGAAAGTTTGAAAAGTTTTATCCCTGGTGGGACAAAATTGAAAGTGTGAAAGGTTTTGAAAAACCTGAGTTGAGTGAAGGATATGATGATCCGAAACCAGGCTACTGGTTGGAAAGCATGTTTGTCCCTGATGGGGCAAACTGATGTGAAGAAGAAAGGTTGTAGGTAGTGAAAGGTTTTGAAAACCTGAATTGACTGGAGATCTAGTGATCCAGAACCAGGATGCTGGTTTGCAAGTAGCTTCAGACATAGTACCGTTTCACGGTGTTCGAGTTAATGAGTTGTGGAAATTCACCGCCATCCATTTCTTGTAATTAAAGGGCTCCTCCTGTCAATACCTCCTTGACAATAAACGGGCCTTCCCAGTTTGGGGCGAATTTTCCTTTGGATTGATCTTGGTTGTCAAGACTTCTTTAAGACCAAGTCATGTTCTTTAAATTGCTGTAGCCAGACTTTTCTGTTATAGGATCTAGCGATCCTCTGTTGGTATAACTGACCTAGGAAGATGGCTGCGGCCAACCTTTCATCTATTAGAGACAATTAGTGGTACCTGTAATACCCGAGAATTTCGACATCTTATTAAATGAATATATAAATAGAAATAAATATTTATTTGAATATAAATATTGATGTATGGTAAGATAAGTGATTCAATTAGTATAAATTGAAATTATAAGTGTGAAGTTGTGATGAGAATTGAGTAATGCCTTGTGTGGCATGAGAAAGGAAATTTAAGCAATTAAACCAAGAGGAAGACTAATTGCGTATGATTATGTGATTCCATATAAGGAATGGATACACTCTTAGATTAGCAATATCACTCATGTGGACGTTAATTCATGTCATGAAAAACTAGTATGGCGATAGAAGTTGAAACTGGGTTGAAGCTAAACCAGTTTGGCACTGCCAGGGTCCGGCGCAACTACGCCCTCCCAACAGTACAAACTGGCGCAGATGCGCCAGTGGTCAGTTGGAGAAAATTGGTTTTCTTCTGTAGAAAAGAAATGGAACACCTTTGTTATATGTGTGACATTAATAAAACCATAGGATAGGGGTATATGTTAATGACTTGAGGTACCTAGTAGTATAATAAAATCCCATGGGATTATAACACAGAGATAATTAAAATATATGTGTACTCTAGAAACTGAGAAAGAAATTAGATGTTTAAATAAACATTAATATTAAATAATGTTATAATGTGGTTATGTGAATAGTAAAAATAATTATGGAGGATACCCAGAAAATAATGCCTAACTGCGATATTTTATTGCGTGTATTTAATGTACATGGATTATATGATGCGAGTATATAACTAATCCTTAATTTCTTAATATGGTAACAATTGTACATTAATATTACATTTTGGGAATTAAAAGGACCAAACCAAGCCTTAGTTGATCAAGTTACTGAGATTTTGCTCTTGCCCCAAATTAAGTGCCACAAAGGTACATGAACAGTAACATGAAGCTAGTTTAGGTGAAACTCAAGTGGCTAAGGATTGGTGATGATGGCTGGGCATTTGGGTGGTTGGCCAACTCTTGGTTAACCATTGTTCCCTTCCAATACACCATGGATACTAACTTCCATGTAAACCCTAAATTAAGTCCAAGTTTCTTCTATAAATACAAGCTCCAATTTTAGTTTTTGTGTTGCTAGAAGTTGTTTGATAAGTCTAAGTTGGAGAGTTATAAGTTGCTGAGCTATTATAGAAGCATACTCAAGGTGTAAGGAGTCCAATTCAAGCTTGAGAATGTATAAACTCTAATTATGTTCTTAAAATGGGTATTATGTAGTTCTTGAAATTTCTTGAATTTCTATGTCAGTTGATATGAATTAACATGTTATAATGTGTTTAAGAAGTTTACTTGCATGTATGAACTCTTTAATGATGGTTTGGAACAAGCTTAAATCGTTGGAAATCAAGTTGGTTAATACTCTGCAAAACAGAGTCTGCTTACTGCTTTTGATTTCGACGTGGCGCAGCTGCGCCCTGGTTATACTAGGGTGCAGCGCAGCTGCGCCGTACCTCAAAACCAGTTACTGGATTCTGTTATGCTAGGTTGTTGCTAATATGGTATTATGACTTATGTAAACATGAAAAAGAGGTATAACCTGTGTTATAAAGCTTCCTTATGAGTTATGAAGTGTCCAACATGATTTAGTAGAAGATCTTTAATAAGGACTTTAAGTTTTGAAAACAAACTTTGATGGGATACTTGTTCTACAAGTTCTGAACTTAGTATGTTATACACATGATTGATTTCACACATAAATGAGCATGATATATGATTCATAGTTCCTTTATTCATGACCACCTTATTAGGCTTTGTGTTAGAGAAATTCTTCAAAGAAGAGCTTGTCATATCAAAGCAAATGAACATAAATGCTACAAGATGTAGTTTCTGATCTTGAAAAGAAGTTATCATGACTTAGTTACTTATGATAAGAGTTGTAAAGTTGTCTTATATGTGTCATATTACATCATTCATGATAAAGTGATTTCAAAGCCAAACCTTGAACATATTTCCAAAATATAATTGCATCACATGAATATCTAGATTCTAAAGAGTTAAAATGCCATGTTATGTCTATAATATCTATAGACATGATTCGTATGTATTGAACATGTTGATAACTAAACCAAACATGAGTTTAAAGCATGATTCGAAGTGTCAAACAATGATAGTGTGAACAAACAATATGAATACTATAAGCATGTGTGTAAGACCCCAAATTATTAATAAATGAAATTTAATTTCCTCTATTTATTATTCTAAAATAGTAAGAGTTGATTAATGTGGTTAGTTATGGGTAAAATGGGCAAATATTTTAAATAAGCAAGTGGTTATAAAATATTCATTGTTGTCGGGGAATATTTGTTTGGTCGTGGAATATTCTTGTTATCGGGGAATATTCGTACGACGGTGCAGCCTTGTGTGGGCCCCATAACAGAAAGCGATTGGATGAAGAAAACGACAAAAATAAGTTGTTTATAAATAACGGCGTAGTTATTACCGTTAATACTGTTGGAATACCCGGTGGTTAAAACACAGTAATACGCGTTGTTGCACAGTAGCACACGGTATTACACCAATTATTGATTCTTACGTAAGAAGGCACTACTCAATAATTGTTACAGTAATTACTGTTCAATATTATATTTTATTGATTCAATAATTGCTGCGTTGATATTTTATATTACTGTTGTTTTAATAATTGTCACTACACAGTATTTTCTATTATCGGAACAATAATTTATATTATCTGAATAATATTATTAGATAACATTATTGGCAATGTCTAGAAAGTTCTGTCTAAGGAGAGGTTTGGTCATCTAATTGCGCGCCAGTAAGGAGAGATCCTTATTGGAAAGCCCCCTCTTTCCTGGGAACGACCTGGTTGCCAGTACTGTGATTCTGTAATATTATTTGTGTATAATTAATTATTGATTTATATGATGAGGAAAATATTAATTTTATGTGGATATAAATGGAGAAAATTTTTAATGTGACAATTGTTGAAAATTAATATTTTATCTTTTTCTGATAAAATAATTCATTTAAATATATTATTTTAATAATATATTGATGGTGGTATTTTTACAATGAATGTGGGATATATGAGTATATGAGGAGGAAGAGTATTTTTGTGGCATTAAATGATTAACACATGTTTTGTGTGTTGGTGGACATAATTCTTGACCTAAAATTTATTATTGACTGTAAAATCGCCCGTTTCTGAATTTTGGTCAATTTCTATTTAGAATTTGAAAAAACTTTCTTCTGCAAAGTTGTAGAGAATTGAATTTTCTATAAAAACACGCGAGATTCGAATTTTCTGATAAAAGGGCTATTTATTATGAATTATTGAAGTTCTAAAATTCCGAAATAATTAATTTTTGGAAGTTTTATTTATTATTTTGAAGAAAAACGTTTTTTGGCATTTAAGTGGGCTAACATGTGATATAAATGGGCTGAGATCAGATGTCTAGAGGTGGGCTAAGGAAAATTTGATAAATATATTATTATTATATTAAATTTTCTGCTTTGGTGTTCTAAGCATTTTCCTATAAATAGGGTGCTTAGGTTAGAATTGAAAATCACACCAGAAACACAAGTTTCTCTCTATTTCTCTCTCTATATCGAGCGTATTTTTGTGAGTATTTGATACTTTGAGTGTTGCTATACGGTACAAGTTTCCTTCAGCACTATATCTAGTATTCCAGTCAGAAATACCGTCTTTCCGAGGTAAGGGATGTTATTTCTTCTTAAATGATATTATTTTCTTCAATATCATTATGCCGAAATATTGGTTGGAAATTTTTATCAAATTTGGAACTTTTCACGTCGGGGTTACTATTCATGAGTTACTATTCACGAGTTACTATTCACCGAAAAATAAAATTTTCTTCTTTTCGTCCAAAATATCTATTCTGGGTACTAGCTTTGATTGTATCCATGTTTTGATCATTCTTGAATTCTACTTCACTATGAATAATTATAAGGTATTTTTGGACATGGATAAATCGAAATACGAATCCTTAATATTTGTTATTTTGTTCACTGGATTCGTTTTCTTTAAGATATTTTTCATCATCCTCAGTCCTCGAGTTACTATTCACGAGTTACTATTCACCGAAAAATAAAATTTCCTTCTTTTCGTCTAAATATCTATTCTGGATACTAGCTTTGATTGTATCCATGTTTTGATCATTCTTGAATTTTACTTCACTATGATAAGGTATTTTTGGACATGGATAAATCGAAATACGAATCCTTAATATTTGTTATTTTACTTCACTGGATTCGTTTTCTTTAAAATATTTTTCATCATCCTCAGTCTTAAATGATGATATAACTGAATATCTTTGGCCTGTAGTGCAAAGATGAATAATTTCTGATGAATATCTTTGGCCCGTAGTGCAAAGATGAACAGGTGTTGAGGTGAACATGACCAACTAATGAATATCTTTGGCCTGTAAAGCAAAGATGACTATTTGATTCAAGATATTTATTAATTGATGTTACAGGGATAAATTGTTGATGATGGGCTTTTAAATTCATAGATAATCGTAGATTTCATTCTCTACGTAACTTCTCTATGAATTATTATTTTTCGCTGCGAATATTGATTTAAAACTTGTTGTCTATTGTATTCTATTAAATTTTTCCCTGTTGAAGACTAACGATAATTTGTTGTATATTATCTTAGTCATAATATTCTTTACTGGGCTAGTTGAGCTCACCCTTTTCCTTGTTATTCCATTTTCTTCTCAGGAGGCGAGAATGTAGCAGGTACTAGTCGGGGTATGGAATGAAGGTTCTAGGAAGTTGTTTTAGTAGTCCTCACCATTTTTTTTGTAAAATATTATTCCAATAATTGTAAGGAGGACTTATTTGAGTGTGGATATTGTCTAGATGACAATATTTGTATTTACACTCACAGTTTTTATGTTGTATTAATAAAGTTGTAGTTGTTTCTGTACCATGTTATTGACGACTCAGAATAGGTGTTGTATACCTGTTTTGGTGGCGTCACAGTTGGTATCAGAGCTTAGGGATATGATCTCTGGCGGAGATCGGGGAATAGAACTAGGAGGGGAGAGACGAGTAAATCCTTCGCTAGTGTGTCCTACCTAAGCTTATTTGTTGGTCGGTCATAATATAGGGATATTATGTGATTTGTTAATTTGTTAAATTAACCCTTGTTTTATGGCAGTATTTGAGAATGTCGACTGAGAATGTTAACAGTGGAGTAAATGAAATCGTGGAGACACCTGTACTCACCAACGAGGAGAACGTGCAACAGGCTGGCAATGTTCCTCCTGTGAACAACACCACTGAGCAGACGATGAACGATGAGATGTTTAGAAGCTTTTTGCGATTCATGCAAAACCAGACGAAGGAGATTCCTGTTCAAAATATAGGAAGAAACCATGGCAACGCACAGCTGGTCACAGCCAAGCAGTTCAAAGAGTTGGGACCACCAGAATTCTGGGGAAAGCCAGATCCGATTAAGGCGGAGACATGGGTCAAGCAAATTACCAAGATATTTGATGTCTTGGGATGCACGGAGGAACAGAAGGTTCCATTCGCCACCTTTATGTTCCGTGGCGAGGCATACTACTGGTGAGAATCTGTGAAGCGTACCCATCCAGCTGCACTCAGCATGTCTTGGGAGACATTTCAGAAACTATTCAATGACAAGTACTTTCCTGAAAGTATTCGTCATATGAAGGAGGTAGAGTTTATTAGACTGGAGCAGAATAACATGACGCTGTCCCAGTACGACGCGAAGTTTGCAGAGTTGTCCAGGTTTGCACCTCATTTGGTGGAGAATGAGGAATGTATGACACGGATGTTTCTGAGAGGTTTGAAACCCGGCATACGTCAATATCTCATTTCTAATAAATTTTCTCTCTATTCAGATGTTGTCAACAGGGCTCAATTGTTGGAGCGAGATAACGAGTACGGTCAACCGAGGGACCACAACTAGGATCATATCGGTGACAACAGTCATCAGAACAATGATAACCAGCGGAGAAAGAAAAGTACAGACAAGAACGGCAACCACTCTGGTGGTAATCGTGGCTATGAAAATAGAAGAAGCGAGTCGGGAGGAGATTTTAAAAAGAGGAGATTCAACAATGATAATACGAAGACGTCAGCACCGGCAGCAACTGGTTCCAAGGGAGGAGAACGACCACCGGTCAAATGCTATAAATGTGGAAAAGAGGGACATATCAGCCCAAACTGTCCACAACAGTTCAAGGTATGCTATAATTGTGGAAAGGAAGGACATATCGCTCGAGATTGTACGATAGCGAAACCAAGTTCAGCGAGGACGGTGACTCAAAAGGCTGCCCCAGAAAAGTCAAAGTCAACGGTTCCTGGAAGAGCGTTTGTCGTGACTGGTCAACATGCGAGGAACCCAAACGAGGTGATCACGGGTAAGCTAATCATAAATTTATGTGAAGTTTATACCTTACTAGATACCGGTGCTACCCATTTATTTATTTCTCCTGCTTGTGCTCAACGTTTAAACTTGACTCCGGAGAAATTAGACTTTGATTTATCTGTGGAGACTCCGTTAGGGGAAACTTTCATCACATCCACTGTTTATAAATCTTGTTTGATCCAAGTTGGTACCATCACCTTACCTGTTGACCTTATCTCTTTAAAGATACTTGCATTTGACGTGATTTTAGGAATTGATTGGTTAACTACTCATCATGCCAAAATTGATTGTTTTCGTAAGGTGATTAGTTTTCATATTCCTAATCAACCTGTTGTTCGAATTCAAGCAACAAAGCCATTAAAATCAATCACTGTCATATCAAGTCATAAAGCCATTCGTTTATTGAAAAACGGATGTCAAGCTTTCCTAGCCCATGTTATGGATTTGAATAAAGACACGTCAAATTTGAATAATATTCCTGTTGTTAGTAATTTTCCTGACGTATTTCCTGAAGAACTTCCCGGTCTACCCCCAGAACGTGAAGTTGAATTCTTCATTGATCTTGAACCTGGTACAAAGCCCATTTCTAAAACCCCATATCGAATGGCTCCTATTGAACTTCAGGAGTTAAAAGTCCAACTACAAGAGTTGTTGGACATCGGTTTCATTCGTCCTAGTACATCTCCTTGGGGTGCTCCTGTTTTATTTGTAAAGAAGAAAGACGGGAGTATGCGACTTTGTATCGATTACCGGGAATTAAACTATGTCACTATCAAGAATAGGTATCCGCTACCTCGTATTGATGACCTGTTTGACCAGTTACAAGGAGCACAATTCTTTTCAAAAATCGATCTTCGTTCTGGATATCATCAGCTGAAGGTTAAAACTGAGGATATTCTGAAGACTGCCTTTAGAACTCGGTACGGGCATTATGAATTCTTAGTCATGTCTTTCGGATTGACTAATGCTCCTGCGGCTTTCATGGATATGATGAACCGAGTATTCAAGGATTATTTGGATCAGTTCGTTGTTGTCTTTATTGATGACATCCTCATATATTACAAAAGCCGTGAAGATCATGAGCACCATTTGAAGCTGGTACTCCAAAGGCTGCGTGAAAACAAGTTATATGCTAAGTTAAAGAAATGCGAGTTCTGGCTTGAGGAAGTAGCATTCCTAGGGCACGTGGTGTCGAAACATGGAGTATCTGTGGACCCGGCGAAGATTGAAGCAATACAAAGCTGGGAGCAACCGAAGACGGTGACCGATGTACGTAGTTTTCTGGGCTTAGCTGGTTATTATCGGAGATTCGTAGAAGGGTTTTCTCGAATCGCTACCCCGTTAACTCAGCTGACTCGGAAGGATATCAAATTCGTATGAAGCGAAGAATGCGAGAAGAGTTTCCAAGAGCTTAAGAGGAGACTCATTTCGGCACCTGTTCTGACAATACCATCTGGTTCGGATGGATTTGTTATCTACAGCGATACTTCAGGCAAAGGGTTAGGATGTGTTCTCATGCAACGTGAGAAAGTCATAGCCTATGCCTCGCGACAACTTAAAGAATATGAGAGGAATTATCCTACTCATGATCTAGAGTTGGCAGCAGTCGTTTTCGCGCTAAAGATCTGGAGGCACTATCTATATGGGGAGAAAGTGGAGATATATTCAGACCATAAAAGCCTCAAATATTTCTTCACCCAGAAAGAACTCAACATGCGGCAACGACGTTGGCTCGAGCTGTTAAAAGATTACAACCACACTATTCAATACCATCCTGGAAAAGCAAACGTGGTAGCTGACGCATTGAGTAGAAGATCATATGCAGGAACGAGTGCGATGATGTCAAGTATACGCGTAGAACCAACTTTAATCGATAAAGTTAAAGTTGCTCAAGCTACAGACCCGGAGCTGATGCGTATGAAGAAGAAAGTGCAAGAAGGTGCTATTCCAGAAGCAAGAATCGATGAAGAATGAATACTTCGAGTCCACTCCAGACTTTGTGTTCCTAACGATTCTGATTTAAAGTACAAGATCATGATGGAGGCACACAATACACCATTTACAATCCATCCTGGAAGTACTAAAATGTATCGTGATCTTCGACATACATTTTGGTGGAACAATATGAAGAGAGAGATTGCAAAGTTTATCTCGAGGTGTTTAACTTTTCAATGTGTAAAGGCGGAGCATCAAGTACCAAAGGGTCCATTGCAACCACTTGAGATTCCGAAATGGAAGTGGGAACACATTACCATGGATTTCGTTACGGGTCTTCCCACGGTTTCTCAAGGCATAAATGCTATTTGGGTTATAGTTGATAGATTAACCAAGTCTGCTCATTTCTTGCCGATACGAGAGACTTATTCCCTTGAACGTCTTGCTAGGATGTATGTGAATGAGATTGTAAGGTTGCATGGCATGCCAGTATCCATAGTTTCGGATCGTGACCCAAGATTAACTTCAAGATTTTGGGTTAGCTTGCAAAAAGCTATGGACACGGATTTACGGTTCAGTTCGGCATACCATCCTCAAACGGACGGGCAATCAGAGAGGACTATTCAAACTCTTGAAGATCTATTAAGACTTTGTGTCCTCGATTTCAAAGGAAGTTGGGATAAGTACCTACCATTGATGGAATTCTCCTACAATAACAGTTATCAGGCAAGTATAGGTATGGCTCCCTTTGAAGCATTGTATGGACGAAAGTGTCGCTCTCCAGTATGTTGGGATGAGGTGGGAGAAACAACGTTGTTGGGACCAGAGTTGGTACGAATGACTACAGAGAAGATCCAAACGATTCGATAACGTATACAAACGGCACAGGATCGATAAAAGAGTTATGTGGATCTTCATCGAAAGGACGTGGAATTTGACATTGGGGATCATGTATTATTACGTGTAGCTCTATGGAAAGGAGTTACAAGATTTGGGAAGAGAGGAAAGCTCAATCCACGATTTATTGGTCCATTTCAGATTTTGACCGAGTAGGAAATGTGGCCTATAGACTTGCGTTACAGCCAAGTATGTCTCGTGTTCATAATGTTTTTCATATATCTGTGCTTCGTAAATATGTGAAAGACCCGAACCATGTTATTGAGTTAGAACCGGACGAGATAGCTGAAGACTTAACGTACGAGGAGGTACCTGTCAAGATCATGGATAAGAATGAGCATGTCCTACGCACGAAGGTCATACCACAAGTTAAAGTTTTGTGGAGAAACCATGCTATTGAGGAAATGACCTGGGAGTTGGAAACGGAAATGAAAGCGAGGTATCCTCATCTTTTCGAAACACCAGGTACGTATGTCAATTTCGAGGACGAAATTTCATAAGGAGGGGAGGTTGTAAGACCCCAAATTATTAATAAATGAAATTTAATTTCCTCTATTTATTATTCTGAAATAGTAAGAGTTGATTAATATGGTTAGTTATGGGTAAAATGCGCAAATATTTTAAATAAGCAAGTGGTTATAAAATATTCATTATTGTCGGGGAATATTTGTTTGGTCGTGAAATATTCTTGTTGTCGGGGAATATTCGTACGACGGCGCAGCCTTGTGTGGGCCCCATAACAGAAAGCGATTGGATGAAGAAAACGACAAAAATAAGTTGTTTATAAATAACGGCGTAGTTATTACCGTTAATACTGTTGGAATACCCGGTGGTTAAAACACAGTAATACGCGTTGTTGCACAGTAACACACGGTATTGCACCAATTATTGATTCTTACGTAAGAAGACACTACTCAATATTTGTTACAGTAATTACTGTTCAATATTGTATTTTATTGATTCAATAATTGCTGCGTTGATATTTTATATTAATGTTGTTTTAATAATTGTCACTACACAGTATTTTCTATTATCGGAACAATAATTCATATTATCTGAATAATATTATTAGATAACATTATTGGCAATGTCTAGAAAGTTCTGTCTAAGGAGAGGTTTGGTCATCTAATTGCGCGCCAGTAAGGAGAGATCCTTATTGGAAAGCCCCCTCTTTCCTGGGAACGACCTGGTTGCCAGTACTGTGATTCTGTAATATTATTTGTGTATAATTAATTATTGATTTACATGATGAGGAAAATATTAATTTTATGTGGATATAGATGGAGAAAATTTTTAATGTGACAATTGTTGAAAATTAATATTTTATCTTTTTTTGATAAAATAATTTATTTAAATATATTATTTTAATAATATATTGATGGTGGTATTTTTACAATGAATGTGAGATATATGAGTATATGAGGAGGAAGAGTATTTTTGTGGCATTAAATGATTAACACATGTTTTGTGTGTTGGTGGACATAATTCTTGACCGAAAATTTATTATTGACTGTAAAATCGCCCGTTTGTGAATTTCGGTCAATTTCTATTTAGAATTTGGAAAAATTTTCTTCTGTAAAGTTGTAGAGAATTGAATTTTCTATAAAAACTCGCGAGATTCGAATTTTCTGATAAAAGGGCTATTTATTATGAATTATTGAAGTTCTAAAATTCCAAAATAATTAATTTTTGGAAGTTTTATTTATTATTTTGAAGAAAAACGTTTTTTGGCATTTAAGTGGGCTAACATGTGATATAAATGGGCTGAGATCAGATGTCTAGAGGTGGGCTAAGGAAAATTTGATAAATATATTATTATTATTATATTAAATTTTCTGCTTTGGTGTTCTAAGCATTTTCCTATAAATAGGGTGCTTAGGTTAGAATTGAAAATCACACCAGAAACACAAGTTTCTCTCTATTTCTCTCTCTATATCAAGCGTATTTTTGTGAGTATTTGATACTTTGAGTGTTGCTATACGGTACAAGTTTCCTTCAGCACTATATCTAGTATTCCAGTCAGAAGTACCGTCTTTCCGAGGTAAGGGATGTTATTTCTTCTTAAATGATATTATTTTCTTCAATATCATTATGCCGAAATATTGGTTGAAAATTTTTATCAAATTTGGAACTTTTCACGTCGGGGTTACTATTCATGAGTTACTATTCACGAGTTACTATTCACGAGTTACTATTCACCGAAAAATAAAATTTCCTTCTTTTCGTCCAAATATCTATTCTGGATACTAGCTTTGATTGTATCCATGTTTTGATCATTCTTGAATTTTACTTCACTATGATAAGGTATTTTTGGACATGGATAAATCGAAATATGAATCCTTAATATTTGTTATTTTGCTTCACTGGATTCGTTTTTTTTAAAATATTTTTCATCATCCTCAGTCTTAAATGATGATATAACTGAATATCTTTGGCCTGTAGTGCAAAGATGAATAATTTCTGATGAATATCTTTGGCCCGTAGTGCAAAGATGAACAGGTGTTGAGGTGAACATGACCAACTAATGAATATCTTTGGCCTGTAGTGCAAAGATGACTATTTGATTCAAGATATTTATTAATTGATGTTACAGGGATAAAATGTTGATGATGGGCTTTTAAATTCATAGATAATCATAGATTTCATTCTCTACGTAACTTCTCTATGAATTATTATTTTTCGCTGCGAATATTGATTTAAAACTTGTTGTCTATTGTATTCTATTAAATTTTTCCCTGTTGAAGACTAACGATAATTTGTTGTATATTATCTTAGTCATAATATTCTTTACTGGGCTAGTTGAGCTCACCCTTTTCCTTGTTGCTCCATTTTCTTCTCAGGAGGCGAGAATGTAGCAGGTACTAGTCGGGGTATGGAATGAAGGTTCTAGGAAGTTGTTTTAGTAGTCCTCACCATTTTTTTTGTAAAATATTGTTCCAATAATTGTAAGGAGGACTTATTTGAGTGTGGATATTGTCTAGATGACAATATTTGTATTTACACTCACAGTTTTTATGTTGTATTAATAACGTTGTAATTGTTTCTGTACCATGTTATTGACGACTCAGAATAGGTGTTGTATACCTGTTTTGGGGGCGTCACAATGTGTATTAACAGATTGTGTAATTTCTCTATGTGGACTTATAGCCAAGTTATAAAACATGATAACTACATGATCTTGTTATGCTTTCATACCATATAAGTTGTAAGTTAAAACTTGTAAAAACAAACTCAAGAATGGTAATATGCTTATGTGAGAACCTCTAACATGTATGTATGTTAAAGTATAAGGGCATAGGTGTGTTAGAGTTGGGCAGAAACAGGAAGTGCAAAGCTCAACCCTGGTCTGGCCAGAGGACAGCACAGCTATGTCGTCCCTAAGCCTAGACAGGTCACATCTACGCCATCCTGCAGTCATAAATAGTTTTTGTTTTTAATCTGATGTTTGAAGCATACCTATATGATTACTTTAGCTTGTATTATATGACCAATATGTTATGTAATGTGTTAAAAAGTGTGCTAGGTGATAGAGTTAAATGTTAATGAGAAATTATGACTTTCAAATGTTGAGTCTAAAATAAGGTTTACAAGCTATAAAGTAATGATTCGAAAAATACGTTGTTTGACTTGTGGTGGCATACAATCTGATTTATGCTATGAAGATGTAGGATATGTGATTTAGTAGGTGTGAAGATTTCAACTAAGTTGGATGTTTAAGTATACGTTCAAACTTACATATATGAGTTTTTGTAACTAATGAATATCCTATACGTGTAATATGTCAGGACTCGAAAGAGGGTATTAAGCTTTACTTTGGTAAACTACGCTTAAGGCAAGTATCCTAAACCCTTGCATTACTTTATTCAACGAATGTCGTAAACAAGTATCGAATCCTTATCTCTTGAAATGCAAGTTATCTTACTTTGATTGAGCTAGTATGTTTAAACTCTTGTGGAAACTAT
The DNA here is from genome assembly GCA_016801055.1 of Panax notoginseng. NCBI lineage: Eukaryota > Viridiplantae > Streptophyta > Magnoliopsida > Apiales > Araliaceae > Panax > Panax notoginseng. The sequence continues at coordinate 104,546,239 of CM029020.1, forward strand.
TATTTATGTTGAACTTGGTATTGTTCTTGAATATTATGCAAGTGTCTAGGCCATTTGATTCTGCTAAACCGTATGCATGTTTATAAAAATGTCCAAACCAATTGACTGGTGAGAAAATCCTGAAAACTGAGTTGGACAACCCTTATGGTAAGGGGAGTGAATACTGTTGGAAGCCCCAACACACACGTGAATATTACTGTGTAGTTATGCATAACATTGAGTATTGTAGACTGATCATCTATCATACTTAATTCTTTTGGGTTATGAGTTTAATATTGGTAATATTCTACTAGATGTTCAATAGTCCTTAGTGACTGCTCAGTATATATTGTTTTCTCCAGTTAGATACGTTGATAGCCTTTGAATTTATATATATATGTTGCTCTATATTGAATTATCGTTTCATATTCTAAGGATTTGATTTAAGAATTGTTGATATTCGTTATTCATGATATTATTCTGAAACCCAGAACTATCTTAGAGATGATACTTTGATATTTCAAACTCGTGTTATAAAACTCTTTACCCTTGTTGCATATTACTTGATGGGCAATTTGTGCTCATTCTTGCTCATTTAAAACCTTTCATTTAAGGCGGAACAGGGAAGTGTCTCTGGGAAAGACAAAGGCAAGGGCAAGGCTACCGACTAGCTTGTTCCTTTATGTTTAAAAATGTTATGTTGTATTAAGACTGTCGTCAGACTATGTTTAAGCTTAAGTAGGATTATGTAATAAGTCTTTATTCGATATTGTTATGTAATCTATTAAGTACTGTAGGTGGCGAGACTTGGGAGAATAATTATAATAAATCATTGTATATTATTCTAAATTAGATCTTCCGTTGTGAATGTGTAATTTTAGTTATTATTGTATTAACATGAGCATGTGACGAACCGAATTCGAGTGACCACGTGTGGTGGTCCAAATTTAGGGGCGTCATAGGTTGGTATTAGAGCTATAGTTATACACCTTAGCAACGAGAGTCCTTAGATTATAACTTAGGAAAACTTAGGAGACAAGAAGGGATGAAACTCATATAGAGTTTTCGTAGAAAGAGACTTAGTGTGTTATAGAATATAACTTCATTCTATACAATGAACTTATGTTATTTAACGTTCTAATGGAGTTGTTGTTTGTGTTGTCTTATGTTGGTGATTGTAGGATGACTGACATGGGAGGACCTAGCTGAGTAGTAGAGGAGGAGCCGCGTGATATCCACGTGGTATATGAGGCACCATTAATAGCGAAGCCCATATCAGTAGTGGCCCTATTGATGAGGATGATGAGGAGAATGAGATGGAACCTTTACCTGAGGAATCTGATCCGAAGGAGGAGCCTGAGCCTATTGAGGACTCCTATGAGTCTACTTTTGAGGATCGGATGTTGGTGGAATATGAGTAACATATTTTGGAGTTGGGATGTAGAGTGGAGGAATTAGAGGCTGAGGCTAGGGAAAGGGAGTCTGAGTCCCATAAAACTGAGGGACGAGGACGTGATGCAGGAGATGGAGGTGGAAATTTATCACCGTAAGGAGGCTCCAGATGGGAACTTTGTTTCACCGATCGGTGGCTAGGAATGTGGAGCTGGCAGGGAAGCCAGAAGAGTCTGAGCAGAGGGAGCTTAGTGAGAAGGCTGAGAAGGAAGCACTTCGCACTCAGCTAGAAATGGAGGTGATGGATAGGATCCACTTCGAGGAGAAGTGGGAAGGAGCCAATGATAGGGCTAATGATCTAGAGGATGAAGTGAGGTGTAAGAGAAGGAAGATGAACAATGTAATACCCGCGAATTTTAATAAATTATAATATTGAGAATAAGGATTTGTTTGCATATATATATATATATATATATATATATATATATATATATATATATATATATATATATATTATCGGCTTATATTGTGATAAATGGTTTAATTGATTAAGCCAGTGATAATTAAACAATGAAGCAAAAGTAATGAAAAGCCTAGTTTAAACTTGTGGAGTAATGCCTAGTATGGCAAGATGATGAAATGAAAAAATACTAATATAACTAATGATGAAATTAATTAGTATTACTAATAAATAAATAAGTTCATAATAAAGTTGATTTATTTGTTATTCATTAATTATCATGAATAATGGTATGAAAAGAAAAATCTTATATAATAAGGTTTTCATTCAATATAAAGTGAGGTGTGACATTGTAATGTAAATAATTATTATATAAAACTATGTGATAAAAGTAAGATTGACTTAGGTAGTTAACCAAGTTATATGAAAAAGTCTTATGTGACATTTTGATGTGTGTGGGAGTAATTAAATGGGTATTTTAAACCTATGAGAGAAAGTAACTTTGATTAAATTAATAATAAATAATAAGTAACATTGGTACACAATTAAATTATATCCTAGTCTAGAATAAATATTATTTGAAATAAATCAATGTACATGGATTATATGATTTTATGTGTAATGTATGAGTGGGTGTATATGTATGCTCAAGTGTGAACAAAGGGTAAAATAAACCCAAGTGTGCTGAGAAAATACTGAGTATTAGAGTGTCCCAAAATCATAGTCCCATTCCAAGAAAAGGGCTCAGCCGTGTTTTACAAAAAGCCTATGGCTCTATGATTGTTGAAAACCAAGAAAGGAATGATGGCTATGGGAAGGGAGAAGATGGAGTTGGTGGAGCTTTCCACCCACTTCTTGTTGCACAAAGATTCCTTCAATCTTCCATGGAAACAAACCTTAGGGCAAATTCTCCAAATGGATAATACTCCCTCTATAAATAGAAGTTCCCCTCTCAAAGGTAAGTGTTGAATTCTCTGAGATTTCTAAATAGGAGTGTGAGCTTACAATATTTGCAAATTGAAGCTAGAAAAAGCAATACAACTTCAGAAAAGGTAATCTTCCTCTAGATGTTCATACACTCAAGCTTTGCAAAGTTCTTAGAAAAAGTACAAAAACACTTGTTTTGAGTTGAAATGTTTATAGTTGAAACTTGCTAGAATGTATCAATTGATGCAAGATATTGTTAATATGGTCAAAAACAAAATCAATGAGAGTTAAACGAAGTAAAATGGTCGAGTAAAGAATTCGTAGGGAAGAGAATTGTTAAATGTGTTAAACTTTAGAAAAATGGCAAAAATCTTAAATTGATCCTTGAAATTTATTGTTTGTATGTGTGGGAATGTTAGAAGCATGCTAGGAATGTTTTGTAGCAAGTTTATATCAACTATACATCATTACATTATTGCTTCGTTGAGAGTTGGGTTGAAAATTACATTACAGTTCGAAGAGGGGATACCTGTTCGTGTTTAGCAGGGGGCATGCCCGCCCCGGCGGGGGGTTCTGAAGCACAAAGGCCCGCCCCTGCGGGGGGTGCTATAACAAAAATAAAAAATAAAAAAATCATGTTTGTTTGTTTAATGCAATAAATCTTAACTTCACTTAATTTCAAGAACATGCGTACTCCTTAGACATGTATCAATGTATGTTACAAGGTGTTTAGTAGGGGTTTAGAGTCGAATCATAACCTTTTTAAATGAAAAGTTAAAAGATGAAAAACATGTTTATAAAACCTTACGCCTTTTTCAATCTAACCTTGTGAGCATATGTTTGTAGCTTAATTGGTTTTCTAAATACACATGAAGTGTGGACTCAATGTACCTTGCATGTATAGATTAATTGTCATGACATCTTAATGATTGAAAACCAATTGAGATGAAAAGACTCTATGACTTGAATTATGAATTTTTGGACAAAAAAAATGATAGGATGCTTTATGCCTCTAGAGATAATCGATATGTTCACACATCTAGTTAGACACTTTATAAACTATGCAAGCACGAACTAAAAGAGTTCCTAAATAATACGCAAGTAGGAACTCAAAGGGGGTTATTTGACAATGTTATGTGGTTAACAAATACTATAGTTAGTAGTTGTTATAATGAGTTCCTTTAACTTGGTAAAATAGACATTTATGAGTAAAAACAACAAAGGACCAAACTTATCCTAAAGGTTCTTCAACATGTATGAGTAGCTTATGTGATGTTTTTACATAGGAGGTAAGTATAGGAAAACTAAAAATGTTTCTAAAAGATTTTAAAGGTAAGATCAATGTGAGTTATGCATCTATGAGTTTGAATGTGTGTAGCTTACATGAATTTAGATATGTGTGATGAAAGTATGCGAATATATATATCAAGTGTATATGACTAATGAATACCTATACATACATAAATAGGATAACCTAGTTTATTGAGGTGATTTTACGCTATAAGTGGTAATCAACGCTAAAGGCAAGTCTCCTAATTCTCACGACTTTGGATTTTATGCGAGTTTTCTAACTTTCATTGATTCACATATCGAATACAAGTTATCTAAATTCTTTACATTGTATATTGTATAAATCTGAATTATTAACATACTTATATTAAGCGAATGTCTATTACTATTCGGAAATCAATTACTTTGACATTATTGCGAGCATTAGACTTATTGTTCTTAGATGCATTATAAAAGTTGTCTAAACCTTTGATTCGGTTAGACTGTTATCAGACGTTAGAAAACTATCCAAACCAATTGACTTGGTGCGGACTCTTGTAAATCTACTGAGATGAACAACCCTCTTAAAAGGGGGAAATTTTATATTGTCGGGGAACCGGCATGCTCACATAAGTATGATTAAATGTTATGCATAATGTAGGGTACCTTAGGCTGATCACCTGTTGTACTCGTTTATCTTGGATTGCAGTATAATACGGTTAATTCTAGTAAGAGTTCTTAGTCCTTAATGACTGCTCAGTGTTCATTCTTATTGAACCTCGAAATAATTGAACCTTGAAATGTTGTTGATATCCTGCAGTCTTTAGTGACATTTATCAAACACTTTTGATATTTCTTGATATCCTTGAACTATCACTTACTGTTATACCCTTGAAGATTCCAATGCTATAACTGTTCATTCTTTTGCTATATTACTTGCTGGGCAAACTTGTTGCTCATTCTTGCTTCCCTAAAAACATTACAGTTAAGGCAGAGCAAGGCGGTACCTCAGGAAAAGACAAGGGGAAGGCAAGGCTACCGAGTAGCTTAGTTCTTTAAGAGTAGTATTATTATTATTTCTATGCGTATTATGATGTATTAAGGATGATTAATTATATTTAAGTTTAATCACTGGATTGTTGTAGTAATGGTTACGGAACCTTGGGACGCGAATATTTATATTATATCAATGTAAATTATTCTATTATTTCCGTTGTGGATGATTTTAGTGTGATGTTAGTATTAGTATGTGGCGAACCAAATTCGAGATACGGGTGTATGAAATTGGGGGCATCACAGGTTGGTATCAAAGCAATAGTTATAAACCTTAGGAGCGAGAGTCCTTAGATTTCAACTTAGGAGAACTTAGAAGATAGAGAGGGATGAAACTCATATAGAGTTTTCATAGAGAGAGGTACTTAGTGTGTTATAGAATATAACTTCATTATATACAATGAACTTATGTTATTTAGTATTCTAATGGGGTTGTTGTTTATTTTGTCTTATGTTGGTGATTGTAGGATACTTGACATGGGAGGACCTAGCCAAGTAATAGAAGAGGAGCCGCGTGATATACACGTGGTATTTAAGTCACCATTGATAGCAGAGCCCGTATCAGCAGTGGCCCCTATCGATGATGATGACGAGGAGGATGAGATGGAGCCTCTGCCAGAGGAGTCTGATCCGGAGGAGGAGCCTATAGAGGAGGAACCTATGGGGGATGAGCCTATGGAGGACTCCGACGGGACTACTTTCGAGGATCAAATGTTGGGAGAATATGAGGAGCAGATTCTGGAGTTAGGAAGTAGAGTGGAAGAGCTAGAGACTGAGGCCAGGGAGAGGGAGTCTGAGTTCCATAAATTGAGGGATGAGGACCATCAGAGGAAGTTAGCTATACAAGAGATGGAGGTGGAAATTGCTCAACGCAAGGAGGTAGGGGTCCAGTTGGGAACCTTGTTTCATAGGTCGGTGGCTAGGAACGTTAAGTTGGCAGGAAAACTAGAAGAGTCTGAGCAGAGAGAACTTAGTGAGAAGGCTGAGAAGGAAGCTCTTCGTACACAATTAGAGATGGAGGTGATGGATAGAATTTGCTTCGAGGAGAAGTGGGAGGATTCCAATGACCGGGTAGATGATCTAGAGGATGAGGTGTGGTGCAAGAGGAGGAAGATGAACAAGATGGGCTATGCTCTACGCACGGCTATGGAGAGGTTGATCGATGGGGTAAATCACTACCCAACTGAGCAAGGACAGACCCGGCATACCATAAGTCGGGATATGGTGGCGCACATTACGCAGAAGGAGTATCAGAGCGCCGTGGAGCGAGGGATGTTAGATTGAGTCTAGGGGGAAAATCTTAGTAGTATAGTAGTTTATTTATGTGTTGTTAATATGTTGTTACAATCTCAGTCTTTTGTGTAAGATGTGAGATAGTAGTTAACCCCAACTTTTGAAAAATGTTAGAGGGGTAGTATGCTAGTGTCTTTTCCGTCTTTTGTGATAATAGGGGATAAGTGTTGTCATTTATAGAAGTATGCTAGGGATAAACATTTAATGTAACGATTTGGCATATGAATATAAATGATCTTATTTCTGAAAAGTGTTATAAATTTTTCTATTTGAGAAATGTCTAAGTAATATAACTAGATAATAAAATAAAAATTTTATGATGCAGAAGCATGCCGCCCAGACGTAGAATGACTGCACCGGAAGAATCGATTAATGATGAGAGAGGTCTGGTGGATCCGATACAGAGGCTTGTTGACTTGTTAGGAGAAGCTCTTAGGGGAAGAAACGAACCAGTACCACCCAATCCCCCAGTAGCTTCGGTCACAAACTTTAAGGACTTTAAGAGCGTAGGGCCTCCGGAATTCGTGGGAACTACCGATCCTATCGTAGCGCAAACATGGGTTAAGGAAATGGAGAAAGCCTTCGCCATTGCCCGTGTGGGCGAAGACCAGAAAACCGTGTTCGCTACATATATGATGAGGGGTGAATCAAATTTCTTGTGGGAAGCAAATCAACAGAGGGCGGGAGAAGGAACTATAACCTGGGAAAGGTTTAAGACTTTGTTCTTCGAGAATTACTTCCCGAAGAGCATGAAGAATAGGATGGAGGCAAAATTTCCGGAACTAAAACAAGGAGATATGACGGTGGTGCAGTACGCCGCCAAGTTCAATGAACTCGCATGATTTGCAACACATCAAGTCGACACCGAAGAAAGGAAAGCTCGACGCTTCGAGCTAGGACTAAAACCTTAGTTATTCAACAAGGTGTCGGTCCTTCAAATTGTCTCGTTCGCCACATTGTTAGAGAAGGTGATAATTGCTGGGGGAGGTAGCGAGGCATTGAGCCAATACAACAAGAATGTTGTGGGAGAAACTCGTGGAGGGAGTAGTAGTGGTGGAAGCCATCTGGGAAAGAGGAAATGGGATAACCGTAACAACAACAATACCAACAATCGAACCATAAGTCAGTCAGAGGGTTATCAAGGAGGGTTTAAGAAAAGAACTGAAGCTTGCTCGAAATGTGGGAGGAACCATCAAGGGGAGCACCGGTGTTGTTTGTAAAGAAAAAGGATGGATCGATGAGGCTCTGTATCGACTATCGGGAGTTGAACCGAGTGACGATTAAGAATAGATATCCATTGTCAAGGATAGACGACCTTTTCGATCAATTGAAGGGAGCGAAGTGTTTTTCCAAGATAGACTTACGAACGGGTTATCATCAGTTGAAAGTACGAGAGGAGAACATACCAAAGACAGCATTTCGAACACGTTACGGACATTATGAATTTCTAGTAATGTCATTTGGGTTAACTAATGCTCCGGCAGCATTCATGGACTTGATGAATCGAGTTTTCAAGCCATACTTAGATAAGTTTGTAGTAGTGTTTATTGACGACATTTTGATTTATTCAAAAACTAGGGAAGAGCACGCCGAACACCTAGAGATGGTATTGGAAGCCTTACAAAGGGAAAAGAAGTAGGCTAAATTTTCGAAATGTGAATTTAGGATGGAGAAGGTTCAATTTTTAGGACACGTGATAGATCAAAATGGAATTTCCATGGATCATGTAAAAGTGGAGGCGGTAAGTAACTGGGAACAACTAAGGACGTCAACAGAGGTAAGAAGTTTATTAGGTTTAGCTGGGTACTATCAAAGATTTATCCAAGCTTTTTCTAAGATAGCAACCCCGATGACCAATCTAACAAGGAAGACGGTGAAGTTCGTGTGGACGGACAAATGCGAGGAGAGTTTTCAAGAATTGAAGAGGAGGTTGAGTGAAGCGCCTGTATTATCATTACCAAATGATACATGAGGATTTGTAGTGTATAGTGATGCGCCACATAGGGGACTTGGTTGTGTGCTAATACAACATGGCAAGGTCATTGCGTATGCGTCACGACAGTTGAAGGATTTTGAAAAGCGATACCCTACCCATGACTTGGAGTTAGCAGCGGTAGTATTTGCTTTAAAGATTTGGAGGCATTATTTGTATGGAGAAAAATGTGAGATATACACAGACCACAAGAGTCTAAAATATATCTTCACACAGCGGGAGTTGAATATGCGACAAATAAGGTGGATGGAATTAATCAAGGATTACGACTGTGAAATTCTTTATTTCCCGGGAAAAGTAAACGTAGTAGCCGACGCTTTAAGTTGAAAAGGAAGGGAGAAGTTATTCAAGTTGACAACTCAAGAGGAATTAATAAGAGAAATGAAGAAGTTGGAAATAGAGGTGGAAGAACCAAAAGAAGTAGGAGGAAAATTATTCGTGATGGAAGCTCACCCGACGTTACTGGATAAAGTAAAAGAAGAACAAGAGAAAGATGAAGAATGTGAGAAGATAAGGAAGAGAATAGTAGAAAATGAGGATGAAAAGTTCAAAGTAGATAAGGATGGTATATTAAGATTTGAGGGTCGGGCATGGGTGCCAGCTATAACCGAACTGAGAGAGGAAATCTTGCACGAAGTACATAATACCACGTACTCTGTTCATCCAGGAGGCACAAAGAGGTACAGGGATCATCGACTTCACTTTTGGTGGCCTAAATTGAAAAGAGAAGTTGCAGAATACGTTAGTAGATGTCTTGCTTGTCAAAGGGTTAAAGCAGAACATCAAAGGCCTAGTGGACTACTTCAACCGCTGGAAATACCAGAATGGAAATGGGAGCATATTACCATGGACTTCGTGGTTGGACTTTCGATCACACAGAAGGGTTATGATGCCATTTGGGTTATCGTGGACCGACTGACAAAGACAGCTCATTTTCTACCTGTTAAGATTCGATTCAGTTTGAACCAATTAGCAAATTTATATGTAAAGGAAATCGTGTCACGACATATAGTGCCAGTGTCGATTATCTCCGATCGAGATCCACATTTCACGTTAAAATTTTGGAAAAGTTTGCAAGAGCGAATGGGAACTCAGTTGAGATTAAGTACTGCTTATCACCCTCAAACCGACGGACAAAGTGAACGAACCATACAAATGTTGGAGGACATGCCTAGAGCTTGCGTGATGGACTTCAAAGGGTATTGGGATGACCATTTACCATTGGAATAATTCGCTTACAATAATAGCTATCGTGCGAGTATTGGTATGCCGCCATATTAAGCTCTTTACGGGAGAAAGTGTAGAACACCATTATGTTGGGACGAAGTCATAGAACGATGACTTTTGGGACTGGAATTAGTTCAACAAACTGCTGACGTGGTAACAACAATAAGGGCCAGATTGGTAGCAGCTCAAGATCGCCAAAAGAAATACGCCAATTTGCATCGTCAGAGCCGAGACTTTGAAGTCGGAAGTTTTGTATTTTTGAAGGTCTCTCCCTGGAAGGGAAAAATCAGATTCGGAAAGAAAGGGAAATTGAGTCCGAGATTCATACGACCGTTCAAAATTTTGAAACGAGTGGGCGAAGTGGCATACAAAGTTGCATTACCACCTGAATTGGAACACATCCACAACGTGTTTCACATTTTGGTGTTACGTCCTTACAAGCCCGACTACAGGCACGTGATCTCCTATGAGCCTATTCAAGTAGTGAAAAATTTAACGTATAAGGAAACTCCTATTCAAATACTAGATAGAAAGGAGCAAACGTTGAGGAATAAAATTATATCTTCCGTAAAGGTGGTTTGGCGAAACCACGATACCGAAGAGGCCACATGGGAATTAGAGGATAAGATGTGAATGGATTATCCCCATTTATTTGAGTAACCTTGTACAATTCTGAGGACGGAATTTTTATAAGGGGGGAGGATGTAAAACTCGCGAATTCTAATAAATTATAATATTGAGAATAAGGATTTGTTTGCATATTTATTTGATATATATATATATATATATATATATATATATATATATATATATATATATATATATATATATATATATATATATATATATATTATCGGCTTATATTGTGATAAATGGTTTAATTGATTATGCCAATGATAATTAAACAATGAAGCAAAAGTAATGAAAAGCCTAGTTTAAACTTGTGGAGTTATGCCTAGTATGGCAAGATGATGAAATGAGAAAATACTAATTTAACTAATGATGAAATTAATTAGTATTACTAATAAATAAATAAGTTCATAATAAAGTTGATTTATTTGTTATTCATTAATTATCATGAATAATGGTATGAAAAGAGAAATCTTATATAATAAGGTTTTCATTCAATATAAAGTGAGGTGTGACATTGTAATGTAAATAATTATTATATAAAACTATGTGATAAAAGTAAGCTTGACTTAGGTAGTTAACCAAGTTATATGAAAAAGTCTTATGTGACATTTTGATGTGTGGGAGTAATTAAATGGGTATTTTAAACCTATGAGAGAAAGTAACTTTGATTAAATTAATAATATATAATAAGTAACATTGGTACACAATTAAATTATATCCTAGTCTAGAATAAATATTATTTGAAATAAATCAATGTACATGGATTATATGATTTTATGTGTAATGTATGAGTGGGTGTATATGTATGCTCAAGTGTGAACAAAGGGTAAAATAAACCCAAGTGTGCTGAGAAAATACTGAGTATTAGAGTGTCCCAAAATCATAGTCCCATTCCAAGAAAAGGGCCCAGCCGTGTTTTACAAAAAGCCTATGGCTCTATGCTTGTTGAAAACTAAGAGAGGAATGATGGCTGTGGGAAGGGAGAAGATGGAGTTGGTGGAGTTTTCCACCCACTTCTTATTGCACAAAGGTTCCTTCAATCTTCCATGGAAACAAACCTTAGGGAAAATTCTCCAAATGGATAATACTCCCTCTATAAATAGAAGTTCCCTTCTCAAAGGTAATTGTTGAATTCTCAGAGATTTCTAAATAGGAGTGTGAGCTTACATTATTTGCAAATTGAAGCTAGAAAAAGCAATACAACTTTTTGCAAATTGAAGCTAGAAGAAGCAATACAATTTCAGAAAAGGTAATCTTCCTCTAGATGTTCATACACTCAAGCTTTACAAAGTTCTTAGAAAAAGTACAAAAACACTTGTTTTGAGTTGAAATGTTTATAGTTGAAACTTGCTAGAATGTATCAATTGATGCTAGATATTGTTAATATGGTCAAAAATGAAATCAATGAGAGTTAAACGAAGTAAAATGGTCGAGTAAAGAATTCATAGGGAAGAGAATTGCTAAATGTGTTAAACTTTGGAAAAATGGCAAAAATATTAAATTGATCCTTGAAATTTATTGTTTGTATGTGTGGGAATATTAGAAGCATGCTAGGAATGTTTTGTAGCAAGTTTATATCAAGTATACATCATTACATTGTTACTTGGTTGAGAGTAGGGTTGAAAATTGCATTACAGTTCGAACAGGGGATACCTGTTCGTGTTTAGCAGGGGGCATGCCCGCCCCGACGGGGGGTTCTGAAGCACAAAGGCCCGCCCCGGCGGTGGGTGCTGTAACAAAAATAAAAAATAAAAAAATAAAAAATAAAAAAATCTTGTTTGTTTGTTTAATGCAAGAAATCTTAACTTCACTTAATTTCAAGAACATGCATACTCCTTAGACATGTATCAATGTATGTTACAAGGTGTTTAGTAGGTTTAGAGTCGAATCATAACCTTTTTAAATGAAAAGTTAAAAGACGAAAAACATGATTATAAAACCTTACGCCTTTTTGAATTTAACCTTGTGAGCATATGTTTATAGCTTAATTGGTTTTGTAAATACACATGAAGTGTGGACTCAATGTACCTTGCATGTATAGATTGATAGCCATGACATCTTAATGATTGAAAACCAATTGAGATGAAAAGACTCTATGACTTGTATTATGAATTTTTGGACAAAAAAATGATATGATGCTTTATGCCTCTAGAGATAACCGATATGTTCACACATCTAGTTAGACACTTTATAAACTATGCAAGCATGAACTAAAAGATTTCCTAAATAATACGCAAGTAGGAACTCAGAGGGGGTTATTTGACAATGTTATGTGGTTAACAAATACTATAGTTAGTAGTTGTTATAATGAGCTCCTTTAACTTGGTAAAATGGACATTTATGAGTAAAAATAACAAAGGACCAAAATTAGCCTAAAGGTTCTTCAACATGTAAGAGTAGCTTAGGTGATGTTTTTACATAGGAGGTAAGTATAGGAAAATTAAAAATGTTTCTAAAAGATTTTAAAGGTAAGATCAATGTGAGTTATGCATCTATGAGTTTGAATGTGTGTAGCTTACATGAATTTAGATATGTGTGATGAAAGTATGCGAATATATATATATCAAGTGTATATGACTAATGAATACCTATACATACATAAATAGGATAACCTAGTTTGTTGAGGTGATTTTACGCAATAAGTGGTAATCAACGCTAAAGGCAAGTCTCCTAATTCTCAAAACTTTGGATTTTATGCGAGTTCTCTAACTTTCATTGATTCACATATCGAATACAAGTTATCTAAATTCTTTACATTGTATATTGTATAAATCCGAATTATTAGCATACTTATATTAAGCGAATGTCTATTACTATTCGGAAATCAATTACTTTGACATTATTGCGAGCATTAGACTTATTGTTCTTAGATGCATTATAAAAGTTATCTAAACCTTTGATTCGGTTAGACTGTTATCATACGTTAGAAAACTATCCAAACCAATTGACTTGGTGCGGACTCTTGTAAATCTACTGAGATGAACAACTCTCTTAAAAAGGGGAAATTTTATATTGTCGGGGAACCGGCGTGCGCACATAAGTATGATTAAATGTTATGCATAACGTAGGGTACCTTAGGCTGATCACCTGTTGTACTCGTTTATCTTGGATTGCAGTATAATACTATTAATTCTAGTAAGAGTTCTTAGTCCTTAATGACTGCTCAGTGTTCATTCTTATTGAACCTCGAAATAATTGAACCTTGAAATGTTGTTGATATCCTGCAGTCTTTAGTGACATTTATCAAACACTTTTGATATTTCTTGATATCCTTGAACTATCACTTACTGTTATACCCTTGAAGATTCCAATGCTATAACTGTTCATTCTTTTGATATATTACTTGCTGGGCAAACTTGTTGCTCATTCTTGCTTCCCTAAAAATATTACAGTTAAGGCAGAGCAAGGCGGTATCTCAGGAAAGGACAAGGGGAAGGCAAGGCTTCCGAGTAGCTTAGTTCTTTAAGAGTAGTAGTATTATTATTTCTATGCATATTATGATGTATTAAGGATGATTAATTATGTTTAAGTTTAATCACTGGATTGTTGTAGTAATGGTTACGGAACCTTGGGACACGAATATTTATATTATATCAATGTAAATTATTCTATTATTTCCGCTGTGGATGATTTTAGTGTGATATTAGTATTAGTACGTGGCGAACCAAATTCGAGATACGGGTGTCTGAAATTGGGGGCGTCACAAACAAGATGGGCTATGCTCAACGCACGACCATGGAGAGATTGATTGATGGAGTAAATCACTACCCTGCTGAATAAGGACAGACCCGATATACCATAAGCCGACATATGGTGGTGCACATTACTCAGAAGGAATACCAGAGCATCTTGGTGCATGGAATGCTAGATTAAGTCTAGAGAAATGAGCTTAGTAGTTGTATTATATTTATGTGTTGTTTAATCTATTGTTGTAATCTTAGTCTTTTGTGTTAGATGTGAGATAGTAGTAAACCCCAACTTTTGAAAAATGTTAGAGGGGTAGTAAGCTAGTGTTATCCCTATCTTTTGTGATAATAAGGGATATGTGCTATCATTTATAGCAATATTCTAGAGAGAATCATGTAATTGTAACAATTTGGCATATGAATATAAATGACCTTATTTCAGAAACGTGTTATAAAATTTTATTTCTTTTATTTGAGAAATGTCTAAGTAATATAATTAGATAATAAAATGAAAATTTTATGATGCAGAAACATGCCGCCCATATGTAGAATAACTACACCGGAAGAGTCGGTTAATGATGAGAGAGGACCAGTAGATCTGATACAAAGGCTTGTAGATTTGTTAAGAGAAGCTCTAAGGGGAAGAAATGAACCAGTACCACCCATTCCCCAAGCAGCTCCAGTCACAAACTTTAAAGATTTTAGGAGTGTAGGACCTCCGGAATTCGTAGGAACTACAGATCCGATCGTGGCTCAGACATCGATTAAAGAGATGGAGAAGGTGTTCACCATCGCACGTGTGGGTGAAGACCAGAAGACTGCTTTTGCAACCTACATGATGAGAGGCAAAGCCTTGGGAGAGATTTAAGACTCTGTTCTTTAAGAATTATTTCCCAAAGAGCATGAAGAATAAGATAGAGGTAAAGTTCTTAGAACTTAAGCAAGGAGATATGACAGTGGCGCAATAAGCAGCTAAGTTCAATGAACTTGCCCGGTTTGCTGAACACCAGGTGGTAGATGAAGAGAGGAAGGCAAGACGCTTTGAGCAAGGGCTAAAGTCGTGGCTGTATAATAAGGTATCAGTTCTCCAGATTGATTCCTTTGCGACATTGTTAGAGAAGGCAATCATTGCAGAAGGTGGCAGTGAGGCCTTAAGTCTATATCATAAGGAGAAGAAAAACAAGAACACTGGGAGTGAGTATCGTGGAGGAAGCAGCAGCGGAGGGAGTAACTCCGAAAAGAGAAAATGGAAAAATAACAACAACAGAAACAATAATCAAGGCGGGAGTCACCGGGGAAACTTTAAGAAAAGGACTGAAGCTTGTAACAAGTGTGGGAGGAGTCATTAGGGGGAGTGCTGGAAAGGAAAGAGCACGTGTTATAATTGCGGTCAAGAGGGGCACATATCGCTAAATTGCCCAAAACCAAAGAAGGTCAGGGGATGTTTTGCTTGTGGATCAACGAGCACCATATAAAGGATTGCCCAAAGAAAGGAAGTGGTGGAACTAGCGGAGGCCAGGGAGGAGGAAGCAAGTTAATGATTGGTGGACCTGCATAACCCAACCGATCGACTGCCCGAACCTTTAACATGACCGTCCAAGACGCAGTAGCTACAAAGGACGTGGTGTCAGGTTTAATCCCAATCAATAATATAAATACTTATGTATTTTTTGATTCGGGTGCCACATGTTCCTTTATATCTGAAGAATTTGCTAGTAAACTTAGTACACCCCGAGAACGTTTAGAAAATCCTTCGAACATAGAAGTTGCGAATAAGGAAATAATCCCTGTAGAATACGTTTATCAAAATTATTATGTAAACATTAGAGAACATGAGCTGAGCGTAGACTTGATTCCTATTTGACTAGGAGAATTTGACGTAATACTAGGAATGGATTGGTTATATAACCATGTGGCGATAATTAACTATCAGAACAAGTGTGTGAACCTTCAGACTCTGAGTAAGTCTAAGGTAGTGTTTTATGGTAGCTCATCGCTTAAGCAATCGTGTTGCGTTACGATGATGCAGGCCAAGAAATTGTTAAGGAAATGATGTGTAGGTTATTTAGCTTACATCGTAGATACTCAGGAAAAGGGAATAGAAATTAAAGATATATCCGTATTAAATGAATTTCAAGATGTGTTTCCGGATGATCTACCTGGTCTTCCGCCAGACAGAGAAATTGAATTCGTAATAGACTTAGCACTGGGAATGGCACTGATTTTGAAAGCTACATATCATATGGCGCCGATAGAAATGAAGGAATTGATGATACAACTTCAAGAGTTATTGGATAAGGGTTACATTTGACCGAGTGTGTCTCCTTGGGGAGCACTGGTGTTATTCGTTAAGAAAAAGGACAGATCGATGAGGCTCTGTATCGATTATCGAGAATTGAACAGAGTAACGATCAAGAACATATATCCACTACCAAGGATAAACGACTTATTTGATCAATTGAAGGGAGGGAAATGTTTCTCGAAGATCGAACTACGGACAGGATATCACCAACTGAAAGTACAGGATGAGGACATACCAAAGACTGCGTTTTAAACCCGTTATGGACATTACAAGTTTTTGGTAATGTCATTTGGTTTGACTAATGCTCCGACATCATTTATGGACTTAATGAATCGAGTCTTCAAGCCATTCTTAGATAAATTCGTAGTAGTTTTCATCAACGATATTTTGATCTACTCGAAGACAGAGGAAGAACACGCCAAACATCTGAAGATTATTTTGGAGGGACTACGGAAGGAGAAGATGTATGCGAAATTTTCAAAGTGTGAATTTTGGATGAAGAGGGTTCAATTTTTAGGCCACGTAGTGGATAAGAATGGAATTTCAGTAGACCCCGCAAAGGTCGAAACAGTAAGTAATTGGGAACAACCGAGAACACCGACGGAGGTGAGAAGTTTCTTAAGGTTAGCTGGGTATTATCGAAGATTCATCCAAGATTTTTCTAAGATAGCGACCCCATTGACTAACCTAACGAGGAAGACGATGAAATTTGTAAGGATCGACAAATGTGAAGAGAGCTTTCAAGAGTTGAAGAAGAGATTTAGCAAAGCGCCTGCGCTATCACTACCAGATGATGCGGGAAATTTTGTGGTATATAGTGACGCATAGCACAAGGGAATTGGTTGTGTACTCATAGAATACGGCAAAGTCATTGCGTATGCATCACGACAACTAAAGGATTATGAAAAATGATACCCTACTCACGACTTAGAGTTAGCAGCAGTAGTTTTTGCGTTAAAGATATGGAGGCATTATTTGTACGGAGAGAAATGTGAGATATGTGATAACCCGGGATTTTGAATAATCCAAATTTCACGAATAAAATTTTTTATTATTATTTAATATTGAGATTGACTGTTAATATTGTACTATGTATCTATGATACGAGTCTCGAGAATTGGTCAATTTGTGTATTGACTAATAAATTTAGAGTAGAGTTGTGCTTAACAGCTTTAGAAACCCTAACCCTAATTTTTCGATAGGGATTCGATAGAAAATTTAATTAAAATAATTATATTGATATGTATGTGTTTGTACTGTATAGAAAAGTTGATCAATAATTGATCGTATAAGGTTTAAAATTTATAAACCCTAATAAGAGATTAGAACCCTAATCTCAGATTTAGAAAACCTAACTTACAGTTAGAAACTCTAATTTCATATTCGGGATTTTTAAACCCTAATTAGACAACCCTAACCCTAATTGGAAGGCCTAATATATTTATTAAACGTTGATATGATTAGGAAAGCCTAATTTAATTAGGAAACCCTAATTTTAGTTTTAAAATCTTGATTTTCTAATTTAAAACCATAATTTAGAAAATCTTAGAAAGTTAGTATTTTAAAACCTAAGTGTTAGAACCTTAGGATTAAACCCTAAGGGTTAAACTCTAAAGGTTTGGACATTGTCTAGTATGCCATTAAAAATATTATGCTAAAGACCAAAATACCCTTTTAGTATATTTTTTTTTATTAGCTAACTTGTAAATCCTTCCAAATTTAGAGTTGGTGAACCACTATATTGACTTTACATGACCTACAAATCTAGCAAATCAACCTCTAATGGACAGCTATCAGATTATACATTGCATCTATGTAATTATAAATTGATTTTGGAGAGAGAAAGTTCATAAAAACTAAGCCAATTGCTCTCAAGCTCTCACCAACTCCTTCTCTCTCTAAAGTCACGAGTTAGACTAGTGTATCAGTCACATTTTAACTCTCTAGAACACCTTAGGTCAGATTGGAAAGCTAAGGATCAAAGATTTGGCTAAGAGGTATAAACCCTAACTCACCATTTGATCTTGCATGCTAAGAAACATTCTGTGCTTATGTGTTTAAATCAGTGTTAGATGATGTTTTATGTTGATCCATCATGGATCCATAGCATCAAAGTGGGTAAAAATCATGTTTTTCAAAAATTATTCTTGAACTCAAAATGTAGTCTGACAACCGAATGTCAGTGGCTGTTGTAGCATCCCCAAATTCGGGTACCTTTTTACCACGAATCTGGTATACTAAATCTATAATTATTGCGGAAGATATAAACATAAATTGTTTATACATTAAACTTTTACAACATAAATCTCAAGGTCTACAACCTTAACTTAATACATACCTTCAATATCTTAAAGGATTACAATATCATTTGTATCAGAAAATTTAATAGTTCTAACTGCATCAAAAATTAATCTTGCACTTTGTCTTTGCTTCTATCTTTACTCGAGCTTTCATCTTAATCTGAAAATTTTTATCATGATATAGCAAGGGTGAGCATCAAATTTTTCCAGCAAGTTAAATTTATTTGAGGATATATCATGATTGAAAGAATATGAATAAAAGGCTAGCTACGTCCAACAATATAATTGTGAACTAGCAGGAATCAAATTTCATAATTGAATGATCAGGACGACATGAATAAATGTTAATAATGAATATGAATAATTCAACTGGAGCATATGGTAATGAAGTTGATCAACCTTTCATACCTGATGAACATATGTAACATGCACTAAGTGCGAATCAATAATCAGTATAGATGTGAATAATCCACAATAATTATTCACTAATATTCTTTGAAATATAACTCGAGTTTGAGTTAAGGAAACTTGCCTGCATAGTCGATTACCGCTATGCAATTTAATTTATTCTCTTTATTGAAAAGACCTATCAGGTATAAGATTGATCTTTCAATTAGCATATTATACTTTATTTCATAATACTATCTAACACTTAATCACATAGTCAAATATTAGATAATCTTAACACCCTATTCATTTACTTACTTATAATCTCATCACCTTATATTAACTTGTCTAATCTTTACTCACAAAGTTAAGTATTAGACAATACACCTTAGTCTTAGTAGTATCATTATACTTTGATAATCTTACAACTTATACTTTATAAGTTTTTCCCTTTAGATGTTATCTTAGTAAGCGAGATAACCTTTCAGTAAACTGAAATATCATTTTAGTAAAATGAATTACATTTCAGCATCCTGAAATCACTATTTCAGCAAACCAAAATCATATTAGCAGACTAAATTCAATTTCAGCAACTTGAATTCAAAATTTTCAATTTCAGCAACCTGAATTCACTATTCTTTTGCACGAAAATAACAAATCAATTTATTATTTTTCTATCTTTTAGCCAATCATATACACATGTATTCCATACACAAAAAATATTTTTCCGTAATTTTTAACTCCCTTAAGTATTTTTCAAAAATCAATTTCTAGTTAATTTCTTAAGAAATTAGCTACCTCGTGCTTAACTCCAGAAATTCCCATCTCTTGACATAATGTTATACTTGTTAACGTGACCCTCCAGTTTAAATTTTGTGACCATCGGAGTTATAGAACTCTAGTTATAGCGATTTTCGTCGGAAAATCCCAGAAATTGAAATGGTCATAACTTGGTCATTTTAACTCGGAATGAGCTCATTTTTGGACACAACCTACTTTATCCCATATATTTTCCTCCCCCAAAAGGCCGGATTTTATCTAGATAAATAAGTTGCCGAAACAGCCCTTTTAATGTTTTGGGCAAAAGCTAAATTGCCATTTTACAGTTTTTCATCCTTTGCTAAAAATAGTCCATACGGAAATCTACAACTCCTTTTTTAGTGATTCCATTTGTAGATGTTAGATAACATATAGATCTAACTCTAGGACTTGACCACACTCAAAAATTCAAAATATAATAGGAGATATGGTCATTTGAATTTTATGTTCCGTTTTCACAAAAATCTGATTTTTAACTCTTGGTGAGTTCTAAGAAAACTTTCATGTTTTCACATAATATCAACATAACTCATCATAATACTTAATAATACTTCATACACCCATGGATCTATCGTGATGAATGATTTATTCCATCAAACAATCATCAAACACAAAATAAAATACAATCAAGGTAAGGAAAAATTTGGGTTTTCTACATTTCTAGAAACCTAGTTTCATTTCTCCCCTTTTTGATCCGCCTTTAAATTCTTTAACAAGTTAGATTCATACATGAATCTACATAAAACACATAAATAAAAGGGTCCTAAATTTCAAATCACAAAACCCTTTTCTCCATCAAATCCATAAAAATACATAAACTAAGTGTTTAGGGTTTATACCTTTGAAGTCTTTCTTCTTCTTCTTCCTTCACAAAGTAACTTCATGATTTTTGGAGACATGAAAATCTCCTCCCTTCTACTTCACAAAGTCGACAGCCCCTTGGGCTCTCTCTTTCTATTTTCTCTCTCCTTTAGCTCTTAAGTTATTTAGAAAATGATGAAAGAGAAAAAAAAAATAAACTTGTGGCAAAAAAAATAAATATGATATGTGTATGCATATAACTTGAATATCTAATTAAAATCTCTCAACATATCTAGCTCTTCTCTCTCCACTCAATTACCAAGTGGTTGCTTGGAAGAAACAACAAAGTGTTGTCTCAATAAAAATATGCCACCTATTAAAGTAATTTACCAACTAAAGTTACATGATCATTAAATACCTCCCCCCTTTCTCCTTTAAGTAACCGGCCATGTGGCCTTAATAACTCCACTATATCTCATCCTTTCTCTTACCTACTCTCTCATCATAGCAAAGCTAACTTGCAAGCAACAACTAATGTGTTGTCCAACTAATAAATTGCCAACAAAAGAAAAGTTGTTTACCAACTAAAGTTAAACCCATCATTACACTCCACTCTCTTTTCCCACTCTTCCAAATTCGGCCATAGGTCCTCTTCATTCACCCATTTTATTTTTATTAGCTAGCTTAATTAATGACCATAATGCCCCTCCTTAAGTGGACTTTAATTGGGCCAAGCTTGGGCTCCTTTTTTATTTCTTTTTGGGCTTGCACTTTCTTATTCCTTTGTCTACTAATTAAAATGAGCTTGAGCTCCTCCACCAAATAAATTGGGTCATCACTAAACTTGCCCTTTATATTAAATATTGGGCTAGCTCAATAATTTAATTGTTCTTAAATTAATTAACTACAAATCACATGCTTAAATAAACATTTGGGCTACAAATTAATTCTTTGAGCCTTAAAATCAACTTAGTTCTATACTTATTAACTTTTTATCCATTCCCCGTTATTTAATTAGGGTTCCCTTATACACATTAGTAAGTTAATTTCTTACTCATACACACTTATTTCCTTAACCCAATTAGACTTGCTTTAATTAGGTTATAAAATTAATTAATTAAGATGTATAAAATAA
This sequence comes from Panax notoginseng, assembly GCA_016801055.1. NCBI lineage: Eukaryota > Viridiplantae > Streptophyta > Magnoliopsida > Apiales > Araliaceae > Panax > Panax notoginseng. Next base: position 104,567,895 of record CM029020.1, read on the forward strand.
ATCTTTTAATGTTAGTATATATATTTATATACTAATATTCTCCCATATTATAACCTCTTATGTTATTTACTTATCACACCTAATATATATATTAGGTTACATAACTTAATTCTTAATTCACTTACTCACATATTCATACAAAATAAATTATTAAATTGAGACATGGTCCACAATTCCTAGATTAGGTCACTAGTATATAATTAAAATACTAGAACCACATACATATAATCTTATGACTCATACACTAAACATATACCTCATTATCAGACCATCACTTATAGTCTACCAAATCATTCAAGTTCTTATCCAAAAAATTTGAAATCCTTAAAATTCCTTTACAGAAACGTCAAATCCATACACTCATTTTCTATCTAGATCTATTATTTAACATTTATTCAATCTTTTAAGATTTTATAGAATTGTCCAAATTTTCGGGTTGTCACAGCTGTAGATCTTTGTGTATTTATGATTTTTGTTGTTTGATATTTTGGATTGGTAGTCTGGTATGAGGTCTTTATTCTGCAAGTGAAATCATGGTCGTTGAACGTCTAGATTGCAAGTTATAATCGGTCAAAGCCGGTGGACCGACCATGACCGAGTATAATCTGGGTAACCCAGAAATACCAGATCAGTGTCTGACAATGATTTCAAGCTTCCAGATCTGTCCGATTTTTAGTGTTATGATGTTGTTGTAACCTATTTGTAGCTGGTTATGTGGACAATAGATCCATGCTTTAAGATCTCTTATCTCATAAACATATGGAATGTAATTAATGGTCAAACCTAACCATTTGAGCACGGATGCATTTTCTAGGAATTTCCAGAAACAGTTTGAACAAAATTTTTGACAGCCTTTGACCGTCTTATAACTTATGATTCTGTGGTTATTGAACTGATCTGTTGTTGTAATGATGTTCCCTGACATAAGGACTATATATTTGAACCTTAAGATGACTTGAATCAAGACCAGAACGTTGTGAAAAGTGGACTTGAAAGTGTCTAGTCGACACTGTCTGGGTTTCTGGGTGACCCAGAAAACCCAGATGTGACCTGACAGTGAGTTTAAGGAGCTAGATCTTCATGATTTATTGTAGTATGACCCAAATAATTATTGTAACTTATAGAGTTACATAAACACTATAAGTTGGATGTTCAAGCTAGCCCAGAAACTAAGTATACTGAGAATTAAACTTGGTTAAACGTTGGACCTTGAACACAAAGCTGTCAGTGTTCTTGAGCTCAAGAACACCAACAGCGATGGTTTGTGTCGCTAAATCCCTATAGCGACGATTTTTAAAATAATTATTTTCTGAATTTTCAGAAATTATTTAAAAATAGAAATAAATTATAAAAATTATTAAAAATGGTTTTAAAAATTATTTTAAATTATTAAAAATAATTTTTGACCAATTGGAATATTTTTCTTTAATATTTATAATTATTTAAATATTAAAGGTATTTCATTTATTTAATTAATGTATTAAACAAATTAGAGAAAAATAATTTAATATTATGAAAAATTATTTTAAATAAGAATAATGTATTTAAAAATATTTTGAGTTATAAAATACAATTTTTAATATTTTTAGAGAGTTTTCATTAATAATTTAATATTAATGATATTTGATTTATTTAATTATTAAATTAAATAAATAAGATAAAAATAATTTTATTGATTTAAAAATTGTTTTAAATAAGAATAAAGTGTAAGAAAATATTTAGAATTATAAAATATAATTTTCAATATTTTTGGAGAATTCTCATTAATTAATTAATATTAATAATATTAGATTTATTTAATTATTATATTAAATAAATGAATTAAAAATGATTTTATTGATTTAAAAATGAGAAAAATGATTTAAAAGTATTTTAAGTTATAATTAATGACTTTTAATATTTGGATAATAATTTCATTAATATTTAGATATTAATGGAGATGATTTAAAAATGATTTTAATTATTTTAAAAATTATTTAAGTAGAATATTGTTGATTTAAAAATAGTTTAAGTTATTAATAATAACTTAATATTTTGACAAGTATGTCATTAATATTTTTATATTATTAAATATTAAGGATGATAAGATTAATTGATAATTAAATCATTTAAAAATAATTTCGATGTTTGAAAAATTATTATAAATTATAATAATTGCTTATAAATTATTAAAAGCTTCCGAAAAATATTATAATTAATAACTAAATTATCTAAATTAATATTGAAGCTTAGAAATTGAATTTAATTGACAATAACTGTGTTAATTGTCGAATAGGGTGACCAGAACACCGAGAATGGACCAAAGTCCAACCAGACCGAAATAGTTAGACTTGTTAAATGTTTATATAGGGTATAAACACTGATATAGCTATGTGGTAATATGCCTAGGAGAAGTTTGACTGTAGATTACAGTGATGCGTGTTGTGAAATATTGTGCTAATTATGATATCGATATTGTGATTATAGGTCTTTCAAACGTAGATAAGTTTATTGTGTAGCTGTAAACAGCAGAAGAGGCAAGTTTCCTAACTCAACCTTGAGTTATATTCATTCAATCATTATAGTGGTTAATTATTGTTAATTATACCACGTCCAAGAATTTATTGTTGGTTATTCGCAGTTAGTGCATGATTAATAATTCAAATTGAATTACTTATTCAAAAAATATACATTTGTAGAATAACTGTTGTTGGATATTCATATTCGTAGAAGATAGAATTGACAGTACAGATAATTCCTGTTTATTGTCGAATTATGTTAAGAAATGTCTTAGTCAATTATTCTGGACTAGACGAACATTTGTTACAACTTGATAGGTTCGAGAAGAGAATTTAATTATTATTGACAGATCGATGCCAATTATTTCAGCTAGATCAATAAGTAAATAGAAATTGAAATCATTGAATTTCGTTGTAAAATCAAATCTTAATTCCGAGACTGAGAAGAACAGCCTTTTATATAAAGGGAACATTTTTAGTCGTATATTCGACTATTACACGCGACTTAAGTATTATGCATAACATAGGGTACAAGGAGTTGGCCGGCTCTAAGTACTTGCAGAGGGGTATGATTTAATCTTTATGGTTATCTGATGCACCTGGGTATATCAAAGTCAAATCTTTGATAGTTACTCGAGATCCAATGGAACGCTCAGCATAAATCTGGAAAAATATTCCACTTTGCTATTTCGTAGAATTAATTCTTGATTATTCATTTGAATATTGTAGAAAACCTTGAAAGCATTGTACTCTTTCATTATCAGATTATTGTTGCGTAAAATGTGAGAAGACTTGATACTGATTTCTATACCTTTATTGTATGTCTTAACTTACGAAGGAAACTTGTTGCTCACCCTTGCTAAATAAAATTTTTAAGCTAGGGACGAAGTTGCAGAAGGTGCTGCAAAGAAGAACAAAGGAAAAGGCATAGTGATAAATTAGTTATGATGAACAATATTATTATTATGTTGTATTGTATTGTATTGTAAACCCTTTTTGTATAACTAAGAGATATTTCTATAATGTTAAAGTTAGTGGACCTGGGACTTATGTATTAACAACATATGTTAATGAGTTATGTATTGCTATTTATATTTGAATGGGTAGTTAGATGTTAATATATTGTAGATCGTGAGCACCAAACTCTGGGGTCAGGTAACCCGGATTTGGGGGTGTCACAAGATATACACGGACCATAAAAGTTTGAAATATATCTTCACACAGAAGGAGTTGAATATGCATCAGAGAAGGTGGTTGGAATTGATCAAAAGAATATGACTGTGATATTCTTTATCACCCGGGGAAGGCAAACGTGGTTATCAACGCTCTGAGCAAGAAAGGAAGGGAGAAATTGTTTTAATTGACGACTCGAGAAGAGTTAATAAGAGGAATGGAGAAATTAGAAATAGAGGTAAAGAGACCCGAGAAGACTGAAGAGAAGTTATTTGTAATAGAAGCTTGTCCGACATTGTTGGATAGAGTAAAAGAAGCACAAGAGAAAGATGAAGAATGCGAGAAGATCAGGAAAAGGATTACAGAAAATGAGGAAGAAAAATTTTGAATGGATAAAGACGGTATCTTAAGATTCAAAGGTAGAGTGTGGGTACCAGCAGTAACCGAGTTAAGAGAAGAGATTTTGCATGAGGCACACAATACGACGTACTTCGTTCATTCGGGAGGCACTAAGATGTATCGAGAAATGTGAAACAGAGTGCGTTAGTAGATGTATGACTTGCCAATGCATAAAAGTAGAGCATCGGCGGTCGAGTGGTTTACTACAACCATTGGAAATATTAGAGTGAAAATGGGAGCACATTATGATGGATTTCGTGGTAGGACTTCCAGTTACGCAGAAAGGTTATGATGCCATTTGGGTTATCGTGGATCGACTTACAAAGACCGACATTTTTATCGATTAAGATCCGCTATAGTTTAAATCAGTTAGCGAGTCTGTACGCAAAGGAGATTGTTTCATGACATGGAGTGCCGGTGTTAATTGTCTCTGATCGAGACCCGCGCTTCACGTCAACTTTTTGGAAAAGCTTGCAAGAGAGAATGGGAACACAGTTAAGGTTGAGTACAGCTTATCATCCACAGACAGACGGGCGGAGTGAGCGAACAATACAAACGCTGGAGGACATGCTTAGGACTTGCGTGATGGACTTCAAGAGAAATTGGGACGACCACCTACCCTTAGTCGAATTTACGTATAATAATAGTTACCATGCGAGTATAGGCATGCCACCGTACGAAGCTCTTTAAGGAAGAAAGTGCAAAACGCCATTATGTTGGGACAAAATTGGAGAACGACGAATACTCGGACCAGAGTTAGTATAACAAACCACAGACATGGTGACAATAATAAGAGCCAGACTAATAGCAGCTCATGATCGCCAGACGAAATACGCAGATTTGCATCGGCAGGATCGAGACTTTAAAGTCGGCAGTTTCGTATTCTTGAAGGTATCTCCATGGAAGGGAAAGATCCGTTTCGACAAGAAAAGAAAATTGAGTCCAAGATTCATAGGACCGTTCGAGATACTGAAGCGAGTGGGTGAAGTGGCATACAAAGTTGCATTACCACCCGAGTTGGAGCACATCTATAACATGTTTCATATATCTGTGTTACATTCATACAAGCCTGACTACAAGCACATGATTTCTTATGAACCCATTCAAGTGGAGAACAACTTAGCATATGAAGAAATTCCTGTCCAAATTCTAGATAGTAAAGAGCAAACTTTAAGGAACAAAGTCATTTCTTCTGTAAAAGTACTTTGGTATAACCACGATGTCGAGGAGGCTACGTGGGAGTTAGAAGATAGGATGATGAGGGATTATCCCCATCTATTTGTGTAACCTTATAGCAATTTCGGGACGAAATTTTTATAAGGGGGGGAGGATGTAATACCCGAGAATTACCACATCTTATTAAATGAATATATAAATGGAAATAAATATTTATTTGAATATAAATATTGATGTATGGTAAGATAAGTGATTCAATTAGTGTAAATTAAAATTATAAGTGTAAAGTTGTGATGAGAATTGAGTAATGCCTTGGGTGGCATGAGAAAGGAAATTTAAGTAATTAAACCAAGAGGAAGATTAATTGCTTATGATTATGTGATTCCATATAAGGAATGAATACACTCTGAAATTAGCAATATCACTCATGTGGACGTTAATTCATGTCATGAAAAACTAGTATGGCGATAGAAGTTGAACCTAGCTTAAAGCTAAACTAGTTTGGCACTTCCAGGGTCCGGCGCAGCTGCGCCCTCCCAGCAGTACAAACTGGCGCAGCTGCGCCAGTGGTTAGTTGGAGAAAATTGGTTTTCTTATGTAGAAAAGAAATGGAACACCTTTGTTATATGTATGACATTAATAAAACCATAGGATAGGGGTATATATTAATGACTTGAGGTACCTAGTAGTACAATGAAATCCTATGGGATTATAATATAGAGATAATTAAAATATATGTGTACTCTAGAAACTGAGAAAGAAATTAGATGTTTAAACAAACATTAATAATACATAATGTTATAATGTGGTTATGTGAGTAGTAAAAATAATTATGGGGGATACCCGGACAATAATGCATAACTGTGATATTTTATTGCGTGTATTTAATGTACATGGATTATATGATGTGAGTATATAACTAATCCTTAATTTTCTAATATGGTAACAATTGTACATTAATATTACATTTTGGAAATTAAAAGGGCCAAACCAAGCCTTAGTTGATCAAGTTGCTGAGATTTTTCTCTTGTCCCAAATTATGTGTCACAAAGGTACATGAACAGTAACATTAAGCTAATTTACATGAAACTCAAGTGGCTAAGCATTGGTGATGATGGTTGGGCATTTGGGTGGTTGGCCAACTCTTGGTTAACCATTGTTCCCTTTCAATGCACCATGAATACTAACTTCCATGTAAACCCTAAATTCAGTCTAAGTTTCTTCTATAAATACAAGCTCTAATTTCAGTTTTTGTGTTGCTAGAAGTTGTTTGATAAGTCTAAGTTGGAGAGTTATAAGTTACTGAGCTATTATAGAAGCATGCTCAGAGTGTAAGGAGTCCAATTCAAGCTTGAGAAGGTATAAACTCTAGTTATGTTTGTGACAACCCGAATTTTTTTAAGTTATTAAAATAAGAATTTAATAATTAAAATTCTTATTATGAGGTATATATATTTTGAATTATGTGATTTGGTGTAAAGAGAATTATATATTCATATATTCGAGAATGTGAGATTTAATAGTTAATTAAACTATTAGAGAAATTAAATAATATTAGTTAATTTAATTAAGTTGAAATTATGTTATGAGATAATATAATTTTAATTGTTATGCCTTGTGGGCAATAGAAATTTTTATGAGTTATGTTTCATAAATAGTATGAATAATTCACTTAATTAAAATAGTAAATTAATACAAGTATAATTGATTTAATAAAGTGAGAAGGTAATATATTGCATGAAAATATAAATGTTAGTATAATACGAGTAAAATATTTATTAAGTATATTAAATATTTTAGTTGAAAACTTTATGGAATAAAATGAATATTTATGGTATTAAATAAATATTTGATGAAAATTGTAATGAGATAATTTATTGAAGTATGATAAAATTAATGGGATTTATACGTATTTTATTACGCGATTATAATGGTGATATTCTAATTTAATTAAATAATTAAATTAGAGGAGTGAGAATTTATTAGATAATGTTATGATTATAATGGTTGAATAGAAATTATAATTTTACTGATCATATTAATTTTATTTCTTAAGGAATTAAAGGTACATAATCTAGTTTATATTTCTAGTTTATGTGTTCATGAGTTTCTTTTAAAATTGGGGTTTTGGTTAATGAATTTATAGGTTATGTTATATATGTTATTAGATTTTATAATTTCGTAATGGTCATCTAAAAATGATTTTTCAGAAATCAAATTCATGTATTTATGCTAAAGAAGATGAATTTGGATTTTGATGGTAATGTGTGTTTTGGTATACTTTAAGACTAAAATTGATGATGAATTCATGATTGAAACTTTAAATTGATGGATGATTGTTGTTCTCCTCTATAAAACGAAAACAACACAACTTGAACGGATCAAATCGGTTAAGAAATGAATTCGTGGTGAATGAATACACTTAGCATGTTAAAAATATGAAAAATTAATATAAACCAATTAGAATTAGTATAAACCAAGTCCCACATCGACTAAATTGAGAACTTTACCCCTTTGCTAAACCTATAAATAGAAGGGCTTGACCCTTTGTTTCATTCACCAACAATAAGGCCTCCAATTTTGAGAAAGGCTTTGTTGTGGGAGGACTTTTTATAAAGACCTCCTTGGTTAAATTTTGACGTGGAAGTGCGTAGTCAGTTTATGAAACTCAAATTTTCGGATATGTTTCTTATTTAATTTTTGGTAATGTTATTATTTTGAATATTGTATTTAGTTTGTTAGTTAAAGTTTGAATTTTGGAAGTTTAGTTAGTTTTGTTAGTAAACTAGTTAGTTTACTATGTTTATTTTGGCTTTGAATTGATTATGTAAATGAGTTCTAATGATTATAATTAGAGATAGGGAGCTGAGACCTTAGACGAGCTTGACTATGTTAAATAAGACTTGTTTATAAAGAAAGTTGGGTTGGAACGAGTCGAAGCGAGTTTTGAATGTCAAAACGAGAAGTCCGAAAAACTAGTGGACTACTGATCCAAATATGAAAATTCGGGGTTAGCTAAATTGTTTAGAAAATTTTGGATTTTTGGTATGTTATAGTACACTGAATAAACTTTCCATAGACTCTAGAACGGACTAACTCCGACTTCAGAGCAAAGAGTCATGACCATTCAAAGTAGTCGAGTCAAAACTATCTAACCAACTCGGGGCAGTCACCTTGAACTAATTTTCTAGAATTTTGTGTTTAGAATTTGGAAACGGTCAAAGAATAATAGTTGTAGTCCTAGAAGTTAGCTTCGCGTGGGCTCAAGAATCACTCAAAAATGTTTTGAAACGGAAAGGTTATGACTATTTTAGCGAGAGAGGGTAAATTTGGGAAAGAATGAAAAATAGTTTTGAACGCCCCTTTTTGAACACTGTTTTGGACTGTCTATCTTATCTGAAATGGGTGTCCAACAACTTTTAAAAATAGGTTAATATGATGTTTAAAGCATATCCAAAGTTGAATGTCATCGGACTTATGAGGTATAGAGTAAAGCTTACATTACAACTACTATGTGTTGTTATGTGACTAATAGTTGATGTGTGTGATTATATAATTGTGTAGGGCACGTGAAATGTAGATAACTAAGCTGTTAAACTGTTATTGGTAAACAACAATCAAGGAAAGTCTTTCAATTCCTATTTGCTTTGTGAATTTGATAATGAACTATTTGAAATATTTATACTTGTTATATGAACTACAGCATATATGTTATGTTAGTCCAATGTTTATGAGATGTATATCGAGCATGTTATTATGTGTCATGTGATGCATGAAAACTGTTAGATTTTGCTGGGCTGTCGAGCTCAACCTTGCAAATAACCACTTTTGCAGGTTAAAGATTTAAGGTAAAGTTATGTGCTACTTGAAAGATATGAATCAAATGTGATACTTGAAGATTTATATACTTTGGCTGAGTTATTATTATTTGAACCATGTTTAAGGTTCCGAATAATGTATTAATGTTGAATTATAATATCGTTTTGCAATGTAAACTCTTGTAGTATTAAAATGATTCTGAGATATTTAGATGTAAAGGTTGAAAGTTTTGGGAACTAGAATAGTTTGTAATAGAAAATTTTAATTATTCCGTAAATTTCAATGGTTGTACTATCGTTTAATGATGTAAAATTAGAGGTTGAATGTATTATTAACGATCGAAGTCGAAAATTAAATTGTATGAAATTTGGGGTCGTTACAGTTGGTATCAAAGCTGATAGGTTAGAAACCTTAGGTAAGAGTACTTTAGGCTATAACCTTAGAGAAGGAATGTGAAGATAATGAAAGAATAAGCTCAAATAGAGTTTTAACAATAAGAAGTAATTTAAGAAATTTATAAAGAAGGGATTAAAGCATGCGTAAGAGAATTCAAAGAAGAATCTCGTAGAGTTATAAGGAATATGAATGTGGGGTTACCCAACTCCAATAATAAGGATGTAAGGTGTTAATAAATAGACAATGTCTATAAAAAGAGAATGATAAAGAAGTTAAGAATAAAAAGTTATATCTAAGTATGGTACAATCGTACTCTTTAATAGTTGATGTATGGTATCTGGGCTCAACGATTCCTTCATAGAGCGGAGGTATATACGAACTAGTAACTCGGAACCTAGTTTGTTGGTTGTTTGTGAGAAACCACTCAGCGTACCATATTGAAACTATTAGAGACTCGATGTGTACGAAGTATAGAAAATGGATACGTATGATGAAAATGTGGAACTCGAAGGAAATGTTGAGCAATGTAAATGAAGTTATAAATTCTTAAAGGATGAATTGTTATATAAACAAGAAAATTCAAAGAAGGATCTTGAAGAGATATAAAGATAAGAAATGGGAGTTACCTAACTCCAATAGCCAAGATAACGAATAATGTCGTAAATGGTGAAAAAGAAAAGAAAGAGGATCGTAAAACAAAACGATCACGAGTTAAGAAAAGAATTTTAATTGAGATAATTATAAAATAAGATCACGACGTGATCTGTTTAAGTTATAAAAGGAAGATGGTTTGTAATGTTTGAATAATTATAGCTTGATGCTATGAAGATAATGTACTATGATATAGTACGAGATAAGCTCACGAGGAGTTATAGACAATGTGATACGAGGAATTCGTATTGAGCAAGTTAAGAATAAGTTAAGAGTAAGGTAATGTTAGGTGGGATTTCAATTGAGGACTCATATGGTGACTAAGTTGTACAAACCTTTGTATGGGCAGAGATTTGGTGCATGTACTTGGTTTATCACATTAATAATCATTGGAATGTTGGTGTCGCACTATCAATGTATATGTGGTGGAAATGTGATTCTTTTCTCATGTGTATATTTAATAGTTAGAGACTTTTAAGGTTAGGATAGACAATATTAAGATTAGGTACGGTTCTTAAAACTAATGCATATGGTAAGTTTGTGACTCATAATAATATGGTATATTTTTGAACCCCTCAGCGAATGGACGCCTATGGTCTGACTAGGATAAGTTCTTAAACTCATATTATTGTGGCAAGTTCCTGAACTTCCAAAGTGTGGTAAGTTTGATGAACTGGGGTATAGATAAGTGTGAATGGAGTATTGAGGATGATAGGAATAGATAGACTGATTAAGCAATGGATCATTATAGAAAGTGGAGTTGATGGTGGAGACATAGGTTTTCCAAATCTTCTAGCTATGCTAGACTTCAAAATTTTTGACATCAAGCTAAATTCACACTGATGTGCCTTTAAAAATACAAATGAATTTTTGTTATCAGCATCATACGGTGACAAAGGTGTGTATGTGGACTGTGAGCCACTAACATCTCGTTATCTGTTATGACATGATAACACTAAAACTGATTTTTAATGGTTTTGAACTGTTTAAAGAAGATTCTATGCTAATTGCTTTGACTAGATGAAAATTATTTAAAAATATCAAAATGTATTTTATATCATTAATGTATCATGTAACCTGGTGCAAAGATGATAAAAATGATGGAGTTATCAATGGAGAATTACTTAGTGTTGGATGTGATCTAAGGATTGTCAGCCCACTATGGTATGATGTAGTATGACAAAGTTATAAAATGACGGAATCCTCAAACGGACTGTAAATACAATGCGGTATCATGACGTCATAAAATAATTTTCAGAATTTTAAAGATAAATTATTGCCAATTGAATTTGGCCAGACATGTTTCGATTGATATTCGAATTATTGGTATGAGTCTAAGCTATTTGATTCAGCTAGACAAATGTTTATGAAATTCAAAGTATTCTTTGAGAGCTTATGCCGAACCAAATTGTTTTGGTGCGGATTCAGATGTTGAAAAGCTAAGATTAACAACCCTTTTATAAGGGAGTACGCGGAAGCGTTTAGATGTTTGTGCACAATACATGGTACGAAGGGTTGATCACCCTATGTACGGGGAGTCCCTACAGTATTACTTTTAAGGTTAAAGTTGAAAGATTACTTGTAACCGTGGACATAGTTCGTGGTCTTGTGAACCTCAATTACATATCTAAAAAACTGAGAAGAACAACCCTATTATGGGGGAATTATTTTTACGCGATGCGTTTAGATATTTGTGTACAATACATCGTATGAAGGGCTTAACACCCTAAGTACGGGAGTCCCTATAGTCTAACGACTGTTAAGGTTTAAGTTGAAAGAGTACTTATAACTGTGGATGTAGTTCAAGGTCTTATGACCCCTCAACCTGATTTGGAATCTTTTAAATTCCTGAGTTATTCATACTGCTTCCTAATTATTGAGCAATTATGAAAGATTCTTGTTATTCTAAAAGGCGAATGTGGTAAGAATGATATTCCTTAGAAAGAAGTAAGTCGTAGAATGCGACACTGAATGATGAATATATTGAATAAGTGAGAAAAAAATTTCTAATGAGAAGGAGATGAGTTATCAAAGAATAATATAAAACTTTTAATAGAAAAGTTAATAATTGTAGAAAGATTTTTGTGGAAAGAAAGTGGTTATAGAACTCAATGAATGAATAAAGTATTAACGTAAAATCTATTTTGGTAGATTGAATGAATAAAGATTAATAGATAAAATTTCGAGGACGAAATTCTTAGAAGAAAGGGTAAATGTAATATCCCGAGTGTTTATGATAACGATCCTTAGAAAAAGAAATGAACGGGTTAAAGAATATATAATACTCAAAATATAATTGAGTTCAAGTGAAAGTTATGAAATAAAACCTAAAATTTGTTGAAGAAATAAATATAGTAGGAAATATAAAATCTATATTAAGGTAATGTGTTGAAGATATTCAACGATAAATTTTGAAAAGAGATTTGGTGAAAAACCGAGTAAGGGAGGTTTCTTTGATTTCGAGAACGGAATCCTTATAAGGATGGAAGGATGTGACAACCCGAAATTTCATAAGTTATTAAAATAAGAATTTAATAATTAAAATTCTTATTATGAGGTGTATATATTTTGAATTATGTGATTTGGTGTAAAGAGAATTATATATTCATATGTTGGAGAATGTGAGATTTAATAGTTAATTAAACTATTAAAGAAATTAAATAATATTAGTTAATTTAATTAAGTTAAAATTATGTTATGAGATAATATAATTTTAATTGTTATGCCTTGTGGGCAATATAAATTTTTATGAGTTAAGTTTCATAAATAGTGTGAATAATTCACTTAATTAATGTAACAACCCGATATTTTCTATATAAATAAATAAGAAATTTTGTGAATAAATTTTTTTTTTATTAAGGATGAGGATTTGTACAAGATTATGTGTATATGTATTTATGTGGTAAGTAAAAATATATTTATTACATAATTATTTACGAATGAATTTATTTTAAAATTATTGATTATTAAAAAGTATATACTTATAATAATCAATTTATGGTAGAAATATTTTAATAATTATTTTCTATGAAAATATATAATCATATATTATTTAAATAATATATGAACTGATTTTTAGAATAATTATAATAATTATTTTATTATATGAATTTTAGTACAGGTTATTAAGTTAATTATTTTACCTTAATTATTAAGGGTAAATTTGGCAGATAAATCAGATATGGAATCCAAACCCTAATTTTGGATTATTGTCAAGGTATGAGAATAATAATATAATATTAATTATATTTTGATTTTTCAGTGCTATGAATATGTACTGCATGTACGTATTGATGACACTTGGTCAATTATAGTGTTTAATTTCAAAACCCTAGTATTAATTGGTTAAACCCTAATTTTATTTAGGGAAACTCTATATTGAAAATCAGTTGTGAGCTTAAGACTGTTATATAACTATGTTATATGTTTTATGTTGTGTATTAAGTGATTAATTAGGTTAAACCCTAATTATAATCTAGAAACCCTAATTGTAAATTAGAAACCCTAATTTCTAATTTGAAAGCCTAATTGCTAAAATCATAACTCTAATTATTATTTTAGTAAATAATTATGTTAATTAGGAAACCTAATACATAAATTGGGGAAACCTAATAATATCAAGAAAACCCTAAATATATTTTTTAAAACCCTAATTATAATTATTTAGTTATAATATAATTTTTATTGAACTCTATACATAATTGTTCAAACCCTAGAAATTATTTAGGAAACCTTAATGTTTAAAATCTAGTGATTAGAATCTAGATTCAAGTGTCATGGACAAGAATACCCTTAAATTATTTTATTAGTTTACTAAAATACCCCTCATTGGATATTTTCTTAAGATAACTTGCAAATCTTTCCATATTTTGAGTTGTTGAACAACCTTACCAACTCCACATGCTCTAAATGACAGCAACCAGCCTCTTTCATCAGCCATTCATGTATCTAACAAGTGTATAAATAGATTTAAGGAGAGAGAAAATCATTTGATACACTAATTTTTATCCAACTCTCATCCTTGACCCTCTCTCACTAGAACTAACGAATTTATCTAGCATATCAGTTCCCAAGACCAGCCCCACGATCAACCATAACAAACAGAAGCCAGAGAATCAGAAATTTTTCTCAAGAAGGTATAAACGAACCCTAGAATTTCTGTCCAACGATTCTGTGTTAGATGTTATGTTTGATTGTTAAAATATGTTGTATAAGGTGTCTAAGGATGATCTGGGTTGCTAGATGTTAGATCCATAACATCTAGAGGCTCGGATTTGAAGATTTGCAAAATCTGGAAAAATAAATTTTTGTCTTCTGACAGTGAATGTCAGTCCTTATATCTATGTGATCTGTATAGATTTTGGTGTTTTGAAAGCTTTTAGTTGTAGTCGAGTATGTGTTCTTTAGTCTGAAAGTTGAATCAAGGTCATAGCTTCAACATATTGCAAGTTATTCGTGGTCAAAGGTCGTTGACCGACCATGACCAGACCAATTCTGGGTAACCCAGAAACTAGTTTGCAGTGTCTGACAACATTTTTGTCAAGCTCATATCTGTAATGTTATAGATGTTCTGATGTTGATATTTAGTAGATCTTGTACCCTGTTAGTTGTACTATAGATCCATGCTTTTAAATCCCTTAAACATCAAATGGATTTAACATAGTGGCCGGTCAAAGTAGGTACATTGTTCACGGATTCGGTTTTCTGGGTAACCCAGAAAACCTATGAACACAGTTTCTGACGAGGTTTGACCGGTCTGGATCTGACGATTTTGTTATGTTTTTTGTTGATATTATGTGATAGATCTACTGTAACGACCCCAAAATAGGTTCATTCCATCCAACCTATTCTGAGTCGCCAAATACATGGTACAGAAAATAACTACAACTTTATTACAACAATTGTCGTGCAAAATACAACAACACATATACTGTGAGTTTGGATACAAATATATACCAAATGTGACTCATGTTCCAACCGTGGACATCACCTCACAATAACACCTTACATAAAGGTATAGTCAAAAACTGTTTTAGAAATTAAAATCTTTGGGAAGTGCTCAAGGAAACCTTCGTACATGGGAGGCCACGCGTCTAGGTTATGATAGATATCATATGGCCACAGAATTATCCTTGGTTGACCCAATAGACCCCAAAGAAAAACGAGAAGATTACTATCATATTCTTCCCAATGGTGAGTCTTCTCTTGACATATCATTATCTCTACTATCTCTAATTGAGAATTATACTTTAAACAAACACCAAGATTATATAGGTAGTGCTCGTATATATACTCAGCAAGTGGATGAGCACATCCCTGTCTTATGATGACACGAGGTTGTATGTCGTTAGACATCTTGTATGATAGTGGCAAACCACCCTTCCAACGTTGGGTACACCTTACCCTATTGGATTCACCAAATATAACTACTAAATGAACTTTTCTATACTGCTTCGGGAGAACATCCACAGCTAGAGACCACTGTTCTATTTCCCCGTTACCCTCGCTCGACCCAGCTACACTCTTATTACCTGAAAGGAATTGTGAAGCAAAAGGGTGAGCACAACTAGCCCAGTAAAGAATATCATGACTAAAGATAATTAAATTATCAGTAGCCTTCATCAATAATAAATCAGAGATTTAGAACATATGGTAAATGATAAAAATTTCAACCATAGTTGCAGCGGAACGAGCAATCCATTAGAAGAGTCAAATAGACTATAAAGTCAATTATCTTCTCCATGTTAAAAATCCATCAACAATGTTTTATCCCTGTAACATCAATCAACAGTTCCTTTCCACAATCATATGAATAACTCATAATCATAATTGTGATTCTAAATTTTTCTTCGCACCCAGGACGAAGAATATTTTCATCACATGTCTTTACCTGAAACATCAAAGATCATGGTTATACCAAATCACAGTTCCTGTTCATAATCATACTAATAAATCCATCTTTGCACTACGACCAAAGATATTCAACAACAGTTTATCTTTGCACTACGGGCCAAAGATATTCATCAACATACCATCTTTGCACTACAGGCCAAAGATATTCATCTACAATTCATCTTTGCACTACAGGCCAAAGATATTCCTCAACCGTTCATCTTTGCATTACTGGCCAAAGATATTCAACAACAGGTCATCTTTGCACTACGGGCCAAAGATATTCATCTACAATTCATCTTTGCACTACAGGCCAAAGATATTCCTCAACAATTCATATTTGCACTACATGCCAAATATATTAATACCTCAAAGAATATATAATCATTTAAGAATTTATATAAACAATAATTATAACCATGTTGATCATTTCACCTTTGCACTTAAGCTAAAGATATTCAATTATAAATTTAATGGTCATGATCATACCAGTCAACAATTCAACTTTGCACTACTGGCCAAAGAGAACCCATAGTCATGATCATACCAATAATTTACCCATCTTTACACTCAAGCGAAAGAGAATTTCAACATCAAGGTTATAAAAATGTTATATATGATTATAAAAATAATATGGTCAAAACATGGATTTAATTTCAAGAGCAATATTCATAAATCAACTATAATTTGGTTAGAAAAAGAAACCAATTTTGTCGTGAATAGTAACTCATGAATAGTAACCTTGACTCAAAAAGGTAGAAATTCCACAATAAAATCTATACCAATATTTCGGTATAATGATATTGAAAGGATAACATTTCTTAAGCTTATAAACAATTTATTTAAATTGTTTACACTTTACTAATTAATGCATTTAATCATCATAAAATGTCAACTCTTAAGATTTCATCATCAATAGCCAAAACCCTCATCAAAAATCTGCATATACCTCATATAGGATTCTCAAGCCATAAAATCCTATTTTCCAATTTTCTTTCCTCACAAAACATATTTAATTCATTTACTCATAACTAGACCATTTTCATAAAAAATACCAAATCAGTTCCAAAAATATTTCTTTTCTGGGATTTAGCATAATATAGTCCCATAGTGAACATATATTTTTCTCAGAATTTTTAAAAGTCATTTACTATTTTTCATATGGCCAAAATAGCCGAATATTTAAACATTTATCAAAAATTGTACTTTTGTCTAAAAATTCTGAAATTTACAGATTATACTTCTATCATATACATGTACTCCCAATAAAAATTTCATCAATTTTGGAGTTAACCACAAGGAATTATAAGCTGTTACTTTTAAAATAGTTTTTTCTCATAAAATTCATAACTCTCAATCTATACATCCAAAAATCACCATTTTTGGACACAATCAAGAAAACTCATCAAAATATCATTTCAAATTTTTCCAGAATTTTTGAAGATCAGAAAAATTACGAAACTGAAAATCATAACAACCCTTAAAATCCCTTAATATCCCTTACTATCCCTTACCTCAAAAGAGCAGTACTTCTGATCGGTATAAGGCTGAAGGAAACTTGCACTGATGAATAGCAACTCACCAAGTATCTAAATACTCACAAAATACACTCAATAATCTAGAGAGAGAAAGAGAGAAAGCTTATGTTTCTGGTGTGATTTTCAATTCTAACTTAGCCCTCTATTTATAGGAAAATTTTGGTAGGTTTGACCTGCAACCTGATGGCTTTACCTGCTACTATTCCCACCCACCACATTTGAAATATAATTCAGCACATTTCTTCACCAACCACAAGTGGGGCCCACCAATTCTAGAATTTTCTACCAAAATGATAAACTCCGAAAATTCAACAATTTCTGAACCAGTCATCTCGTAAAATTCATAACAAATCATACATTCATTTTTAATGGTTCAAAATTTGTGGACATATACTCAACTTATATATGTATAACATATCCAAATATTACTACGATCCAACAGTCGGATTAAAAATTATAACCCCCGCAAAATATCTCAAAAACCCTGATTTTTAATACCTCCATTCCGACAAAAATACTGATAAAAACCTCAACATTAACTCCTTCATTTTAACCACAAAAATATATCTCTCATTTATATCCACATAAAATAAATATTTTCTTATCATATAAATCAATAATTAATTATTCACAAATAATATTACAGAATCACATTTATGACAACCAGGCCGTTCCCAGGAAAGAGGGGGCTTTCCAATAAGGATTTCTCCTTACTAGCGCGCAATTAGATGACCAAACCTCTCCTTAGACAGAACTTTCTAGACATTGCCAATAATGCTATCTAATAATACTATTCAAATAATATGAATTATTGATCTGATAATGGAAAATACTGTGCAGCAACAATTATTGAACAACAATAATATAAAATTTCAACGTAGCAATTATTTAATCAATAAAATAAAATATTGAACAGTAATTACTGTAACAATTATTGAGTAGTGCCTTCTTACGTAAGAATCAATAATTTCAAAAATACTGTGCAATACCGTGTGGTACTGTGCAATAACGCGTATTACTGTATTTTAACCACCGGGTATTTCAACAGTATTAACGATAACAACTACGCCGTTATTTGTAAAAACTCAAATTTGTCGTTTTTCTTCACCCGACAGTTATTCGTTATGAGGCCCACAAATAGCTGCGCCGTCGTACGAATATTCTCCGACAGAAAGAATATTCCACGACCAAACGAATATTCCCCGACAACAATGATTATTTTATAACCACTTGCTTATTTTGAAAAAAATTTTATATTTCACCCATAACTTTAAACTTTTATCAATTTAACCATTTACTGACTAGTAATTATAAGAAAAATTGAATACTTTTATTTCATAAAATTCGGGGTCTTACATCTACTCTCCTACATGTTAGCTACACACTACCGGTTTTAAATCACAAAAATATTACAAGATTAACAAGTTGTGGAAGCCCAAAACGAGCCAGTCAAACTTTTCTTCATTTCTGGGTAACCCAGAAAATGAAGAAGAGCTCTGACAGTTTGTTCAACGCTTCAGATCTCGTTAGTTATGCATGGTTTGATGATGTTGTTTGTTGATCGTATAGTCTTGTACTTGTACTACATTATCTTATCAACAACATGTTCAGAAACACATCACGCACGCTTTTAATCTTGGTCAAACATGGTCCCTCGAAACTGTCTATGGTGTTCTGGGTTTTTGCCAAGAACATGAAGAACACCTATAGCGACGGTTCTGTCGCTATAGGTGGTCTTTAGCGACAGATTATTTAATATTTTTCGGAAATTAATTATTAAATAGAAAAAATTAGTTTTTAATTATTAAAAATATAAAATAAATTATTAAAAATTATTAAAAATTCCGAAAATTAGTTTTTAATTATTTTTAATATATTTCATAAATATTTAATATTTTTGAAATATTAAAAGTATTTAATTTATTTAATTATAATATTAAATAAATTATTTAAAAATGATTTTAATATTAGAAAAATCATTAAAAATTATATTATGATATAAGAAAATATTTTAAGTTATTTTTAATGACTTTTAATATTTTATGATAAATTTCATTAATAAATTGATATTAATGGTAATTAATTTATTTACTAAATGAATTAAATAAATTAATTAAAAATGATTTTATTATATTAAAAATCATATTAAATGAAAATAAAGTGTTTAAAAATATTTTAAGTTATAAAATATAACTTTTAATATTTAAAGGATAATTTCATTAATAATTAAATATTAATGATTATTAAGTTATTAGTTATGATATTAAATTTATTTAATAATTATATTAAATAAATAGTTTATAAATGGTTTTATTACTTTAAAAATCATTTAAAAAGGATATAAATGAATTAAAAATATTTTAAGTTATGAATAATGACTTTTAATATTTTGATAAATAGAACATTAATACTTTAATATTAATGATAATTATTTAAAAATGATTTTAAATGTTTTAAAAATCATTTAAGGGTAATATTAATACTTTAAAAGTATTTTAAGTTATTATACATAACTTTAATATTTTGGAAATGATTTCATTAATAGTTTAATACTAATTAAATATTTATTATAATAGAATTGATTGGTATTTAAATCATTTAAATATGATTCCAATGTTTGAAAATTTATGATAAATTATAATAAATGTTTTAAAATTTTATTGAGTCATTTAAAAATAATATGACTGATACGTACTGATGTTAAGTTATAGTATAGAGTCTTAGACTCGATAATTACCCGATAAAATTGTCGGTAGACCGACATGTTTCAGAAATTGATCTGGACTTAGATATTTTGATTGTATAAGTGATTATTTGTGATTCAATGGTTATTAAACATAGGTGCTAATGTGATTAGGTTATGTGTTGACTGCAATAAGTAGTGTTATGTGTTATAGTATGTTGTTCTAATCGAACGAACTATCTTATTAATGATAGGTCGTGAGATAAGCGATAGATCTTAATTACAAGTTGTAAGCAGCGCTTCAGGCAAGTATCTAACCTTTGCATTTTCTTTATGCAATGGATGTGAGTAAGAATGTTTCTAAACTATATTATTATTGTACAGATTATGAACTTTATATTATATAAGCTCATTGAATATCAACATGTTAGTATATGATAATTCGTACATATATATTCTGTTCGTTAATTTCTAGAAGTGGTTAAACAAGTGTCCCCACTTGGATAATCATTGTATTTAATCACATGTTGATATACCTTTGTCAATTACCCGTATACATATATATTGAATTATAGATTATTGTTGAACAAGATAAAACCTTTGATTTAGAACCCAGACAGGTATGAACATCCCTACACGGGAAAATTTTTATGCGCTCCGGCGGACAAAGGATGAACGATAATATCGTTCTAGCAATGTAGTATTGATCAATGCAGGGCATAACGGGCTGATCACCCCCGTGCCCGTAAGTTATGACGGTTTATAGATTAATTTCTGTTTAACCTTTTCGAAAATGAAAACAATGTTCATGACATGTCACCATAACCCCAGATATAGTCATTATGTAGTTTCAAAAATTTGAAAGAGAGTTGTTATGTTATTATTATCGGTTCAGAATACTTCACAACTATTGACTTGTTGTAGAAGAATAGTACAAAGAAAACAGTTAAATCCTTTCAGCTTATATATATATATATATATATATATATATATATATATATATATATATATATATATATATAATTGTTATTGCTTGCTGGGCACTCAAATGCTCATCCTTGCTTAAATTTAAATGTTTTCAGCTAAGTGCGAACGACCAGAGAACTCTGCTAAGAACAAAGGAAAAGGGAAGGTTGCTGAATGAACGAATTACTATGTTATGTAATAGTTTAATGTTATTAAGACAATTATGATATATATTATCTATCATGGGTTGTAATGAATGTTTAAAGGTTTCGTACTTGGGAGTTAGACTCTGATAATTATGTAAATTAATTTGATCTTTTATATTATTGTTATTATTATTAGTATTATTCCGCTCATAGAAATGGTATCGTGAAGAACCGAGTTCGGATTTCAAGTATCCGAGTTTGGGGTCCTCACAGGTTGGTATCATAGCTATAGGGTTAGAAACCTTAGGTGGGCTAGACCTTAGGCTATAACCTTAGAACAGAGGGAAACGTTGAAAATATAAATAACTCATATATAGAGTTTAAAAAGAGATGAATTGATTAAATTCATCGTCAAACTAAATAAAAGATAACTTGTATAAAACTCTTATTTGTTGTGTGTATATACTATATGCTAATTAGGATAATTTATGTGTGTAGATGTCAGGTGAAAAAGGATTCGATTACCCTCGGATCGTAAAGAAGGAGCCAATATCGAAGCCGATAGCTGAAATAGAGGCTCACGATGAAAACAACTCAGACGATGTGGTTATCGTAGAAAACGTAGTACAAGATCCGGAGATGGTGGAGCTGACAGATAGCGATTCAGACACTAAAGTTGGAGCTGATCAAGCATCAACAGAGGTACAGAATCTGAAGAACAAGGTTTCTTCTCTGGAAAGGCTGTGGGAGATAGAAAGGCTGTTGAATAGTCAGTTGCGTCAAGCGTTAATAGAAATATTGGAAGGACAAGATAAGCTTAAAATCCAAATTGGTCAGATGGGAGCTACAAGCAACACATCGTGTGCAGCTCCGGATAAGAAGGGGAAAAGAAAGATAGAAGACCATGATTTAGGAAAATCCAATAAGAAGAAATGGAAAGGAATTTGTTATCTTTGTGGCTATGAAGGACATACCACCCCGTACTGTCCTGACTACAAAAAAGGAGCATGTTATGTCTGTGGTATAGAAGGTCATCAGGCGAGAGAATGTTCAAGGAAAAGGTGTAATAAATAGGTAGTATAGGTTCTGTTGTGTAGGAGTGTTTAATATAATACATATGATAAGTATGTTTGTGTAATGTAATGTTTCCAACTTTGTATTAAGCCAAGACTGTAAATCCCAATCTTTGTGGTCATAAAGGGATAGCTGAAGTTCAAAGCATTTTGTGCTATGTAAAATATTCGTTAAATGAATATGAATCTATGTTTGAGAAATGGTGAAATAAGTTTAAAATATTAAACTTATGTGATAAGGTTTAGAATGTAAGTTAAATTATGATTTTTTTTTTAATCAGATAATGCCGCCAAGACGTCGAACTCGCAATCAAAGGGCAGAGGAATCTGTCAACAACGTTGAGGGACAACAACAACCAGATCCAATGCAGTAATTTGCGAACATGTTAGCTCAGGCTATGCAACAGGGAATACCGGTCGCTGGAAACCAGCCGGGCAATCGCTTAGCGAACTTCAAAGACTTTAAGGTTGTAGGACCACCAGAATTTAGAGGTACAACCGACCCTGTAGAAGCTCAAACTTGGGTAAAGAAAATTGAAAAAGCGTTTATGGTAGCTTGGGTAGATGAGGGGCAGAAAACTACTTTTGCCACTTACATGTTGAAGGGGGAAGCAAATTTGTGGTGAGAAGTGAATCAGGCTAGGGCAGGAGAAGGTGTAGTCACATGGGATAGATTTAAAACTTTGTTTTTCGAAAATTATTTTTCACCAAGTATGCAGGCGAGGATGGAGGTTAAATTTTTAGAGTTGAAGCAGGAGAATATGACGGTGTCTGAATACGCCGCCAAATTTAATGAGTTAGCTAGGTTTGCTCCGCATCAAGTTGATACGGAGGCTAGGAAAGCTAGAAGGTTTGAGCTGGGATTGAAACCCTAGCTCTATAACAAAGTGGCGGTGTTGCAAATTCCTACATTTGCAGCACTCATGGAGAAAGCGATCATAACTGAGGAGGGAAGTGAGGCCATGAGCCTTTACAATAAGGAGAGGAAGAATAAGGGTAAGATAGAAGGAGCTAGGAAGGTGGAAATTAATAGTGGGAGCAGGAGTGGAGATAGTAAGAGGAAGGTGAGCAGTTTTGCAAGTGTACAAGTGAAACAGGAAGGTGTTAAGAAACAGATAGTGCCATGTAAGACATGTGGGAAGAATCACTCGGGGGAGTGTTTACAAGGAAAATTTGTTTGCTATAAGTGCGGGCAGGAGGGCCATATTTCTCCCAACTGGCCCAATCTTAGGATGAATAGTGGATGTTTTATATGCGGATCGACAGAGCACAGGGTGAAAGATTGTCCAAAAAGGAGGGTGGAGACAGGAAGTGTGAACATGGGCACTGACAGCGGAACATTAGCAATCACGGGACCGACTTCGTCAAGCAAGCCAACAAAATCTACGGCAAGGGTCTATAACATGACAGTTCAGGATACGGCAGCAGCTGGCACTGGAACTCCAGGTATTATTTGTATGCCTTTTTATTTTCTTATGCATGATTTTTCTATATATAGTAAAATTATTTTATAAAGAAATTTTGAGGAGGAATTTGAGTTCTGTTAGAAACCAATTTTTCTGTGTAATCAGACAGACAAGCTTCATGTGAATAGTTAAAAAAAACAGTTCGATCAAAGTTGATCGAGATTTACTTACAATGATTGTGTACGCTATGTGACCGTGTATGTATAGGTTTTAAAACGGTGATTCCGGGGACGGAATCTTTATAAGGGAGGGTGAATGTAACAACCCGATATTTTCTATGTAAATAAATAAGAAATTTTGCGAATAAATTTTTTTTTTTTATATATTAAGGATGAGGATTTGTAAAAGATTATGTATATATGTATTTATGTGGTAAGTAAAAATATATTTATTACATAATTATTTACAAATGAATTTATTTTAAAATTATTGATTATTAAAAAGTATATAATTATAATAATTAATTTATGGTAGAAATATTTTAATAATTATTTTCCATGAAAATATATAATCATATATTATTTAAATAATATATGGACTGATTTTTAGAATAAATATAATAATTATTTTATTATATGAATTTTAGTACATGTTATTAAGTTAATTATTTTACCTTAATTATTAAGGGTAAATTTGGCAGATAAATCAGATATGGAATCCAAACCCTAATTTTGGATTATTGTCAAGGTATGAGAATAATAATATAATATTAATTATATTTTGATTTTTCAGTGCTATGAATATGTACTGCATGTACGTATTGATGATAATTGGTCAATTATAGTGTTTAATTTCAAAACCCTAGTATTAATTGGTTAAACCCTAATTTTATTTAGGGAAACTCTATATTGAAAATCAGTTGTGAGCTTAAGACTGTTATATAACTATGTTATATGTTTTATGTTGTGTATTAAGTGATTAATTAGGTTAAACCCTAATTATAATCTAGAAACCCTAATTGTAAATTAGAAACCCTAATTTCTAATTTGAAAGCCTATTTGCTAAAATCATAACTCTAATTATTATTTTAGTAAATAATTATGTTAATTAGGAAACCTAATACATAAATTGGGGAAACCTAATAATATCAAGAAAACCCTAAATATATTTTTTTAAACCCTAATTATAATTATTTAGTTATAATATAATTTTTATTGAACTCTATACATAATTGTTCAAACCCTAGAAATTATTTAGGAAACCTTAATGTTTAAAATCTAGTGATTAGAATCTAGATTCAAGTGTCATGGACAAGAATACCCTTAAATTATTTTATTAGTTTACTAAAATACCCCTCATTGGATATTTTCTTGAGATAACTTGCAAATCTTTCCATATTTTGAGTTGTTGAACAACCTTACCAACTCCACATGCTCTAAATGACAGCAACCATCCTCTTTCATCAGCCATTCATGTATCTAACAAGTGTATAAATAGATTTAAGGAGAGAGAAAATCATTTGATACACTAATTTTTATCCAACTCTCATCCTTGACCCTCTCTCACTAGAACTAACGAATTTATCTAGCATATCAGTTCTCAAGACCAGCCCCACGATCAACCATAACAAACAGAAGCCAGAGAATCAGAAATTTTTCTCAAGAAGGTATAAACGAACCCTAGAATTTCTGTCCAACGATTCTGTGTTAGATGTTATGTTTGATTGTTAAAATATGTTGTATAAGGTGTCTAAGGATGATCTGGGTTGCTAGATGTTAGATCCATAACATCTAGAGGCTCGTATTTGAAGATTTGCAAAATCTGGAAAAATAAATTTTTGTCTTCTGACAGTGAATGTCAGTCCTTATATCTATGTGATCTGTATAGATTTTGGTGTTTTGAAAGCTTTTAGTTGTAGTCGAGTATGTGTTCTTTAGTCTGAAAGTTGAATCAAGGTCATAGCTTCAACATATTGCAAGTTATTCGTGGTCAAAGGTCGTTGACCGACCATGACCAGACCAATTCTGGGTAACCCAGAAACTAGTTTGCAGTGTCTGACAACATTTTTGTCAAGCTCATATCTGTAATGTTATAGATGTTCTGATGTTGATATTTAGTAGATCTTGTAGCCTGTTAGTTGTACTATAGATCCATGCTTTTAAATCCCTTAAACATCAAATGGATTTAACATAGTGGCCGGTCAAAGTAGGTACATTGATCACGGATTCGGTTTTCTGGGTAACCCAGAAAACCTATGAACACAGTTTCTGACGAGGTTTGACCGGTCTGGATCTGACGATTTTGTTATGTTTTTTGTTGATATTATGTGATAGATCTACTCTCCTACATGTTAGCTACACACTACCGGTTTTAAATCACAAAAATATTACAAGATTAACAAGTTGTGGAAGCCCAAAACGAGCCAGTCAAACTGTTCTTCATTTCTGGGTAACCCAGAAAATGAAGAACAGCTCTGACAGTTTGTTCAACGCTTCAGATCTCGTTAGTTATGCATGGTTTGATGATGTTGTTTGTTGATCGTGTAGTCTTGTACTTGTACTACATTATCTTATCAACAACATGTTCAGAAACACATCACGCACGCTTTTAATCTTGGTCAAACATGGTCCCTCGAAACTGTCTATGGTGTTCTGGATTTTTGCCAAGAACATGAAGAACACCTATAGCGACGGTTCTGTCGCTATAGGTGGTCTTTAGCGACAGATTATTTAATATTTTTCGGAAATTAATTATTAAATAGAAAAAATTAGTTTTTAATTATTAAAAATACAAAATAAATTATTAAAAATTATTAAAAATTCCGAAAATTAGTTTTTAATTATTTTTAATATATTTCATAAATATTTAATATTTTTGAAATATTAAAAGTATTTAATTTATTTAATTATAATATTAAATAAATTATTTAAAAATGATTTTAATATTAGAAAAATCATTAAAAATTATATTATGATATAAGAAAATATTTTAAGTTATTTTTAATGACTTTTAATATTTTATGATAAATTTCATTAATAAATTGATATTAATGGTAATTAATTTATTTACTAAATGAATTAAATAAATTAATTAAAAATGATTTTATTATATTAAAAATCATATTAAATGAAAATAAAGTGTTTAAAAATATTTTAAGTTATAAAATATAACTTTTAATATTTAAAGGACAATTTCATTAATAATTAAATATTAATGATTATTAAGTTATTAGTTATGATATTAAATTTATTTAATAATTATATTAAATAAATAGTTTATAAATGGTTTTATTACTTTAAAAATCATTTAAAAAGGATATAAATGAATTAAAAATATTTTAAGTTATGAATAATGACTTTTAATATTTTGATAAATAGAACATTAATACTTTAATATTAATGATAATTATTTAAAAATGATTTTAAATGTTTTAAAAATTATTTAAGGGTAATATTAATACTTTAAAAGTATTTTAAGTTATTATACATAACTTTAATATTTTAGAAATGATTTCATTAATAGTTTAATACTAATTAAATATTTATTATAATAGAATTGATTGGTATTTAAATCATTTAAATATGATTCCAATGTTTGAAAATTTATGATAAATTATAATAAATGTTTTAAAATTTTATTGAGTCATTTAAAAATAATATGACTGATACGTACTGATGTTAAGTTATAGTATAGAGTCTTAGACTCGATAATTACCCGATAAAATTGTCGGTAGACCGACATATTTTAGAAATTGATCTGGACTTAGATATTTTGATTGTATAAGTGATTATTTGTGATTCAATGGTTATTAAACATAGGTGCTAATGTGATTAGGTTATGTGTTGACTGCAATAAGCAGTGTTATGTATTATAGTATGTTGTTCTAATCGAACGAACTATCTTATTAATGATAGGTCGTGAGATAAGCGATAGATCTTAATTACAAGTTGTAAGTAACGCTTCAGGCAAGTATCTAACCTTTGCATTTTCTTTATGCAATGGATGTGAGTAAGAATGTTTCTAAACTATATTATTATTGTACAGATTATGAACTTTATATTATATAAGCTCATTGAATATCAACATGTTAGTATATGATAATTCATACATATATATTATGTTCGTTAATTTCTAGAAGTGGTTAAACAAGTGTCCCCACTTGGATAATCATTGTATTTAATCACATGTTGATATACCTTTGTCAATTACTCGTATACAGATATATTGATTTATAGATTATTGTTGAACAAGATAAAACCTTTAATTTAGAACCCAGACAGGTATGAACATCCCTACACGAGAAAATTTTTATGCGCTCTGGCGGACAAAGGATGAACGATAATATCGTTCTAGCAATGTAGTATTGATCAATGCAGGGCATAACGGGCTGATCACCCCCGTGCCCGTAAGTTATGACGGTTTACAGATGAATTTCTGTTTAACCTTTTCGAAAATGAAAACAATGTTCATGGAATGTCACCATAACCCCAGATATAGTCATTATGTAGTTTCAAAAATTTGAAAGAGAGTTGTTATGTTATTATTATCGGTTCAGAATACTTCACAACTATTGACTTGTTGTAGAAGAATAGTACAAAGAAAACAGTTAAATCCTTTCAGCTTGTATATATATATAATTGCTATTGCTTGCTGGGCACTCAAATGCTCATCCTTGCTTAAATTTAAATGTTTTCAGCTAAGTGCGAACGACCAGAGAACTCTGCTAAGAACAAAGGAAAAGGGAAGGTTGCTAAATGAACGAATTACTATGTTATGTAATAGTTTAATGTTATTAAGATAATTATGATATATATTATCTATCATGGGTTGTAATGAATGTTTAAAGGTTTCGTACTTGGGAGTTAGACTCTGATAATTATGTAAATTAATTTGATCTTTTATATTATTGTTATTATTATTAGTATTATTCCGCTCATAGAAATGATATCGTGAAGAACCGAGTTCAGGTTTCAAGTATCCGAGTTTGGGGTCCTCACAATTAAAATAGTGAATTAATACAAGTATAATTGATTTAATAAAGTGAGAAAGTAATATATTGCATGAAAATATAAATGTTAGTATAATGCGAGTAAAATATTTATTATGTACATTAAATATTTTAGTTGAAAACTTTATGGAATAAAATGAATATTTATGATATTAAATAAATATTTGATGAAAATTGTTATGGGATAATTTATTGAAGTGTGATAAAATGGATGGAATTTATACGTATTTTATTACGCGAGTATAATGGTGATATTCTAATTTAATTAAATAATTAAATTAGAGAAGTGAGAATTTGTTAAATAATGTTATTATTATAATGGTTGAATAGAAATTATAATTTTACTGATAAGGTAAATTTTATTTCTTAAAGAATTAAAGGTACATAATCTAGTTTATATTTCTAGTTTATGTGTTCTTGAGTTTCATTTAAAATTGGAGTTTTCGTTAATGAACTTGTGGATTATGATATTATATATGTTATTAGATTTTATAATTTCATAATGGTCATCTAAAAATGATTTTTCAGAAATCAAATTCATGTATTTATGCTAAAGAAGAGGAATTTGGGTTTTGATGGTAATGTGTGTTTTGGTGTACTTTGAGACTAAAATTGATGATGATACTTTAAATTGATGGATGATTGTTGTTCTCCTCTATAAAACGAAAACAATGCAACTTGAACGGATCGAATTGGTTAAGAAATGAATTCGTGATGAATGAATACACTTAGCATGTTAAAAATATGAAAAAATAATACAAACCAATTAGAATTATTATAAACCAAGTCCGACATCGACTAAATTGAGAACATTACCCCTTTGCTAAACCTATAAATAGAAGGGCTTGACCCTTTGTTTTATTCACCAACAATAAGGCCTCCAATTTTGAAAAAGGCTTTATTGTGGGAGGACTTTTTATAAAGACCTCCTTAGTTAAATTTTGGCGTGGAAGTGCGTAGTCAGTTTGTGGAACTCATATTTTCGGGTATGTTTCTTATTTAATTTTTGGCAATATTATTATTTTAAATATTGTATTTAGTTTGTTAGATAAAGTTTAAATTTTAGAAGTTTAGTTAGTTTTGTTAGTAAACCAGTTAGTTTACTATGTTTATTTTGGCTTTAAATTGATTATGTAAATGAGTTCTAATGATTATAATTAGAGATAGGGAGTCGAGACCTTAGACGAGTCTAACTATGTTAAATAAGACTTATTTGTAAAGAAAGTTGGGTTGGAACGAGTCGAACCGAGTTTTGAATGTCAAAACGAGAAGTCCAAAAAACTAGTTGACTGCTGATCAAAAAATTAAAATTCGGGGTTAGCTAGATTGTTTTGAAAATTTTGGGCTTCTGGTATGTTATAGTACACTGAATAAGCTTTCCATAGACTCTGGAACGGACTAATTTCGACTTCGGAGCAAAGCGTTATGACCATTCAAAGTAGTCAAGTCAAAACTATCTAACCAACTCGGGGCAGTCACCTTGAACTAATTTTCTAGAATTCTATGTTTAGAATTTGGAAAAGGTCAAAGAATAAAAGTTGTAGTCTCGGAAGTTAGCTTCGCGTGGGCTCAAGAATCGCTCAAAAATGTTTTGAAACGGAAAAGTTATGACTGTTTTAGCAAGAGAGGGTAAAGCTGGGAAAGAATGAAAAATTGTTTTAAACGCCCCTTTTTGAACACTGTTTTGGACTGTCTATCTTATCCGAAATGGGTGTCCAATAACTTTTAAAAATAGGTTAATATGATGTTTAAATCATATCCAAAGTTGGATGTCATCGGACTTATGAGGTATAGAGTAAAGTTTACATTACAACTACTATGCGTTGCTATGTGACTAATAGTTGATGTGTATGATTATATAATTGTGTAGGGCACGTGAAGTGCAGATAACTATAAGCTGTTAAACTGTTATTGGTAAACAACAATCAAGGCAAGTCTTTCAGTTTCTATTTGCTATGTGAATTTGATGATGAACTATTTGAAATCTTTATACTTGGTATATGAACTACAGCATGTATGTTATGTTAGTCCAATGTTTATGAGATGTATATCTAGCATGTTATTATGTGCTATGTGATGCATGAAAACTGTTAGATTTTGCTGGGTTGTCGAGCTCAACCTTGCAAATAACCACTTTTGCAGGTTAAATATTTAAGGTAAAGTTATGTGCTACTTGAAAGATATGAATCAGATGTGATACTTGAAGATTTATATACGTTGGCTGAGTTATTATTATTTGGACCATGTTTAAGATTCTAAATAATGTATTAATATTGAATTGTAATATCGTTTTGTAATGTAAACTCTTGTAGTATTAAAATGATTCTGAGATATTTAGATGTAAAGGTTGAAAGTTTTGGGAACGAGAATAGTTTGTAATAAAAAAATTTAATTATTCCACAAATTTCAATGGTTGTACTATCGTTTAATGATGTAAAATTAGAGGTTAAATGTATTGTTAACGACTGAAGTCGAGAATTAAATTGTATGAATTTTGTGGTCGTTACAATGTTCTTGAAATGGGTCGTGTGTAGTTCTTGAAATTTCTTAAGTTTCTATGTCAATTGATATGAATTAACATGTTATAATATGTTTAAGAAGTTTACTTGGATGTATGAACTCTTTAATGATGGTTTGGAACAAGCTTAAATCATTGGAAATCAAATTGGTTGATACTCTGCAAAATAGAGTCTGCTTACGGCTTCTGATTTTGACATGGCGCAGCTGCGCACTGGTTATGCTTGGGTGCAGCGCAGCTGCGCCGTACCTCAGAACCAGTTGTTGGATTCTGTTATGCTATGTTGTTGCTAATATGGTATTATGACTTATGTACACATGAAAAAGAGGTATAACCTGTGTTATAAAGCTTCCTTATGAGTTATGAAATGTCCAACATGATTTAGTAGATGATCTTTAACAAAGACTTTAAGTTTTGAAAACAAACTTTAATGTGATACTTGTTCTACAAGTTCTGAACTTAGTATGTTATACACGTGACTGATTTCACACATAAATGAGCATGATATATGATTCATAGTTCCTTTGTTCATGACCACCTTATTAAACTTTGTGTTAGAGAAATTCTTCAAAGAAGAGCTTGTCATATCAAAGCTAATGAACATAAATGCTACAAGATGTAGTTTCTGATCTTGAAAAGAAGTTATCATGACTTAGTTACTTATGATAAGAGTTGTAAAGTTGTCTTATATGTGCCATATTACATCATTCATGATAAAGTGAGTTCAAAGACAACCTTGAATATATTTCCAAAATCTAGTTGTATCACATGAATATCTAGATTCTAAAGGGTTAAGATGTCATGTTATGTCTATAATATCCCTAGACATGATTCGTATGTATTAAACATGTTGATAACTAAACCAAACATAAGTTTAAAGCATGATTCGAAGTGTTAAACAATGATAGTGTGAACAAACAATATGAATACTATAAGCATGTGTATTAACATATTGTGTAATCTCTCTATGTGGACATATAGCCAAGTTATAAAACATGATAACTACATGATATTGTTATGCTTTCATACCATGTAAGTTGTAAGTTAAAACTTGTAAAAATAAACTCAAGAATGGTCATATGCTTATGTGAGAACCTCTAACATGTATGTATGTTAAAGTATAAGTGCATAGATGTGTTAGAGTTGGGCAGAAATAGGAAGTGCAAAGCTTAACCCTGGTCTGGCCAGGGGACAGCGCAGCTGCGTCGTCCCTAAGCCTAGACAGGGCGCAGCTGCGCCATCCTGCAGTCATGAATAGTTTCTATTTTTGATCTGATGTTCGAAGCATACCTATATGATTACTTTAGCTTGTATTATACGACCAATATATTATGTAATGTGTTAAGAAGCATGCTAGGTGATAGAGAAGAATGTTAATGAGAAATTATGACTTTCAAATGTTGAGTCTAAAATAAAGTTTACAAGCTATAAAGCATTGATTCGAAAAATACGTTGATTGACTTGTGGTGGTATACAATCTGATTTGTGCTATGAAGATGTAGGATATGTGATTTAGTAGGTGTGAAGATTTCAACTAAGTTGGATGTTTAAGTATACGTTCAAACTTACATATATGAGTTTATGTAACTAATGAATATCCTATACGTGTAATATGTTAGGACTCGAAAGAGGGTATTAAGCTTTACTTTGGTAAACTATGCTTAAGACAAGTATCCTAAACCCTTGCATTACTATATTCGACGAATGTCGTAAATAAGTATCTAAACCTTATCTCTTGAAATGCAAGTTATCTTACTTTGATTAAGCTTGTATGTTTAAACTCTTGTGGAAACTATTATTCATGTTGAACTTGGTATTGTTCTTGAATATTATGAAAGTGTCTATGCCATTTGATTCTGCTAGACCGTATGCATGTTTATAAAACTGTCTAAACCAATTGACTGATGAGGAAATCTTGAAAACTGAGTTGGACAACCCTTATGGTAAGGGGAGTGAATAATGTTGGAAGCCCCAACACATGCGTGAATATTACTGTGTAGTTATGCATAACATAGAGTATTGTAAACTGATCATCTATCGTACTTAATTCTTTTGGGTTATCAGTTTAATATTGGTAATTCTAGTAGATGCTTAATAGACCTTAGTGACTGCTCAGTATAAATTGTTGTATCCAGTTGGATACGTTGATAGCCTTTGAATTCATATATATCTATTAATCTATATTGAATTATCGTTTCATATTCTAAGGATTTGATTTGAGAATTGTTTATATTCGTTATTCATGATATTATTCTGAAACCCTGAACTATCTTAGAGATGATACTTCGATATTTCAAACTCGTGTTATAAAACTCTTTACCCTTGTTGTATATTACTTGCTGGGCAATTTGTGCTCATTCTTTCTTATTTAAAACCTTTCAGTTAAGGCGGAACAAGGAAGTGTGTATAGGAAAGACGAGGGCAAGGGCAAGGCTACCGACTAGCTTGTTCCTTTATGTTTAAAAGTATTATGTTGTATTAAGACTGTCGTCAGACTATGTTTAAGCTTAAGTAGGATTATGTAATAAGTCTTTATTCGATATTGTTATATAATCTATTAAGTATTGTAGGTTACGAGACCTGGGGGAATAATTATAATAAATTATTGTATATTATTCTAGATTAGATCTTCCGTTGTGAATGTGTTATTTTAGTTATTATTGTATTACCATGAGCACGTGACGAACCGAATTCGAGTGACCATGTGGTGGCCCGAATTTGGGGGCATCACAGTACCGATCTTGTAACCATTGGTCTTCATATTGTTGAGCATCTATCAACACTATGAGGGATTCTATTTTCACCTCTATGGGGAGCACTACTTCCATGCCATAGGTTAATGAGTAGGGGGTTGCCCCAGTGGAAGTGCGCATTGACGTTCTGTAAGCTAATAGAGTCAGCGGTAATAAGTTAGACCATCCTTTGTGTTTGGCAGACATCTTTTGCATGATCTTTGTGATATTCTTATTAGCCGCTTCAACAACACCATTCATCTTTGAATGATAGATGACGGAGTTGAGATGTTTAATGTGGAATTTATTACATAACATTTCCATCATTTGGTTGTTGAGGTTTTTGGTATTATTTGACACAATCACCTCTAGTTGTCCATATCGACAAATGACCTTGTTTCTGATGAAACCAATGATAACTTCTTTAGTAACCCTGGGGAAGGAGGATGCTTCTACCAATTTGATGAAGTAGTCAGTCATGGTGAAGATAAACCGATGACCATTGCTGGCATTGGGCTCGATGGGCCCGATCACGTCCATTCCCCACATTGAGAAGGGTCAGGGCGAACTCATATTGTAGAGCTCACTTGGAGGGGCGTGTATAGCATTCCCATGAATTTGGCATTGGTAACATCTCTTGACATGATCATCACAGTCAGCCTTGAAAGAGAGCCAGTAATTGTGACGCCCCCAAATCCAGATCCCTTCGAACCACAAATCTGGTCCGCCACGATACTACTATCGTCAAACTATTATATCTTTTATTCATAACTTAATGAATATAACCTTGCTTATTACAATTTAGAATATACATTCTTTCGATTACCAGGATCTGCACAATGACCCAAACTTTTATAAGTTTCTAATCTTGGTCATTTACTATTCCTGTATTACATCACATTAAATGTTATATAAATATGAGGAATAATTTAAACTTTTTCAATCTCCTTTGAAATAAATCGTTTATTGATATCTTAACTTGAATCAATTACAAATCCTTGAATCAAATTATTTTATGATTCACTTCATTCTATTTTCGTATAAACCTTTACATCTCGATTCGAATTTCTCTATTTATCACATAGTACAACTTTACAACTTAACATGTAATTACACGTCGTAAACTACTATCATGTACATCTACTAGAACCTAAACATGGTTCAAGAGTATATATTTAAATAAAAGAGTCAATCTCCTTTGATACTATTGAACTATATCAATTAAGTAGCACATAATCTTTACCGTGTGTCCTTAACCTGCAAAAGTGGTTATTTGCAAGGGTGAGCTCGACAGCCCAGCAATTTTAACAGTTTTCATGCAACACATAGCATATAATAACATACTCAGCTCATGCATTCATAATCAATTACATTTTACTACGCATGTTACTTCACACATAACAGGCATAGAGATTCACTTTACAAGCATATCATCAAATTAACTTTCAATATTCATACATATCTCATATGCATTTCATATATATACATCAATATTTGCATAGCATAATGTAGCTCAACTAACAGTTATTGAATTCATATATCAAATAGGAACTGAAAGACTTGCCTGATTCGTAGTTTATCAACTACGACTTACTGCTTAAAGCTTATCTGCACTTCGTGTATTCCTACACAGTTATATAATCATGGATTCATATCCATTAGTCATACAATTCATACGCTCTCAATATAAAAACAAATATTGTTTCCTAACTAGGTTTGTAAAACCTACACTTCACTTTCTCATCATACTCTTAGAATAGCTAGGTATAGGTATACCTTAACCATTCGTACTTGACATCAACATTCATATATTTCTATCACACACTTGACTCGCTATGTGATCGACACATTTAAAACTCGTATAGGTAAGTTCAAACATACACATAAACGTCTAACTTAGTCGTAACTTCATACAACATCACCTATACTATATTTTCATAGCACAAATCAGTTTGTAAGACATTACAAATCCAAACAATTTATCATTGCTTAATATCTTAAAAGTATTCCTTTGAACTTTAACATTCAAAAATCATAATTAGCATTCATCTCTATCACATAAGATGCTTCTTAACACATTACATAGCATATTGGTCATATATTACAAGTTAAAGTAATCATATAAGTATCCTTCAAACATCAGATCAAAAACAGAAACTATTCAAGACTGCAGAATGTCGCAGCTGCGCCCTGTCTAGGCTTAGGGACGGTGCAGCTGCGCTGTCCCCTGGTCAGACCAAGGTTGAGCTTTTGCATTCCTGGTTTCAGTCCAAACTTTAACACACATATACACTCATACTTAACATGCATACACGATAGAGGTCTTTACATACTTGTATGACCACTTCAAGTTCAACCTTATATGTTAGGGACTTTAGTTTAGGATTTTCATGAAATCAAAACCAAATAGGGTTATGAAATCACTAGGTGTACTAATTAGCCTTATGTTCTCATAAAGAGGTCACATAATCCAAACTATACATGCTCGTACATATCCATGTCTTTTATTCATAGCTAGCATCGTTTAACACTTTAAAACATGCTTAAAACTCATGTTTGATTAAATTCTCTTTATGTCCATCAATTACAAATTATGTTTAGAGGCATAATAAAACATAACATGGCATCTCAAGCCTTTAGAATCTAAATACTCATGTGTAATGCAACTTCAGTTCGAAAACATGCTCGAGATTGCCTTTGAAATCATCTTACATGAATGATGCAATATAGCACATATAAATCAACTTTGAAACTCTTACCATAACTAACGAAGTCATGTTAACATCTTTTCAAGTTCAGAAACTATATCTTATAGCATTCATGTCCATTAGCTTATTATACTAAGCTTTTCTTGAAAATTTCTCTAACACAAGATCTAATAAGTTTGATCATAGCAAGACACTATAAACCTCATATCATGCTCATTTACATCTGAAATCCATCATGTATATAGACTACTATGATCAGAACTCGTAGAACATAAGTCTCATCAAAGTTCGCATTTTCATTAGTAAAGTTTACTAATAAGTTCAATATGTCCATGATTCCTTACGAATCATATAAACACAACTTAATAGGTTACTCATGCATTTCTAAACCATACCAACGTACTTACCAAGTCAGTATATAGATATGGCATACATACCTATCAAGTTCATTTCTAAAGTTCTAAATCCATTTTAAACTTTACACTTTCATTAATCATGTATGCTAATCTAGTAAAACATGCTCACATTAGGGTAACATACTTGTGTATACACATTACACATGCTTGCATGCTAGTTTATGTCATAGTAATTTACCAACACTAATCAGACTTTAAAACAGAAAGCAAAAACTAAACTCAGAGGCCGGCGCAGCTTCGCTGCGCCTCAGTGTTACTCCGACGCAGCTGCACCATGTTTGGTTTGAGCCAGGAACAGTCTGCTTCGGTAGAACTTCAGCCCAACCACAGAAATTATTCATGAATTCGATTCTAATTACTCATATATAATTTTAAACATACTTGTATGGTCATATAACAACTATATAACCATTACCCAACCTCATTATCATCCAACTTCACATAATCAAGAAATTGGTATTCAAGAATGAAAATTTTGACAAAGCCAACAATGAAGAAGAAGAAGAATTCTTATACCTCTTTAAAGCTTAGTTTACTTAATTACTCCCTTCTGAGATTGTTAGGTTCCTCTTGAGCAATAGACTCTCTCTCTCACATTATCAGTGTTTTAATGGACAAAAGCAAACAACGTGAAAACTGAGAAATAAAACTCCTATTTATAGAGAAATGGTGAACTGGCTAAAAGCTTTACACCAAAGATTGCATCCATGGTGTAGAAGGAAAACACACTGGTTTACCAAAAGTTGCTCAACCACTCCCTATCAGCCATTGCCATAGCCAATGATCACTGCTTGGAGGTTACATAAAATAGGAGATAAGTTACTGTTTATGTACCTTTCTCAACTGATAAATTTTATATTGCAGCAACGTGCTCTAATTTGGTCCAGTTGGTTACTTTAATTCCCAAATGAAATTTGAATGTACAATTGTTATCATATTAGGAAAATTTAGGAATTATTTATGTTCTCACATCGTATAGTCCATGTACATTAAATACACGAAATAAAATAACACAGTCAAGTATTATTATCCGAATAATTCTATAATTATATTTTACTCACATAACCACATTATCACATTATTTAATATTAATGTTTATTTAAACATTTAATTTCCTTCCCAATTTCTAGAATACACAGATATTTAATCATTTCTATATTAAAATCACTTATGATTTTATTGTACTACTTGATACTTTATATCATTAGTCCCAATTAAATGTCACACTTTACGTATTCTTAAGCCGTATGTATTATATATTACTACTGCTCACATTTTTCATATTACACATAGTAATACTATTAATTGGACTAAATATCACTCAGTTGGGTATTTTCAACCCATTATCACATTTTAATGTCACCACGATTAATTAATATTAATCATTTATTTTCTTTTCAATAATTATTATGCACTCAACTAATTAATAGAATATAATATTCCATAATATCTCTTAATTAACTATATTTATTCCGGGTTAATTTGTTAACTCTTATTCAAATCCATTCATGGACAACTTAACCATCATTTAAAATTTTTATTATCCTTATGAGTCCTTAATACCCATTTCATAAACTTTAAATTCCAAAAACTGATTTTACAGACCGGCGCAGCTGCGCTGGTCATAGGCTTGGAAATGGCGCAGCTGCGCTATACCAAGTTCAGAGGTAGACAAGTTCTGCATTAGCAGAAATAACATCTATGCTCCTAATCACTTTACATATACCTCATAAATGATAACTCATATAAAATCAACCGATTCTTTGATTCCACATCATGGATTGCTATTTTCTTTAATTATCAAACTTTGAGTTTTAAAACTCTATTTCTCTTATTAGTTTAACCAGCTATACATCTCCTTTACAGTTTCATACCACCAATAACACAACACTCGAATATAACATAGACATATATTCCTTTAATTTTTGCTTCTTGCCGTGTATCAATTTACTCAATAATTCTCTAACCACTTCAAAGGTATATCGATTTTCCTTCTCTTGTCAACAACGTACACGCATATAAGTCTAAACCTAGCACGTATCGAGTCTTTAATAGTATTCAATATAGTACATTGAGTGGTTTCCCCACAAACAACCAACAAATTAGTTTTCGTCTTGTCTACACTATTTTCATAGTGAGTTAGATCGGTTACTAATTCGTATATACCTCCGCTTTCTGAAGGAATCGTTTAGCCTAGCTCCTATACATCCACCATTAAAGAGTACGGTTACACTGCCTTAGACTTGATACTTACTCGTACATACACTCAAAAAATTGGTGATTATCAAAGATATTTAATGTCACCAACTATTATGATCAAATAATTTCACATAAATTATTTACTATCGATAGATAAATTTCTATCCATCTTCTTACTAATTTATCTCTACAATTTATAACAAATATATAATAATGATATATATTTATTAAACACAACATTACTTATTACATAGCTCATATTATCCTATGTAATACTACATATCTCGCAACATATTAATATTCTTGTTCGAACTTATCTCATGCTTTAAGAATTTTATTTACTAAATTCTTATTTTAATATTTTCTAAAAATTCGGGTTCTTACAGTAATGTCCTGTTCTTAAGATTTTTTTGACAAGTAGAGGGTCGCTCATGTGTCGGTCGCATACTCCACCATGGATTTCATCCATGAGCCTCTGAGCTTGGTCTTTGTCTAGACATCTGAGAAGACCTAATCCTGCATCTATTTTGTAGAGTGCATTTTTGCTCAGGTAGAATTTCATGGCCATTTGATGGATCTGCTTTCTTTCAGCCTGACTCACCTCAATGGGTGTAGATTCATCTCGCAGATACTTCTTAATATGTTGATACCAAGGGTGTTGGATGGGAGGCAGTTCATTCGATACTTCTCTAATGTAGTTCCCATAGGCTGGAGCCTTTTGTAGGGCAAATGTGATATTTGGCATGTCTTCCTTATCAAGTATGTTGATCAAGGAGGCCAAAGTTGCTAGTGCATCCGCGAAGTCATTCCAATTCTGAGGAATATGGAGGAAGGATATTTCTTCAAACTCCGAAGCCATCTGGATAACCTGCCGATGGTAAGGCAGCAAATGTAGTTCTTTGGTGCGATAAATCTCAGTGGTTGGTCTGATTACCAATTCGGAATCTCCAAAGATAGTTAATCATCTGATGCCCATGGATTGGGCTAGTTTCAGCCCCATGATACAGCCCTCATACTCAGATGTGTTGTTGGTACTGGCAAACTATAATTTAACAACAACGGGATACTACTCCCCCATAATGGATACTAGAACTGCCCCAGCTCCAGAGCTTTCCATGTTTACAGCTCTATCAAAATACATCTTCCATGGTTGGTGTGTATCGTTCTGATTGTATTGCTGAACTATCATTACCCCTTCATCGGGAAAGTATGTTCCAAGGGTTTAAAATCCCCTGAAGGTGCGGAGGCCAGCTGATTCACAATTCCTTGACCTTTAATAGACTTTTAAGTCACATAGACGATGTCAAATTGTTGTAGGATCAACTTCCATTTGGGCAGTCAATAATTCAACATAAGTTTGTTGAACACGTACTTGAAAGGATCCACGCGGGATATGAGATGGGTTGTGTGACCATGGAGATAATGTTGTAATCTCATGAAAGCCCATGCTAAAGCACAACAAGTTTTCTCAATCAAAGTATACTTATGTTAACTGCTGCTGAATCTTTTATTGAGGTAATAGATAGCTCTTTCTTGGCCTCTATCATCTTTCTGTCCCAGCATGAAGCCCATGGCGTTGTCATTGATTAACAGGTACATAAACAGGGGAACACCATCCTTGGGAGGTACCAAAATAGGAGCTTTGATTAGCTACTCTTTAATGAGAAGGAAGGCTTTCTGACACTCATCATTCCATTTCATGGAGGAGTTCTTCCTTAACAACTTGAAGATGGATTCACAGGTTGCTGTGAGTTGGGGGATGAATAGGCTGATGAAGTTAATTCTTCCCAAAAATCCCCGTATTTCCCTCTCTGTCTAGGGTATGAGCATTTCCGGGATGACCTAGATTTTTGTAGGATCCAGTTCAATGCATTTGTGGCTTACTAGGAATCCTAGCAATTTGCCTGATTTAACACCAAAGGCACACTTGGCCGGGTTCAGCTTCAAGTTGTACTTATGCAACCTGCTGAAGAGCTTTTTGAGATGATCTAGGTGGTCTTCTTCCCTTCGAGATTTGACAATGATGTCATCCACATAGACTTCTATCTCTTTGTGCATTAGATCATGGAAAAGAGCCATCATAGCTCGCTGATATGT
Source organism: Panax notoginseng (assembly GCA_016801055.1). NCBI lineage: Eukaryota > Viridiplantae > Streptophyta > Magnoliopsida > Apiales > Araliaceae > Panax > Panax notoginseng. Next base: position 104,609,389 of record CM029020.1, read on the forward strand.
AGCTCCGGCATTTATGAGGTAGCAAAAGGTTCCCCAAGGAGTGATGAATGCAATTTTCTCACGATCCTCTTCAACAATCATGATTTGATGGTACCCCGTAAAGCAGACGGCAAAGGAGTACATGTCATATTGAGCTGTATTATCAATGAGTATATGGATGAATGGTACGGGAAAGCTGTCTTTGAGACAAGCTTTGTTCAGATCCCTGTAATCCACGCAAACTCACACCTTACCTCCGGGTTTAGGCATGGGGACTATATTAGATAGCCACTCAGGGTATGTTGACACCATGATGATGTCGGCTTGAAATTCCACTGAGGTTTTAATTGCCTGAGTTTCTGCCTAACTGACTTGAATCCCTCTTTAATGGGAAGGCGACGATGTCAGTGGAAAAACCGACCATGTCTTCATAAGACCATGTAAACATAACCTGGAATTAGGTCAACAGAGTAACCATGTCATTCCTTTGGTTTGGAGTAAGGTCCGTACCAATTTGGATTTATTTGCGGTTTTCTAAGGTTCAAAGGTTAAAAGAGGTGGTTTGATCAAGATTTGGCTTGGGTTTATCTTCCACCCATTCTTTGATCTCCTGAGGTATCTCATAGTCCTCGTGTTCAATCTCCATCAAGTCTAGATCAACTTTACATCAAAGTTACAATCTTGGTGAAGAATAGGCACCTCATCAGCAAGTTTAGGCACATCTAACTTTAGAGTCATGAAACAAAATGCTTTCACTTAATATATGAAACTGTTCAATCATACAAAGTGTTAGCATGAAATGACAAAAATAACTGCTAATACTGTACAGTAAAAATAAGCAGTTACTGCTATCTACAAGGCAGAGGGAGTTTCTTCCCTTTTTACCCTTGTCGGCAGATGCAAGGAGTACAGCTCCAATTGCCAAGGGTCAAGTCCTGGTGGACAACTATGATGAAGGGGTTGTTATCGTCCTCCTTCTCTTGAATGATGACCATGATGTTTGGACAATCATCATCTGGGATGTCTCTGTTCATACCCTCTGTATGGATCAGGACGCGCATGTTTGACAGATGTCTATTTATCTCTTGTTTGCGTCTTTTATTCCTTTCCTCCGCCTCCGGGTCTGGAATAAGGACTTCTTTTCCTTTGATCAGTATCGACTTAGGAAATAGCATAGCTACCACAGGGGCAGGAACTTTTAATAAGGGTCGTACATGATTATCCTCTGTAGGTTTAGGCAGACGCCTTGTAGATGAAGGAACCAGTTTTTGCTTGTGTGGGTTCCTGTGAGTGGAGCCAAAGGAGTAGCCTAATCTGGCTATCCCTGTCTAGTTGGGAACTTGAATTGGACACTTGATTCCCTGATAATCCTTTCTTAACCCCTGTCCAGGTTGGAAACCTAAGGATATCATCTCTTAATTTGCTGACATTACCTCGACAGAAACTCTGGGTTTTAGAAGTGGCACCCCAATGGGTTGGTAGTGAGTGTTGCTCACCTCAAGAGCTTGGAAGCTGACAGGCTCAACTTCTGTATTGAAACTGAAAAGGGGTATCGCTTTGAACAGGACACTCTGGCTCAGCACTGACAGTGACCAGACTACTGTTGATGATATATTTGAGTTATTGATGAAGAGTGGATGGGATGGCTCCTTCCATATGAATCCACGGTCTTCCCAAAAGTAGGTTATATCTTGTAGTGTTCTTAAGCACCTGGAAGGATATGTAGAATGTATGTGGACCGATTTCTATAGGTAGTTCAATCTCTCCGACAGCATTTCGCCGAGATCCATCAAAGGCTTTTATGATTGTATGGCTGCTTCGAATCCTGTTGAGATTGATGTTCATTTTTTCTAATGTGGCATAGGGGTAGATGTTTAGGGATGATCCCCCATCTATTAGCAATCCTCCGATCACATATCCGGAAGACATAACCGCTATGTGCAACGGTTTGCAATGACCCATCCCTTCGAGAGATATGTCATTATCGGTGAAGGATATCACATTGCTGTTGAAAATGTGATCAACCAGATGATGGAATTTTTTAACATCCACTATCTTTGGCAAGTGGGCTTCTTCTAATATTTTCAGTAAGACCTTCCGGTGATCTTCTGAAGAGAAAACCAAGTCCAGTACAGAAATCTGTTGTGGAGCTTCTTTCAAGCTTTGAACCACCTTGGCTTCATTATGTCCCATCTTACGGAGGAATTCTTCAATCTTCTCCTTGGGCACTTTCCCCTTAGATTTGATGATAGGCTTCATCACTCGTTGAGGAAGATACAGTGGATTTTCTTTAGACACTGCAGCAGTTGTATTGGATGTAGATTATTCAGCCTCTCCATAGTTCCATGTCACTTTCTAAAGGCTGATGACAGGATATTGTGGCCTGAACGACAATATGATTGGCTTTGGTGCAGCCACTTTCAAAGGGTTTTCAACGCCTTTGAGCTGAATTGGTTGAATTGTAAGTGGTGTGGAAGCCAAATCTCCCTCAGTGGATATAACTGCTACAACTTCCTTCCATCCTGGAGGAAATGTGTTCCCACTGTCAGATGATACAGCGTTCTTGTTTGCCATTTGTAGGTCATCACTATCAATCATGTTTTGAATAAGATGGCGGAGTGCCCAACATTCCTCAGTGTTGTGACCGCGAGAGTGAGAGTGGTATTGACATACTCCATTAGCATCAAACTATTTTAAGCGTGGGTTGACTAGAGATAGCAGTGCTGTGATTTTTCCCTCATTAATTAGCACCTGCAATATCTCTTCCATCGGTTGGCTTAAATAGGTGAATTCCCTTTTGTTGGCGAAGTCCCGACGGGCTTTAGCTTTTGCTTTTCTAGCAATCTTTTCCTATAATGTTTCACTTTCTGAAATATGTGGTGGAGTGTTTGTAATAAGAGAAAGGAGGCTAGCATTGTAACGCCCCCAAAATAGGTCCACATAACCCATTCTGAGTCGCCAAATACATGGTATAGAAAATAACTACAACTTCATTATTACAATTGTCGTGCAAAATACGACAACACATATGATGTAAGTTTAAATACAAATATTGTCTTCTAGACAATATTCAAACTCAAATATGTCCTCCTTATAATTATTGATACACTATTTTATAAAATAGTGAGGACTGCTAAAACAACAGCCTTGAAATATTACTCCACACCCCGACTAGTTCCCGCTATATTCTCGCCTCCTGAGAAGAAGAATGGAACAAAAAGAAAAATGATGAGCTCAACTAGCCCAGTAAAGGATATTATGACTAAGATAATGTAGAACAATTATCGTTAGCCTACAATAAATCAGATAAAATAAAATGGACAACAAGATTTAGATTAATATTCGCAGCGGAAATAACAATTCATTAGAAGAGTTAAGTAGAGAATGAAGTCTACTATCTTCTATGATTTAAAAGTTCATCATCAATATTTTATCCATGTAACATCAATCAATATACATCTTGAATCAAATATTCATCTTTGCACTACGAGCCAAAGATATTCATTCGTATCACCAGTTGGTCATGTTCATCTCAACACCTATCCATCTTTGCACTACGGCCAAAGATATTCATCAGATAATCATTCATCTTTGCACTACAGGCCAAAGATATTCAGTTATATCACCATTTAGGACTGAGGATGATAAAAATATTTTTAAGAAAACGAATCCAAAGAAATAAAAGGACAAAGATTAGGGATTTGTACTTTAGTTTATCCAAGTTCAAAAATACTCCATAATAATCAATTGTGGAGCAAAATTCAAGAATGAAGATCAAAACATGGATACAATCAAAGATAGTAACCATAATAGACAACTTGGACAAAGAAAAGAAAATTTAATTTTTTTGTGAATAGTGCCGTATTCATGAATAGTGTCGTACACGTGAATAGTAACCCCGACACAAAAAGATAAAAAATTCATAAGAAAAATCATACTTCGTGAATAGTACTCAGGAATAGTGTCGTATACGTGAATAGTAACCTCGACATGAAAATGTAAAAATTTCATAATAAAATTCATATCAATATTTCAGTATAATGATATTTAAAGAAATAACATTATTTATGAAAAAATAGCATCCCTTACCTCAAAAGAACAGTACTTCTGACTGAAATATCGGGTATAATACTGAATGAAACGTGCACTGCTTATCAACTCTCAAAGTATCTAAATACTCACAAAAATACGATCGATATTATAGAGAGAGAAAATTTCTGATCCTGGTGTGATTTTCAATTCTAATCTAAGCACCTTATTTATAGAAAAATGCTTAGAACACCAAAGCAGAAAATTTAATAAAATAATATTTTATAAAAAAAATTCACGGCCACCCTTGAAAATTAGATTTCAGCACACCAGTGGGGCCCACCAACATTTAAAAAATGTTTTTCTTTTAAAAAATGTTTATAACTCAAAAAATAATTATTCCGGAACTTCAATAATTCATAATAAATAGCCCTTTTATCATAAAAATTTGAGTCTTATGTCTATTCCATAGGAAATTTAATTCTCTACAACTTTGTCGAAGAAAGTTTTTTCAAATTTCAAACAGAAAATGACCGAAATCCACATACGGATGATTTTTAACACCTTCATTCCGATAAAATACTGATAAAACACCTCATCATTAATTCCTTTATTTATATCCACATAAAATAAATATTTTCCTATCATATAAATTAATAATTAATTATTCACAAATAATATTACAGAATCACAATAATGACAATCAGGTCGTTCCTAGGAAAGAGGAGGCTTTCCGATAAGGATTTCTCCTTACTAGCGCGCAATTAGGTGACCAAACCCCTTTCCTACACAGAACTTCCTTAGACATTGCCAATACTGCTATCTAATAATATTATTCAAATAATATAAATTATTAATCTGATAATGAGAAATAATATGTAGTAACAATTATTGAAATAACAATAATATAAAATATCAACGTAGCAATTATTGAATCAATAAAATAAAATATTGAACAATAATTACTGTAACAATTACTGAGTAGTGCCTTCTTACGTAAGAATCAATAATTAAAATTATTGTGCAATATCGTGTGCTACTGTGCAACACCGCGTATTACTGTATTTTAACCACCGGGTATTCCAACAGTGTTAATGGTAACAACTACGTCGTTATTTATAAAAAAAACTCATACTTGTCATTTTTTTCATCTGATAGTTTTTCGTTATGGGGCCCACAATTGGCTACGTCGTCATACGAATATTCCCCAACAGCAAGAATATTCCACAACCAAACAAATATTCTCCGACAACAATGAGTATTTTATAACCACTTGTTTATTTAAAATATTTGCGCATTTTACCCATAACTAACCACATTAATCAAATCAACCCCTTACTATTTCAAAATAATAAAAAGAGAAAATTCCATTTTATTCATAAAAGTTGGGGTCTTACAAGCATGCTCCTGACTAAACAACTGACGTGTGACTTGGTGTTGATGAATCACTAATTCTGACCGTTGATTGACTTGTTCGCTAAGAGACTTTAACTCTCGTTCCATCATGAACTGGAACTGTGAATAATCCCATCTATCAAAATTATCCTTGCTGATTTGGGATACACTACCCACATATTTGAAGTTCTTTCCACTGCCTCAGTTAATCATGTAAACCTCCTCTTCCTTGTGTTGAGAGAGAGGGTTGTTTTGAACATGTGGTTGGTCGGGCTTAGCCACTACAATCTCACCACTATCAATTAAATCATGGATCTTATGCTTAAGGGCCCAACAATCATGAGTGTCATGGCCTTGAGCTCCAGCATGGTAAGCACACTTTTTGCTTGCATTGAATCCTTTTCCACTCGGATTGGCTGGTGGAAGGATATGAGTGATTTTCTTCTGATCTGTCAGAAGTTTGAGAATGTTTTCGTGTGAATCCCCTAAGGGTGTGAACACTCTTGTACGTCTGACTTCTCCACTTTTTGGCAAGGGAGGGTTTGAAGACTGTGCTTGAAAAGGGGAGTAGTTTCTCCTCTGAATAGGCAAGTTTTGATTGTCTTTTTGTCCTTGCAGTATCAAGAAAACATCATCTTCTTTCTTCTTATGGACCCTCCGGGGGTTGTTGCCATAACTTCTAGATTGGATGTGCTCAGCTACTGCTTTTAAAGCGGCAAGGTCTTGAATCTTCCCTAATTTCAATCCCATTTCAGCCATTTCTCTGTGCTTAATCATTTCTAAAAATGGCTTTCCTATTCCAGCTAGGACCCTTTCATAAAATGGAGCTTCCTGAATAACTATAAAGGTCATTACCATTTTAGACTCTGTCATAGACGGGATAACTTGAGCAGCCAGACGCCTCCATCTTTGGGCATACTCCCTGAATGACTCATTGACTTATTTCTTGACCTTGGTAATTTCATACTGGTCTGAAGCCATCTGAGTTTGAAAGCTGTTTTGACTGAGGAAAGCATGGGCTAGCTCCTCCTAGCTGTGAATTTTGGAGTTATCCAATCCGGTATACCATGCTCTGGCTTCTCCACTCAGACTTTTTTGAAATAGCTTCATTCTGAGCTTTTCATTCTCGGCATAAGATCTAAGATCTCCAATGAATACCTTTAAATGGGTATAAGGATCTTCCAATCCATCATATTTCCCAAAATCGGGAGTCTTGAATTTTTCCGGATAATGAACCCCGAGGAATATGACTCCCTCAAATTCGGATATCTTCCAACCCGACATATGGTGCTCCACTGTACTAACATCCATACAATCATTCCATAGAAATACAACAAAATCAATGTAATTACTATCTTCTTATTACAATCAAAGTATAATCCTTCCCAGGTTTATAAACCTATTACATCATTCATTGTTCATAATGTGTAATACATACAAACATACTAGTCTATTACACGATGGTTAAGTATCCATCTTAGCCTTGCCCTTATCTCTCTAATCTTTCTCAGTGCGTTCATCCTTAACTGCAATTATATAATTCACGCAAGAAGTGAGCATAACAACTCAGCAAGTTTAACAAATGATAACAGTAATACCACATTTGTGAATTATATAACAATTCCTACATAACTGAACAAATAGTTATGAAGTATTATGAAACAATAATACTTTAACATTTCATATCATCAATTCCCAATGTATAGATTAGATTAGGAATTCTAAACCGGTCAATAGAACATGAACAATAACTTTCAGTTTTCATACTTAAAAAGGATATCACAGCACTAAGGTTGTACATCTGCATTACTTACGAGCACTTCTAGGTGATCAGACTATAGTACTCTATGTTGATCAACACTCATTCGTTAAACGTATTTACATTTAACATTTTGGCAAACTCGCGTGCCCATCGAAATATTGATGAAAAATACTTTTGTTTGTTCATAGACAAACATTACCTTCACGTCCGTACCAATTTCTTGTCATAGGATAGCGTTAACATTTCTATATAGAAAGATATGAATATCAATCAATCTATATCTTATGAGCAATCTAGCCGAAATAAATCTGGCATTGACCCTTTCTTTAAAACCAGTCGTGCAATTCAGTATAATGAATCACATAAAACTTGGCTAACTTGAAAGTCAGACAAGCGTTAAGAAAACTTGCCTTTCAGCGTCTTCAAATAACTTAATCTACTGACCACAGCCTTTACAGAATCTACATGATATATTCACATAGCACACTATAATTAGCTATCAAATAACTATTCACATTTTTCCTACCAACTTCTTTCTCTTCTATGTCTTTGTTAACTTAATATCATTAATAAAGTCAACTCGACTTATTACCCTTCGTCCCGATTTATTAATCAACTTACGTTATTAACCGGACTCTAACATTGTTGATAAGGTACCAACTTTGTTCATCATTCATTTTATCATTCATAACTTATTAACATGCATTCAATTCCTAAGTTTAATACCATATACATTAGTATAGGTAGTATAGGATTAGTCTTAGTACATTTATTGAGTATATAAACTCAACTCATGTAGGTCTCAGAATAACTGAACTTTAAAACTTAAGTTTTCTATCACAAGCCCTGAACTCGCGCCGTGGCGTGGGCTTCTTAGTGCTAGACTGGCGCTGCGACGTCAGTTAGCAGTGTCTGGGTTCCGGTTTCGGCGCTGCGGCGCGAGACTTAATACTAACAGTGGTGTTGCGATGCCATTTAGCAGTGGCCAACTTTACTGTGCCGGCGCTGAGGCGCGGCATTTAACACTAGGTCTGGCGTCGCGACGCCAGACCTCAGTACCAGAATTCTCAGCAGTTTTGAAAATTTTGTGAAATTCCCGGGGACGTAACTCCTTCATTATAAACCCGATTTGGTCCGTTCAAAAACCTACACGTCATAAATGACATACTCTACATGTTCATATAAGAATTCAACACTTTCGAATCCGTTAACTCAAAATTCACTATTGAGTTCATTTTCTAAGTGTTCGTAAACGTTAATGAGCGTTCAATGCTCGTTTTCTTCGTTTTAAGTCAGAATTCGACGATTCTCGAACCCACAAATCTTAATTATCCTATCTCATGTGTTGACAATGAAAAACAACATTTTCAAGTCTCACGACAACTTTCGTCTAATAATCCAAAATTTTAACATTTTCGACGTTTAACGTCTATTTCCGTGAAATTCGCCATAACTTCGTTACTAATGTTCTCTAAGCCAAATCTCATGGAATACTCCATGGACTTCATATTTACATCCTAACCAAACAAGATGCACATATTAATGTATTGATGGAGTTCAATTGTTTATCAACAATCAATCTCAACAATCAATATTTTCACAGTTTAAAACTATATCAAACCTTATGATTTCTATGATTACATGACTTATAGAGATTGAATCTATGGTAAGTCACTCTTATTCCACCATACAAGCCATACCCCACCCATCTATGATTCTCCATGATAAAAGAAAACCAAAAGAGATGAAAGTAGAATTAAGGGATATTACCTTTAAGAACTCTTAAATAATCTCTTCGAAAACTCTAAGTCAAAGCTTCCAAAGTGTATGATTTGGTTGAGTCTAGCTCTCTTTCTCTCTCAAATAATCTAGGTTGGCAATTGAAAAACTCACAAAAGACCAACTCTTGCTTTCTATTTATAGGCAATTGAAATTGAGGGCAATCTAGACATTACACCTCCCCACCTCCTTACTATTCACACTTGGTCACCAAGTAAAATGCTTGGTGACCAAGCATTATGCTTGTCTTGCACACCAAGGGGCCGGCCCACCCTTGCCCATGGGTCATCCCCATGGGTTTTACCCATTCGGTGACCCACCGGTTCGATCCACGGTTCGATTTTCATGCATTGGGCTTAAGCAATCTATCATTGGGCCTTAACTTGGGTTTAACCCATTAATCCCTTGGGCTTACTCCTTCAATTGGTTGGACTAAACATAACCCAACTCAAATGAATTAACCTTAAGTCTTAACTTAATTCTATAATACGAATCGTATTCTATACGTACAATTCACGTATTTCTTCCGTATAATACCCATAAAATAATCGTATTGTACTTCGTATTAACTCATCGTATTATACATAGATACTAAATACTATCAAACTTGTATAACACACGCTTTAACCATAACTCAATTCCTTCTACGCAAATCATTTCCTTCTCAGAAATCAATATACTCAACCCTTAGGTTTTAAGTCCGCAGGCGAAAACTTCGTTTGCCATAAATGAAATATTATCAGATATTTCATCTTATCTCGATATTCTATCATTACGCGTTTCTCGGAATTTCAAAATAATTCCCCGAACAGAAACAGATGAATAGTGTTTTTACGGGAATTTCTCGGAAATCATTTATTTTCGTCTCAAAAATTCTAGACAATTAACTCTAGCACGTAGCCAGATTACTAACCATATAAACACATTCTAGGTCATAGAATGACCTTCACATAGCTTACTCACAAAATTAATCAATTAAATTCATTTAATTCACATAATCAAATAAAAATTTAATTGTCATAAAAATTCGATTTTCTCGGGCGTTACATTCTGTCCCCCTTATAAGTATTTTGTCCCCAGAATCTTAGCTTATAATTACATAAACAAATGAGGAAAATTTTCCTTCATTTTACTTTCGAGCTCCCACGTTGCTTCTTCAGCGTTGTGGTTTCTCCATAACACCTTTACTGAAGGTATGACCTTATTTCTTAATACTTGTTCCTTCCTATCAATAATTTGAATTGGAAGTTCCTCATAGGATAAATATTTCTCTACCTGAATAGAGTCATACTCTATTACGTGTTTATAGTTCGATTTATAAGGACGCAACACAGACACATGAAACACATTATGAATGCGTTCCATTTCTGGAGGTAAGGCTACTCCATAAGCCACCTCTCCTACCCTTACTAAGATCTCAAAAGGTACTACAAACCTTGGACTTAACTTCCCTTTCTTTCCAAAATGTATCTTCCCCTTCCAAGGCGATACTTTCAGAAAAAGAAAAGACCCTACCTCGAATTCTCTATTCTCTCTGTGAGGATCTGCATACTTCCTCTGCCGGTCTTGAGCCGCAACTAATCGAGTACGTATTATCTTCACCATGTCCGCCGTTTGATGTACCATCTCAGGTCCCAACATTCGATGTTCACCCACCTCATCCCAACACAATGGAGTTCGGCACTTCCTTCTATACAACGCTTCGTAAGGCGGCATGCCTATACTTGCGTGAAAACTATTGTTGTACGAAAATTCCACCAACGGTAAATATTCGTCCCAACTCCCTTTGAAATCCATAACGTAAGATCTTAACATAACTTCAAGCGTTTGAATTGTCTGCTCACTCTAACCATCCGTCTGAGGATGATACGTCGTACTCAATCTTAACTGCGTTCCCATTTGCTCTTGCAAACTCCTCCAAAAGTTCGATGTGAATCGTGGATCACGATCTGACACAATCAAAACAGGTACTCCATGTCTGGAAATAATTTCCTTGACATACAGCTTAGCTAACTGATTTAGGTTATACCTAACTCCTATTGGTAGAAAATGAGTCGATTTTATCAATCGATCCACTATCACCCAAATAGCATCGTATCCTTTTCTTGTTGTTGGAAGTCCCACCACAAAGTCCATCGTGATGTGCAGCCTTAACTTTTTGACAAGTTAAGCACCTACTAACGTATTCTGCTATCTCCCTTTTCATGTTCGGCCACCAAAAGTTCGGACGAAGGTCTTGATACATCTTCGTACTGTCGGGATGTATCGAGTACCTCGAACTATGGACCTCCATCATAATTTCTTCCTTTAATTCGGAATCATTTGGAACCCAAATTATTCCTTCAAAACGAAGTAATCCCTCCTTATCGAGGTTATACTTAGTCTTCTCTTCATCTTCAATCCTCTTTTTTCATCTGCTTGCATTCTTCGTTGTTCAATTGTACTCCCCTAACCCGTTCCACTATGGTTCGTTGGGTTTCCATGGAAAATAACATTTCTACCACTTCCTCCGGTAACTTAACTTCTAACTCCATTCTTGACATCGATGTTACCAACTCATTCTGAGTTGTTAACATTGACAGTTTCTCTCTTCCCTTCCTACTTAGCGCATCGGCCACTACATTTGCTTTTTTCGGATGATATAAAATATCACAGTCATAATCTTTGATTAACTCTAACCATCTTCTCTGTCTCATATTCAATTCCTTCTGTGTAAAGATACATTTCAGACTTTTGTGGTCTGTGTATATCTCACAATTCTCACCATATAGATAATGCCTCCGTATCTTCAAGGCAAAAACTACAGCTGCTAATTCCAGATCATGAGTAGGATAGACCTTCTCATAATCCTTCAATTGACGTGACGCATACGCAATGACTTTGCCATGCTGCATGAGCACGCAACCCAGTCCTTTATGCGAAGCATCGCTATACACTACAAAGTTTCCTGTATCGTCGGGTAAGGACAATACAGGTGCCTCACTTAATCTCTTTTTCAACTCCTGAAAACTGTTCTCACATTTTTCAGTCCACACATACTTAACCGACTTTCTCGTCAGATTTGTCAACGGAGTAGCTATTTTAGAAAAGTCCAGAATGAACCTTCTATAGTATCCCGCTAACCCCTAAAAACTCCGAACCTCGGTTGGCATTTTTGGTTGCTCCCACTCATTAACTGGTTTAAGTTTTGCTGGATCCATGGAAATGCCATCTTTATCAATAACATGCCCTAGAAACTGCACTCTCTCAAGCTAAAATTCACACTTTGTGAATTTCGCATACAACTTCTCCTTCCTTAGTGTTTCCAACACTATTCTTAAATGTTCTACATGATCTTCTGACGTCTTAGAGTAGACTAGAATATCATCAATGAACACTACGACGAACTTGTCCAAATACTGTTTGAACACTCTGTTCATCATATCCATAAATGCGGCTGGCGCATTAGTCAACCCAAACGACATCACCAAAAACTCGTAATAACCATAACGAGTTTTGAACGTTGTCTTAGGTACATCCTCCTTCCTCACCTTTAACTGATGATACCCCGTGCACAAATCTATCCTAGAAAAATACGTTGCCCCTTTCAACTGATTAAATAGATCATCGATCCTGGGCAATGGGTATTTATTCTTAATCGTTAACTTGTTCAACTCTCGATAGTCGATACAAAGTCTTAACGACCCATCCTTATTCTTTACAAACAACACCGGTGCTCCCCAACGAGACACACTCGGTTGAATGTACTTTCTATCTAATAGTTCTTGTAATTGAACCATTAACTCCTTCATCTCGACTGGCGCCATCCGATATGGTGCCCTTGAAACTGGTGCCATTCCCGGTAACAAATCAATTACAAACTCAACTTCCCTATCCGGTGGAATACCCGGTAACTCATCTGGAAATACATCTGCAAACTCTTGTACTATAGGTATCTGGTCCAAGGATGTTCCCACTCTTTAGGTATCCACAACATGGCACAGATAACCTACACACCCTTTTCTCAACATCTTCCTAGCTTGTGTCATCGACAGACAACAAGACCGTCTCGGTGATTTACTACCGAAGAACACTACCTTGGTTTTCTTAGAAAGCCGAAGGTTCACACTTTTCCTATGGCAATCTATCATCGCCTTATGGTTAACCAACCAATCCATACCAAGAATTACATCGAATTCTTTTAACCTTATCGGTACTAAATCTACCGATAACTTATTCCCTCTAATATCTACACAACAATCCTTATAAATATGTTCAATGGAGATTATCTCTTCGTTTGCTACCTTAACGTCTAAAGGTATTGGAAACTTCTCAGGGATTAAACCTAATCGCTTAGCAAATTCACATGCTATAAAAGAACAAGTAGCACCCGAGTCAAATAACACATAAGCATTTATCTTATTGACCGAAATGATACCTTCTACGACATTCGTTGATGCAACCGTATCTTGGACAGTCATATTAAATATACGAGCTGAGGGTCTACCCACTGATGGTGTTGATCCAGTAATGGCTAACTTACCACTACCAGAACCCTTATTTCCCTCTAACCCTTTCTTCGGGCAATTTCTTGCCATGTGGTCCAATGACCCACAAACAAAACACCCCTGGTTCTTCTTAGGGTTAGGACAGTTGGGTGACAAATTCCCCTCCTTCCCACAGTTGTAGCAGACTGCTTTTCCCTTTAAACAGACTCCCATATGAGTCTTTCCGCATGTCTTACATGCTTCCGTCCTTCTCTTGGGTTCTCCCTGCTTTAGCCTAGTATTCCTAGGGTTAAAACTCTTCCTCTTTGGCAAGTTACCGCTTCCGCTGGCAACTTTAGCCTTACACACTCCCTCTAACTTACTCTTGTTCTTTCGCTTTTTGTGGTACTGAGACAATGCCTCACCACCACCTTCTGCTATTATCACCTTTTCCAGAATGGTCCCGTAGGAAGCACTCTGAAAAATCGATACTCAACTATAGAGCCAGGGTTTTAAGCCATGTTCAAACCTGTGCACCTTCCTCTCCTCTGTATCCACCTAGTGTGGAGCAAATCTCGCCAATTCATTGAACTTGGCAGTATACTGGGGAACTGTCATATCCCCTTGCTTAAGTTCTAGGAACTTAATCTCCATCCTACCCTACATGCTAGTAGGGAAATAGTTTTCAAAGAAGACCTTCTTAAACTGTTCCCACGTAACAGCTTCTGTTCTAGCCCCACCCTGGTGAGCTTCCCACCAGTAGTTGGCTTCCCCCTTCATCATGTACGTCACAAAAGAAGTCTTCTGCGCCTCACCTACGTTTGTTATCACAAACGCCTTTTCAATTTCTTTCACCCATGTCTAGGCTTCTAATGGGTCCGTTGTTCCTCAGAACTCAGGAAGACCCACACTCTTAAATTCCTTGAAGGTAGTTGTTCTTACTACCCAAGGAGCTATAGGAATCCCACCCCCCCACTTGGTTAAATGCAGCTATTAATAAATTAATGAACTCTTGCATACCCCCTGATTCTCATTATGAGACTCGGCCTCTTGGTTACGTTGTCTCCTTCTTGGCGGCATAATTCTGATTAAATAAATAAAGTTTCGTTATTATCTATTTAACTACTACGTTATCATGTTCCCTTAGCCAAAAGCTATTACATACTATCCCACGATTGCCTTCTACAAAAATTGGGATTAACAAAAAGACTACCCTTTAATTATACAAAAGAGGGCCTTACGTCACTACTACATACAAGAAGATCTAATGATCTACTAACACTGTCGAACGGTATTCTCATATTTCTGATTTGCCAGAATCGACACTATATCTCGACTTATGGTATGTCGAGTCTGCCCGGACTAAATAGAATAACAAGCAATTTTTAGCTTGAAATCCTCATGAGCACATTCGTGGATGTATGACATCCTATCTATTTTTTGGTCTTTCTCAACCAGTTTCTTTCGAATCTCAACGGCCGCTTCCTTATAATCACGTGCCTTATCTGTCATAAGCACTTTCTCATCGTGGTCTGACTCAAAATTCGCCTCTGCAGACTCTTTCGCCTTATATAGGGCAGTTATCTCCTCATTCTGCGTCTCTACCACAGTGTGCAAATGCACATTCCTATCCAACATTGTCAGATACAATGATCTCATTGCATCCGGAGGTGTTGGCTCCTGAGTAGGTATCACCGTATTAATCGATGTTACCTCCATCTCCTCTTCTACATCCAGCATCTCATTCAAATATGATGCTAATCCCATCGTCTCTTCAGAGTATTCCTCCTCAAAGATGTACTCCTCTATGTCGGAGTCCTCTAGGACCACTATTGGTACCTCCGCCACTGGCATTGGTACAATCTCCACTTGGTTTATTGACTCTTCACTCACAACGTGAATGTCTCTATACATCATGATATCGATTGACATCTACAACAGCACATAACAAATTAATTAGTACATAATACACTATAGTATAAGCACAAATCACATTTAATTTATTTAAGATTAATTTCCATCTTTTAATGCTTTCGATACTGAGTTATCTCAATACCTCATTAATTCATTTAACTTGAATTTCATTCTTCGGACTTTACCTTCCTGACGAGGTTATTAGCCTAAGGTTTTCCCCCCTTAAGTTTTATAACCTAAGGCTTTGATACCAACCTATGACGCCCCCAAATTCGTGCATCTTCCAACCCGACATATGCTGCTCCACTGTACTAGCATCCATACAATCATTCCATTGAAATACAACAAAATGAATGTAATTACTATCTTCTTATTACAATCAAAGTATAATCCTTCCCAGGTTCATAAACCGATTACATCATTCGTCGTTCATAATGTGTAATACATACAAACATACTAGTCTATTACACGATGGTTAAGTATCCATCTTGGCCTTGCCCTTATCTCTCTTAGCTTTCTCAGTACGTTCATCCTTAACTGTAATTATATAATTCACGCAAGAAGTGAGCATAACAGCTCAGTAAGTTTAACAAAGGATAACAGTAATACCATATTCGTGAATTATATAACAATTCCTACATAACTGAACAAATAGTTATGAAGTATTATGAAACAATAATACTTTAACATTTCATATCATCAATTCCCAATGTATAGAGTAGATTAGGAATTCTGAACCGGTCAATAGACCATAAACAGTAACTTTTAGTTTTTATAATTGAAAAGGATATCACAACCCTAAGGCCATACATCCGCATTACTTAGGAGCACTTCTAGGTGATCAGCCTATAGTACTCTATGTTGATCAACACTCATTCGTTAAACGTATTTACGTTTAACATTTTGGCAAACTCGCGTGCCCATCGAAATATCGATGAAAAATACTTTTGTTTGTTCATAGACAAACCTTACCTTCACGTCCGTACCAATTTCTTGGCATAGGATAGCGTTAACATTTCTATATAGAAAGATATGAATATCAATCAATCTATATCTTATGAGCAGTCTAGCCAAAATAAATCTAGCATTGACCCTTTCTTTAAAACCAGTCGTGCAATTCAGTATAATAAATCACATAAAACTTGGCTAACTTGAAAGTCAGACAAGCGTTAAGAAAACTTACCTTTCAGCGTCTTCAAATAACTTAATCGACTGACCACAGCCTTTACATAATCTATATGATATATTCATATAGCACACTATAATTAGCTATCAAATAACTATTCACATTGTTCCTACCAACTTCTTTCTCTTCTATGTCTTTGTTAACTTAATATCATTAATAAAGTTAACTCGACTTATTACCCTTCGTCCCGATTTATTAATCAACTTACGTTATTAATCGGACTCTAACATTGTTGATAAGGTACCAACTTTGTTCATTATTCATAACTTATTAACATTCATTCAATTCCTAAGTTCAATACCATATACATTAGTATAGGTAGTATAGGATTAGTCTTAGTACATTTATTGAGTATATAAACTCAACTCATGTAGGTCTCGGAACAACTGAAGTTTAAAACTTAAGTTTTCTATCACAAGCCCTGAACACGCACCGTGGCGTGGGCTTCTTAGTACTAGGTTGGCGCTGCGACGTCAGTTAGCAGTGTCTGGGTTCCGGTCTCGGCGTTGCAGCGCGAGACTTAATACTAATAGTGGCGCAGCGGCGCCATTTAGTAATGGCTAACTTTACTGTGCCGGTGCTGAGGCGCGACATTTAACACTATGTCTGGCGCCGCGGCGCCAGACCTCAGTACCAGAATTCTCAGCAGTTTTGATAATTTTGTGAAATTCCCGGGGCAGTAACTCCTTCGTTATAAACCCGATTTGGTCCGTTCGAAAACCTACACGTCATAAATGACATACTCTACGCGTTTATATAAGAATTCGACACTTTCGAATTTGTTAACTCAAAATTCACTATTGAATTCATTTTCTAAGCGTTCGTAAACGTTAATGAGCGTTCAATGCTCGTTTTCTTCGTTTTAAGTCAGAATCCGACGATTCTCGAACCCACAACTCTTAATTACCCTATCTCACGTGTTGACATTGAAAAACAACGTTTTCAAGTCTCATGACAACTTTCGTCTAATAATCCGAAATTTCAACATTTTCGACGTTTAACGTCTATTTCCGTGAAATTCGCCATAACTTCGTTACTAATGTTCTCTAAGCCAAATCTCATGGAGTACTCCATGGACTTCATATTTACATTCTAACCAAACAAGATGCACATATTAATGTATTGATGGAGTTCAATTGTTTATCAACAATCAATCTCAGTAATCAATATTTTCACGGTTTAAAACTATATCAAACCTTATGATTTCTATGATTACATGACTTATAGAGATTGAATCTATGGTAAGTCATCTTATTCCACCATAAAAGCCATACCCCATCCATCTATGATTCTCCATGATAAAATAAAATCAAAAGAGATGAAAGTAGAATTAAGGAATATTACCTTTAAGAACTCTTAAATAATCTCTTCGAAAACTCTAAGTCAAAGCTTCCAAAGTGTATGATTTGGTTGAGTCTAGCTCTCTTTCTCTCTCAAATAATCTAGGTTGGAAATTGAAAAACTCACAAAAGACCAACTCTTGCTTTCTATTTATAGTCAATTGAAATGGAGGGCAATCTAGACATTACACCTCCCCACCTCCTTACTATTCACACTTGGTCACCAAGTAAAATGCTTGGTGACCAAGCAATATGCTTGGCTTGCACACCAAGGGGCCAGCCCACCCTTTCCCATGGGTCATCCCCATGGGTTTCCCCATGGGTTTTACCCATCGGTGACCCACCGGTTCGATCCACGGTTCGATTTTCATGCATTGGGCTTAAGCAATCTATCATTGGGCCTTAACTTGGGCTTAACCCATTAATCCCTTGGGCTTACTCCTTCAATTGGTTGGACTAAACATAACCCAACTCAAATGAATTAACCTTAAGTCTTGACTTAATTCTATAATACGAATCGTATTCTATACATATAATTCACGTATTCCTTCCGTATAATACCCATACAATAATCGTATTGTACTTCGTATTAACTCATCGTATTATACATAAACACTAAATAGTATCAAACTTGTATAACACACGCTTTAACCATAACTCAATTCCTTCTACGCATATCATTTCCTTCTCGGAAATCAATATACTCAACCCTTAGGTTTTAAGTTCGCAGGCGAAAACTTCATTTTTCATAAATGAAATATTATCATATATTTCATCTTACTTTGATATTCTATCATTACGCATTTCTCAGAATTTCAAAATAATTCCCCAAACAGAAACAGATGAATAGTGTTTTTACGGAAATTTCTCGAAAATCATTTATTTTCGTCTCGAAAATTCTAAACAATTAATTCTAGCACGTAGCTAGATTAATAACCATATAAACACATTCTAGGTCATAGAACGACCTTCACATAGCTTACTCACAAAATAAATCAATTAAATTCATTTAATTCACATAATCAAATAAAAATTTAATTATCATAAAAATCCAATTTTCTCGGGCGTTACAGGGAAGATACAAAGGTCTAAATATGAAACACTCCCGTGTGTTCTAATCCTTTTGATGGACCGAATGGTCTCTTACATTTGTAAAACCTTCTTCCTAATATCACCAGTGTCTTGATCTTTTCTAAGATGAGTGATTTTAGGGGTTTTGATGGTCTTATCAGACTGAGACTCAGGTGCTGGAACTTCTTTGTCCTGACCCTGGGTTCCTCTATGTGCAGAGGATTCTGTGTGGATGGGTATTTATGGACCCTGAGTTAACTTGTGTAATTCTTTGAACAGAACAGCCAACTCTGTGATTTGATTGCTTAATCCTTCGAACTCCTCGCGAGAGATAAGAGTAGGATTAGGCTGGGCAGATGTAGCCATGTTTGGTTGTAGGCTTAGTGCCTTTTTGGACTTTGAATGGGTAATAGGACCAATTTTTTCCCTACAAAAAGACTTATGTAGTTTAGTTTGGGGAAACGTGGAAATGTTACATGCTATGTAATGTGTCCGTCTTTTAGGAATATTATCCTGTAAAACTGATGTCAGCTGTTTTAATGACATGATAGCATGACATGTTTTGATATGAAAAGGGAATGCATGTTCACATATTCCTTTATATTTCTATTACATTGAGATTGAAATGGGAAGGTTTGAAGAGACTTCCCTCCGCGTTTGGTTTATCAGAGGCTGACCTATCTTAGGCTACTCTCGTGACTTTTTGGCATGAAGGTTCCCAGATCATCACAATTTACTCGATGGGAAGTTAATCCAATCTTTCAACTGGAGTGAATCTGGGTGGTGCCTTTCCTGAGCCTCATGGAATTAGTCTCCAAACGAGTCCAGTAATCAAACATCAACAGGATAGCCTCATGATGGAGGGACCACGCAACATACATTCACATACATCTCGTCTCGCCGTATGGAAATGATGACATGTGCGAAGCACTAATATCACATGCAGATATGGTGCGAAGCACTAAGTGCAGTAAGCATTAGTACGCATTCATTCAAATATAAATGCAACGTCCACACATAAGCAGATAAAAGTTTTGAAAAGCTTTGAATAGCGGCTTAAGCCCTCTTACTAGAGTCCCCAGCAAGTCGCCACCTGTCGACGTTGGAATTTTTTTATTTGTCCCTTTATATTCTTGGCTTTTGGTGTTCTCATGTTAGGTGAGATTTATTTGAAAAAATAAGTTTGAAAAGGTCCGACATGTATATGTTGACGATTTGACTGTAAGAGTCGCCAGTTGGTATTTTTAAATTGTTGCACCAACTAAATTGAGAAAAGGTTTGCACAAAGACCTAGTGATGTG
This sequence comes from Panax notoginseng, assembly GCA_016801055.1. Taxonomy (NCBI): domain Eukaryota; kingdom Viridiplantae; phylum Streptophyta; class Magnoliopsida; order Apiales; family Araliaceae; genus Panax; species Panax notoginseng. The sequence continues at coordinate 104,629,611 of CM029020.1, forward strand.
ACACTGTTTAACTGGTCTGTAAAATCGAAATTCGTTAGGGTCCGGGGGCTTGATTAAGTAGAGTGAAGGTGTTAGGCAACCCCTCCCCCCCGACTTCCGTGATAACACGGTTACCGTCACTTTTCAATTTAAACTTTTATCTGAATGTGTGTGTAGGTCTATGTGCAGTTGTCTGGAAGTAGTGCTATGCCTCATTTGCACCTATATACAAAGAGTTTGACTATGTATAAAAAGTTCAATTTTAACGAGATATGGCAATGATGTTTTGTAAAACAAGTTTTCAAACCCTTAAGCTCAATAGTAATTAAGGCCTTTGATACTTCCATTTTATTATGTGTTCGGTTGGATTACTTTTATTATTTTCGAGATGCAAAGCATCTTCGAGAAAATAAGATACATAGCAGCGCCGAACTCCTTGTGGGCATAAGAGCCATCTAAGGAAATTCTAACACCGTGAATAATTTACAAGCTGGTTGTGGCTGAAAATGTCCATCACAGGAATCGAATCTAGATTCAGGAACTGAATCTGTGATCACATGATTCCTAGGCTCACATGATAATGCAATATGTTCAAAAGCTAAAACAACAATTAGATTTGAATAAATCTAAACTATTTCAGCTTCATCGATTCCAATTTAGTCACCATGAACCGATTAAAGTGAGAAATAGCCAGATTTAGGCAAATCTAACCCGCAAGCTAATAAAGCAGTTATATATATATATATATATATATATATATATATATATATATATATATATATATATATATATGTGTGTGTGTGTGTGTGTGTGTGTGTGTGTGTGTGTGTGTGTGTGTGTGTGTGAACAATCAACTGTCACGAAGTGAACTCCAAACAGACAGAAATCTATAATATATATATATATATAGGACTCTGTTCGATTGAGTCTGGATGTAATATATATATATATAGAGAGAGAGAGAGAGAGCAAGGAACAAGAACATTCCTCTTAAATAGCATTCCTCCTTAAATAGCACTCCTTTATTAAAACTACGTCGTTTTGGAGTGACTTAAAAGAGAGTGGTCCCACTTCTTTTCCTTTTATTTACAAAAATATTACCCGCAGCCACTCCAAAACAACGTAGTTTTAATAAAAGAGTGTTATTTAAGGAGGAATGCTCTTGATCCTTGCATATATATATATATATATATATATATATATATATATATATATATATATATATATATATATATATAAGCGGTAAACGCTCCAGATGTATATCCAGACTCAATCAAACAGAGTTTGATGAAAGATATATATATATATATATATATATATTTATATATATATATATAATATATTATCGAACTATGCTTTGATTCCCGAATATATATTCCAGACTGCTCATATATATATATATATATATATATATATATATATATATATATATATATATATATATATATAAGCAATAAAAACCACGGATCGACGATCCGGGCATACTCACACGACACGACTCTCAACGTGAGTTGATATGTATGTATAGAATTGAGAAAAAGTTTAAAATTTTGAAATACCTTATAGTGGGCTGCCAAGAAGACTTCAGATAGCTTTTGATGCCTGAAAACTCGATTTTCACCGGTTAAATTTCAATATATTGTAAAACACGAGCTTACAAGTGTTTAGAAAAAAGAAGCACTCAATTTGGAGCACCATAGAAGTGTGTACAAAGTGAAATGGGCATGGCTTCCTCGCTCTTTCTCCCTTTAAAATGGCCACCCCAAGCCCTCTATTTATAGAGGGGGGAGCCGCGGGTCCACCTGCCACTGCCTGGGGTTCCCCGGGCTCTATGGGTCCCACCGTCTCAAAGAACGTGCACTCGTGCAACGCGTTGTTCGCTTAAACCTTCATAACTTTTAATCCAGTCATCCGAATGAGGCGTGTTATACCTTTCTGGAATGCTGTTATCGAGAGCTACACAATGACATGGGATAAGAGGTTGTACGAAGCCAGGAAAATGGGTCCATGACCAGATCTTCAAGTCTTCAAATTCTATCCGGTGTGCTGTCTTGCATAGTAGTCACTCGGGATTTTGAGCTATGGTTCTTGTGGGACACTTCTATGTGAAATGTAGGTTGAAATGATGTCGAGATAGCGTAAATGTAGTATCGAGGTCGCAAAATGATGATTTTATCCCTCACCGGGGTTATCTTCGGATATGTGCAAATGTAGCAGTCGTTGATCAGGGTTATCTCTAAGTATGAGCTGCTGTGAGTGCTGAATGTCCACAGGATTGTCTCTGTGACACCCCCAAATCCCAATACTTCATTACCTCAAGATTTGGTGTTCACGTAATCAAAACATTCATTTCTAACTACCCAATCATAATATAATTGAATAATAAAAGAAAACCTGCCCATACAGGATTAAACTTAAATAAAAGAAATCTCCCAGGTTATCCAACCTTTAACAACAATCATTCAAATGCGGAAAATTAAATAACTTCATTACAATCTTTAAATCAAATTCTGAAAGTAAACTATCAAAGCTTTTACAAGTCTTCAGTATTTATTCATCTTTCCTTTTCCCTTACTGGTGCTAGGTACGTCACCCGTTTCAACTTTAGCTGTAAGAAATTTTACAGGCAAGAGTGAGCAAACAAGGCCCACTTGAAATAACAATAAGTAATCTTTAAACTTTCACATCAATTGCCAATATTAGGCTCAATAGAACTGAACAATATATTCTATTAACTTTTTAAAAATTATAACATTCACTGAGGGTCTAATGACCACGAATCATGTCAACAGTTATAAGTAATCTTTCAACTTTAACTTTAACAGTCATAAGACTATATGGACTCCACGTACTTAGGGGGATCAACCATTCGTACAATGTATTGTGTACAACCATTTTAACGCTAAGCGTAAACCTCTATTAAAAGAGTTGTTCATCTCAGTATTTAGAATACAAGTCCGCACCAAAGTAAGTTTGGTTTGGATAAGTTTTCAAGGTAATTTGGAGTTCAACGGACATCAACTAAGGATTAGTTGAATACAAGATAATAACACTATGTTATTGAATGAACATACTGAATAAACATTTCGTTCTAAGTTCATGCTTTAGGAATAATCTAATAGCATAACAATTGAATAACTTATCATACCTTGCTTTGAATAACGTTAAGCTAAGGTTACATCTTAGAATTTAATATCAAGCATGCACAACAAATAATAACTTGAACGATAAACTAAAGGTACTTGCATGCTAATATAACAAGTTTAAAGTTAAGAAAACTTGCACAATTATAAAAGTAGAGTTAGAGAACTTGCATAAGTGTAACATAACAGTGAAAAGTAACCTTGCTGAATAATAAAGTAGCAAAGGTTAGTGAACTTGCCTAGTGTGTAGGTTAAATAATTACTATTCACGTTCACCCCAAGTCCTATACATACCATATATATTTGACAATACACATTAGTTACACTAACATTACCTTTATGAGTTCCTTTATTACTCTTAGTATAGCTACTAACTAAGTTTAAGTTTAAACAACATCACATCTTTCATGAACATTACTTTTTAGCTTTATTACAACTACTTAAATGATCATGCCATTGCACCACGTGTACATTAATAACTTGATACAACATCCTAATACATGTTCAACATGTTATCATTAAGTTATACTAATACCCAAAGGGTTGCACTTGCATTCGTGCATCCCGACGCCCTCCGATTGGCTCCAAATACACAACAGTCCTAAAGATGGTTATTTTTACTACTGTTACAGACCTCAAATTAAAAACCTTAAAGAATGAAAGTTGTAGGTCTACTCGTCCTCCTTCTGAATCATCTTAAATTACCTCAATCGGAGTTCGTATGAAAAAGTTATGGCCAGTTTACTACAGGAGGTCAAAACTGCCCAACTAGGACACTTTTCAGGTGCCGGGGCGCGGAACAGTGGCGCTGGGGCGTGAGCTACGGCGCTAGGGCGCGAGCTTCAGCGCTGGGGCGCGAGCTACAGCGCTGGGCGCGAGCTACTGGCCCATTTTTGGCGCTGGGGCGCGAACCTTGGCGCCAGGGCGCGAAATTTGACACTGGGGCGTGAATTTTGACGCTGGGGCGCCGCAACTCACAGAACCAACCCAGAAAGACAGAGCAAAGCTACTGTCTAATTTATTTTTAACGGTCAATGACATCCAACAACATATATAACTTCATAAAAATTACACATAAAAGTTAACAATCAACTATATACTAATTATCAACCACTAATCAACACCATCATAACTAATTCTTTGAAAACACTCCTTTTAAAACAAAAACTCCATTGACGAAATATCAATTTGCAGTGAATGTAATTTACACTGTTATTAACCAATTTTGATTCCTTTGAAATACAAGTATACCAATATATATCCCAATTAACATGTATAGTCCAATTTCTCAGTTAGCATACAATTATATATATATAACCTTTGATAGATTCTACACTCAAGTTCGTACTCACATGCTTCCACTGTGAAAAAATCAATTTCTTGAATACGTAATTTAGCATACAACACACATATATATGCTAACTATAACAATTATAACAATAAAAACATGTAACATCATAACCAATTCTAGAACATGTTTTACAGATAATTTTTGGTAAAAACCTTAACAGAGTGAATGACTTTCAAGAACACAGACTATCAAATTCACAGTAAGTATAAAGCGTGAAACATATATGATTACATACACATAATTTAAGGTTATAAGCACCTACCTTTTTGTTGATTTTAGAAAATCTTGTAAATCACTGAAGAAAATCTTGACAATCTCTGAGCTTTCCTCTCTCTGTCTCTCTCTCTCAACTATCTCAGACAAACTCCAAATTTTGATTAGGCTTAAGCCAAAATAGTATATACGTAATATTAACTAAAAACTAACGCTTACTTTTAAAACGTATAAAACTGACGCCACACTTATTACCCTAATAATATATATCGGTTACCATATATATATATTATATATTATTATTTACTTAATAAACTAAATTCAAAAGAAATCCAAAAGCCTTAAGGCTTTGTTTCGCAAACCATTTAAAAATAAAGGGTTAATATACTTACACCTTGTTTGGCAAAACTAAATTAAAATTACTTTAATTTATTTTAATAACTCTTTATAACATAGTTATTTGTTACACTTTATTTAATAACAATTTATTAAATAAATTACTTAATCACATAATTCAATCCACATAACACATTAATTATTTAACAAATAAATAATTAACTAATCACATTAATTATTTAGCAAATAAATAATTAACTAAATAAACTCAATCAAATTGAACAATTACTTATTCAATAATAAGCATATCCAATAAATATTTATATAAATTAATAAATATTTATAACTTACATTTAAAAAAATATGGAATGTTACATCATTCCCCTCATATAACGATTCTGTCCTCAGAATCACAACTCAAACAACACATTCGTTACATTCTTCCCTACTTACAAAGATTATGTCCTCAGAATCGAAGACACAGATTAAACAAATAACTCAGGGTATTCTTTCAACATTTTCTCTTCGAGTTCCCACGTTGCTTCTTCAGCATTGTGGTTTCTCCATATCACCTTCACAGAAGGTATCACTTTATTCCTGAGCACTTGTTCTTTCCTGTCGACTATCTGGATAGGAACCTCTTCATAAGACAAATCTTTCTCGAACTGCAACGGTTCGTACTCGATTACGTGCTTGTAATCGGGTTTATATGGTCGTAACACCGAAATATAAAAAATATTATGAATGTTTTCCAACTCTGGAGGTAGAGCTACCTCATAAGCTACCTCTCCAACTTTTCGCAGCACTTCAAATGGTCCAATAAACCTTGGGCTTAGTTTTCCCTTCTTACTGAAACGAATTTTCCCCTTCCAAGGAGAAACTTTTAGGAATACATAGCTTCCTACGTCAAATGCACGATCTTGCCTGTGTTGATCAGCATACTTCTTCTGTCGGTCTTGAGCTGCTACCAATCTTATCCTGATGAGTTTGATAACCTCAGCAGTTTGTTGCACCAATTCTGGTCCTAACAGTTGACGTTCACCAACTTCATCCCAGTACAGTGGAGTTCTGCACTTTTTGCCGTATAACGCTTTGTAAGGCGGCATGCCGATGCTCGCGTGATAACTATTATTGTAGGCAAATTCCACCAACGGTAATTGCTCTTCCCAGCTTCCTTTGAAATCCATGACGCATGCTCTCAACATATCTTCTAATGTCTGGATCGTTCGTTCGCTTTGGCCATCTGTTTGCGGATGATATGCCGTACTCATTTGCAACTGTGTTCCCATACATTCTTGTAGTCTCTTCCAGAAGTTTGATGTGAACCTCGGATCTCTGTCTGACACAATTGACACTGGAACTCCATGTCTTGCAACGATCTCTTTAATATATAGTTTTGCCAGCTGATCAAGATTGAATCTAATCTTTATTGGCAAAAAGTGTGCAGATTTTGTCAGTCTGTCTACTATTACCCAAATCGCATCGTATCCTTTCTGAGTAGTTGGAAGACCCACCACAAAATCCATCGTGATATGTTCCCACTTCCATTCCAGTATTTCCAACGGTTGAAGTAATCCGCTGGATCTTTGATGTTCAGCTTTTACTCTTTGACATGTCAAACATTTAGCCACGCATTCTGCAACATCCCTTTTCATATTCGGCCACTAAAAATGTCGGCGTAAATCTTGATACATTTTCGTGCTTCCTGGTTGAATCAAATATCTTGTGTTGTGTGCTTCGGTTAAGATTTTGTCTTTCAGTTCTAGCACTGCTGGAACCCAAATTCTTCCCTCGAACCGTAGTAATCCTTCGGTATCGACCTTGTATTTTACATCACCGCCTTCAACCAGATTCTCTTTGATTTTCCCACACTCTTCATCTTGTAGTTGAGCATCCTTCACTTTGTCCACTAAAGTTGGACCATCTTCTATCTGAAATAGTTGTTCGTTGGATTCCTGTGGAAATTTGATTTACAGTTCTAACTTTGTCATTGTTGAAATGAGTTCCTCCTGAGTTGTTATAAGCATTAATTTCTCCCGACTTTTCCTACTTAAAGCATCCGCAACCACATTCTCTTTGCCCGGATGATAAAAGATCTCACAATCGTAATCCTTTATCAATTCCATCCATCTCCTCTGACGCATGTTTAGGTCCTTCTGATTGAAAATATACTTCAAACTTTTGTGGTCTGTGTAGATCTCACATTTATCTCCATACAGATAATGTCTCCATATCTTGAGAGCAAATACCACTGCAGCCAATTCTAAATCATGAGTCTGGTAACCTTTCTCGTAATCCTTCAGTTGTCTTGATGCATAGGCAATAACTTTGCCGTTTTGCATAAAAACACAACCCAATCCTTTGTGTGAGGCATCACTATACACCACAAAATTTCATGTATTATCCGGCAGGGTTAACACAGGTGCCATACTTAGCTTCTTCTTCAAATCTTGGAAGCTCTCTTCACACTTTTCCGTCCAAACGAATTTCACAGCTTTCCATGTCAAATTTGCTAACGGAATGGCTATCTTAGAAAAATCTTGTATAAATCTTCTATAATAACCGGCCAGCCCCAAGAAATTCCTCACCTCCGAAGGTGGTCTTGGTTTTTCCCAATTGATTACAGCTTCCACTTTCGATGGATCTACTGAAATCCCATCTTTGTCAATCACATGACCCAAAAATTATACACGATCGAGCCAAAATTCACACTTAGAGAACTTCGCGTACAACTTTTCCTTTCTTAGTGTCTCCAATGTCAGACGTAAATGTTCCACGTGTTCTTCTTGAGTTTTGGAATACACCAGAATGTCGTCGATAAACACCACTACGAACTTGTCTAAAAATGGTTTAAATACCCTGTTCATCAAATCCATGAACGCGGCAGGGGCATTTGTTAAACCAAAAGACATCACCAGAAACTCGTAATGTCCGTACCGAGTTCTGAATGTCGTTCTAGGTATATCCTCCTTTCTTACCTTCAATTGGTGATACCCACTTCTCAAATCTATTTTCGAGAAGTATTTAGCACCCTTTAACTGATCAAACAAGTCATCTATTCTAGGTAACGGATACCTATTCTTAATAGTGACCTTGTTTAACTCCCTATAATCAATGCAAAGACGCATTGATCCGTCCTTCTTCTTCACAAATAATACCGGCGCTCCCCACGGTGACACGCTTGGTTGAATATACTTCTTGTCCAGTAGTTCTTGCAGTTGCACCATGAGTTCCTTCATTTCTACCGGAGCCATTCTGTACGGGGCCTTCGATATAGGTGTTGTTCCCTGCGCTAAGTCGATCACGAACTCAATTTCTCGGTCAGGCGAAAGTCCTGGCAAATCCTCTGGAAACACGTCTTCGAATTCTCTCACTACCGGTATTTCTTCTAGTTTTACCCCCTTCTTCTGAGTATCGACTATGTAAGCTAAATAGCCCACACAACCTTGACTCAACAATTTCTTGGCCTGCATAGTCGTCAGACATTTCATTTGTCTAGGCGACTTGCTACCATAAAATACTACCTTTGACGGAGTCATAAGGTTTACACACTTCTTTTGGCAGTCAATTACCGCTCCGTATTTGAACAACCAATCCATTCCTAAAATTACATCAAATTCCCCTAGTCTAATCGGAATCAAATCTACCAACAAGATATTCTCCTTAATGTTCACCTTACAGTTCTTGTATACGAATCTAACAGGGATTACTTCCTTATTCGCAATTTCTATGTTCAAAGGAAAATTCAGTTCTTCTCTAGGCAATTCTAACCTCTTGGCAAATTCATCAGATATAAACGAGCAAGTAGCACCCGAATCAAATAATACATATGCATTAATATCATTGATTGGGATAATACCTGACACCACATCTTTTGATTGCACAGCATCTTGGACAGTCATGTTGAAGGTTCTGGCTGTGGGTTTGTTTGATGCTGCAGGTCCTGTAATGTCCCATGTACTTCCATTGTTACCTCCATTGCTTCTGGTTGTCCCTCCCTCCTTCTTCTTAGGGCATTCACGAGCAAAATGATCCTTGGATCCGCACGTGAAGCACACCTTCTTCTTTGGTTGAGTGCAATTTGGGGTGATGTGACCCTCCTGGCCACAATTGTAGCAAACTCGTTTCCCCATCAAGCACGCACCCTTGTGAAATTTCCCGCATGTCGCACATGCTTAAAACTTTTTGTTTTGCTGGTTACCCTGATGGTTTCCAGCACCCATGTTCCCATTCCACTTTCTCTTCAAGCTGTTGTTGCTGTTGTTGTTGTTGTTGTTTCCACTGCTACCACCTCCATTCTTAATCTCATTCTCATTCTTTTTCTTCTTCTGTTCCTGATTGAACTTTGTCACTGCCTCACCTCCACCTTCAGCGAGTACTGCTTTCTCCATCACCGCTGCAAATGTCTTCAACTGGAATAGGGAAACCCTACTGTACAGCCAGGGCTTCAGTCCCTGTTCAATCTCTTAGCCTTACGTTCGTCTGTGCTGACTTGATATGGCGCAAATCTTGCCAATTCGTTGAATTTTGCGGCATACTCAGATACCGTCATCGTTCCTTATTTTAGTTCCAGAAACTGAACCTCTAACTGACTCTTAGAACTCTCTGGGAAGTAGGTCTCGAAGAATAACTCCTTAAACCTATCCCAAGTCATCACTCCTGGTCCTTCCCGGGTTTTATTGGCCTGCCACCAATAACTAGCTTTTGCTTTCAACATGAATGTTGTAAAAGCAGTCTTCTGTTCATCCCCTACCCTAGCGACTTCAAATATCTTCTCAATCTCCATAATCCAGGTCTGTGCCTCGACCGGATTCATTGACCCACGAAAATCAGGTGGTCCGACCGCCTTAAACTCCTTAAACGTTGTGCCTTGATTTTGAGGTTGATTCTGCAACGCTCCTGTTAATAATGTCACTAGTTGTTGAACGGGATTATCCTCAACATCGTTATTGTTAGTTCTCGCATTGGTTCTCTGACGGGCTGGTTCACGTCTGGGAGGCATTTTCTGTTAAAAAAACATCTATTAGACTATTACCCAACTTCTTTAAGTATTTTCTAATTAACTTGCCTCCAAAAAAAAATAACCACATAACACTTTTGAATAAAATAATAGCTTTTTATTTATTCATCATAACTTTGAAAAACATAACAATAATAGCATCACTGCCATTTACATTCCTTTCCTGAACTATAAAAGTTACAGGACAACATCATCATTCTCATATCCCATGGTTACTTAACACTAGGGATTTACACATTATTTAACACTTGTTACTTGCAAAACAGATAGATTTCCTACGATGATCTATTAAGATAATCAATCGCCTTTTGACGCTCTTCTTCCATAACACGGAGCATGGTTCGGCGATCTAACGCGTATGATGGCAGAGTCTCGAACTGAATTGGATAACCCATGACCCGATCTTGAGCTCGATTGATCACGGTATTGAATACTCTATCCATCTCTTCTATCTTCATCCTCTTTGCTTGTGCGTCCCTTACTGCTCTTCCAGTTCGTTGATAAGCTTCCTCGTATGCGTCTTCAGCTCTCGCCCTCTTGGTAGCTTCTTCATTCAGCTTTTTCTTCAGTTCCACGACCGTCTCGATCAGTTGTTCCTTTTCTCCTTCAGTCTGCATCAGCTTCTCTTCATCATTAGTTAGACGTTCATCTCGATCCCGGATGTCGTCGTCCTTCTGTGTCATTGCAGTCTGTTGTTCAGCTACTATCTCTTGCAACTCCTCAATTGTGTCCTGAAGTTCCACGTTACGGTCGTAGACCTCATCATACATACGAGCAGCCATCGAGGTTAGTGGAGTCTCCTCTTCCTCGTCCTCGTTATCTTCATCCTCCTGTGGCAACTCCACGGGATCCTCCTCATCCGTCTCCACATCATCATCCTCATCTTCAACCACCGTGACCAACGGGGCTGACTCCCATGGCAGTAGTTGTTCCCAAACTACCTGAATGTCGCGAGGCTCCTCCTCTATAGGCATTTGAGGTCCCTCCTCCCTAGTCTGACTAGATTCTTCGACATTAGTCATCCTGACAACAAAAATTTAAAGTTTTAGTTATTAATCATTCTACTCGACACTCGCGAGCACATAAGTTATAAACACATAAGCACATAAGTGTTTTATTACTTCTTCCTTGAAACTCGATAAGAGTTATCTTCACTATCTTTTCAAAGGTTACTTCCTAAGGCTTTTTCCCCCACCTAAGGTTCATAACCTAAAGCTTTGATACCAACCTGTGACACCCCCAAATCCCGGTACTTCATTACCTCAAGATTTGGTGTTCACGTAATCAAAACATTCATTTCTAACTACCCAATCATAATAGAATTGAATAATAAAAGAAAACCTGCCCATACAGGATTAAACTTAAATAAAAGAAATCTCCCAGGTTATCCAACCTTTAACAACAATCATTCAAATGAGAAAAATTAAATAACTTCATTACAATCTTTAAATCAAATTCTGAAAGTAAACTATCAAAGCTATTACAAGTCTTCAGTATTTATTCATCTTTTCTTTTCCCTTACTGGTGCTAGGTACGTCACCCGTTTCAACTTTAGCTGTAAGAAATTTTATAAGCAAGAGTGAGCAAACAAGGCCCACTTGAAATAACAATAAGTAAATCTTTAAACTTTCACATCAATTGCCAATATTAGGCTCAATAGAACTGAACAATATATTCTATTAACTTTCTAAAAATTATAACATTCACTGAGGGTCTAATGGCCACGAATCATGTCCACAGTTATAAGTAATCTTTCAACTTTAACTTTAACAGTCATAAGACTATAAGGACTCCACGTACTTAGGGGGATCAACCCTTCGTACAATGTATTGTGTACAACCATTTTAACGCTAAGCGTAAACCTCTATTAAAAGAGTTGTTCATCTCAGTATTTAGAATACAAGTCCGCACCAAAGTAAGTTTGGTTTGGATAAGTTTTCAAGGTAATTTGGAGTTCAACGGACATCAACTAAGGATTAGTTGAATACAAGATAATAACACTATGTTATTGAATGATCATACTGAATAAACATTTCGTTCTAAGTTCATGCTTTAGGAATAATCTAATAGCATAACAATTGAATAACTTATCATACCTTGCTTTGAACAACGTTAAGCTAAGGTTACATCTTAGAATTTAATATCAAGCATGCACAACAAATAATAACTTGAACGATAAACTAAAGGTACTTGCATGCTAATATAACAAGTTTAAAGTTAAGAAAACTTGCACAATTATAAAAGTAGAGTTAGAGAACTTGCATAAGTGTAACATAACAGTGAAAAGTAACCTTGCTGAATAATAAAGTAGCAAAGGTTAGGGAACTTGCCTCGTGTGTAGGTTAAACAATTACTATTCACGTTCACCCCAAGTCCTACACATACCATATGCATTGACAATACACATTAGTTACACTAACATTACCTTTATGAGTTCCTTTATTACTCTTAGTATAGCTACTAACTAAGTTTAAGTTTAAACAACATCACATCTTTCATGAACATTACTTTTTAGCTTTATTACAACTACTTAAATGATCATGCCATTGCACCACGTGTACATTAACAACTTGATACAACATCCTAATACATGTCAAATATGTTATCATTAAGTTATACTAATACCCAAAGGGTTGCACTTGCATTCGTGCATCCCGACGCCCTCCGATTGGCTCTAAATACACAACAGTCCTAAAGATGGTCATTTTGACTACTGTTACGGACCTCAAATTAAAAAACTTAAAGAATTAAAGTTGTAGGTCTACTCGTCCTCTTTCTGAATCATCTTGAATTACCTCAATCGGAGTTCGTATGAAAAAGTTATGGCCATTTTACTACAGGAGGTCAAAACTGCCCAACTAGGACACTTTTTCGGCGCCGGGGCGCGGAACAGTGGCGCTGGGGCACGAGCTAGGGCGCTGGGGCGCGAGCTACAGCGCTGGGCGCGAGCTACTGGCCCATTTTTGGCGCTGGGGCGCGAACCTTGGCGCCAGGGCGCGAAATTTGACGCTGGGGCGTGAATTTTGACGCTGGGGCGCCGCAACTCACAGAACCAACCCAGAAAGACAGAGCAAAGCTACTGTCTAATTTATTTTTAACGGTCAATGACATCCAACAACATATATAACTTCATAAAAATTACACATAAAAGTTAACAATCAACTATATACTAATTATCAACCACTAATCAACACCATCATAACTAATTCTTTGAAAACACTCCTTTTAAAACAAAAACTCCATTGACGAAATATCAATTTGCAGTGAATGTAATTTACACTGTTATTAACCAATTTTGATTCCTTTGAAATACAAGTATACCAATATATATCCCAATTAACATGTATAGTCCAATTTCTCAGTTAGCATACAAATATTATATATATATATATATATATATATATATATATATATATATATATATATATATATATAACCTTTGATAGATTCTACACTCAAGTTCGTACTCACATGCTTCCACTGTGAAAAAATCAATTTCTTGAATACGTAATTTAGCATACAACACACATATATATGCTAACTATAACAATTATAACAATAAAAACATGTAACATCATAACCAATTCTAGAACATGTTTTACAGATAATTTTTGGAAAAAACCTTAACAGAGTGAATGACTTTCAAGAACACAGACTATCAAATTCACAGTAAGTATAAAGCGTGAAACATATATGATTACATACACATAATTTAAGGTTATAAGCACCTACCTTTTTGTTGATTTTAGAAAACCTTGTAAATCACTGAAGAAAATCTTGACAATCTCTGAGCTTTCCTCTCTCTGACTCTCTCTCTCTCAACTATCTCAGACAAACTCCAAATTTTGATTAGGCTTAAGCCAAAATAGTATATACGTAATATTAACTAAAAACCAACGCTTACTTTTAAAACGTATAAAACTGACGCCACACTTATTACCCTAATAATATATGTCGGTTACCATATATATATATATATATATATATATATATATATATATATATATATATATATATATATATATATATATATATTATTTACTTAATAAACTAAATTCAAAAGAAATCCAAAAGCCATAAGGCTTTGTTTGGCAAACTATTTAAAAATAAAGGGTTAATATACTTAAACCTTGTTTGGCAAAACTAAATTAAAATTACTTTAATTTATTTTAATAACTCTTTATAACATAGTTATTTGTTACACTTTATTTAATAATAATTTATTAAATAAATTACTTAATCACATAATTCAATCCACATAACACATTAATTATTTAACAAATAAATAATTAACTAATCACATTAATTATTTAGCAAATAAATAATTAACTAAATAAACTCAATCAAATTGAACAATTACTTATTCAATAATAAGCATATCCAATAAATATTTATATAAATTAATAAATATTTATAACTTACATTTAAAAAAATATGGAATGTTACAGTCTCTGAGGTATGCTTGACCTCTCGAGGTTATCTCCAGGGTTGAAACTGGCGTCTCCAGTGTTATCTTCGGAACTGGAACTGCATCCCTCGGGGTTATCTCCGAGGTTGGAACTGAATCTCCTGGGATTATCTCCGAGATTGAAAACAGAGTACCCCGGGGTTGTCTCCGGGGTTGAGCTGATTTAACTTCCAGGGTTATCTCTAGAAGACGATTTTGTCCTCTTGCAGGGTTAGTAACCGGAATGCAAAATTTTGAGTGTCTACATTCCTTCTTTGAATTTGTTTTCCTCTTCAGCTCTTCTCTAAGAGGTTTGTTGCAGTTTGCAATGAAATGGCCAGGCTTCTTGTAGTTGTAGCATAAATCGTTGTTCTGTTCCTGGCTGTTGTTGTTGTTGAATCTGTTAGGTCTGCTGCTTCTGCCTTTCCGCATGAACCTTTTGAGTCTTCTTACCAGCATTGTAATATCCTCGTCATCATCTTCCTCAGAGTCAGAATCATTTTCAACATGAGCTTTGGAGATGGTTTATGTTACCTTGAGAGCAACTCCTTTGTCCTTCTTTCTTCCTTCAGATAGAGTCTCTGCTCATTGGGTCAGCTCTAGTTCGTAGGTAAGAAGGTTGTCATAGAGTTATTGAACTGTTATTTCATGGAGGTTCTTTGATTCTCTGATGGAAGTGGTTTTGGTATCCCACTTGCTCGGTAGAGCCCTCATGAACTTTATAATAAGATCATTGTTTGGATAGATTTTTCCAAAAGATCGAAGAGAGTTGAGCAGCACATTGAATCTTTCATAAGTAGAAGTGACGTTTTCTCCTAAAACATGGGCGAACATCTCATACTGTTGAGTCAGAAGAGATTGCTTGTTTTCTCTGACTTCTAATGTTCCTTCGTGCATAATGAGCAATGCTTCCCAAACTTCCTTGGCAGTTGTGTTGTTGACCACATTCTCGAACAGATTATCTTCTAAAGACTGGAACAAAATGGTCTTGGCCTTTTTATCTAGTTGGAAGACTTTCTTCTCGTTGTCAGTCCATTCTGATTTGATCTTGATTTGAACTTTGTTTGGATTATCTGGAGTTGGTGTAAGCTTTGTTGGAACGTAGGGCCCATTCATAATAGTTTCAAATAGCTCTTCATTTATTGAATCCATGTAGTCTTGCATACGAACTTTTCAGTTTGCAAATTTGTCTTTGTTGCACATTGGTGGCTTGCTGCCTCCTCTGGTCTTGGACTCGCTTATCAGTTGTGCCATTGGATCTATTCAAACATTGTAGGCTGATTGAGAGAACCTGCTTTGATACCAATTATTAGTTTCTAGAGACACAATAGTTATCTAGAAGGGGGGTTGAATAGATATTTTAAAAAAATTCTTTTGCAAAATACTTGTCAGATTTGTTAATGAATTAACCACAACGGAATGTATAATTTGTGTGTCCCCCTTTAAGATAAACCAATTTTATGTGTGATAAGCAGGTATGACAGATATAGCAGTTATAGCAATTATATAGAAGACACAGTGATTTTAAGTGGTTCAGAGCACTCAAGGCTCCTAGTCCACTCTTCTACTCCTCGTGTAGGAAATCCACTAAGGATATCTTTACAATCTTTGAACCACTTAGATTCCTTCAAGACCAGCAGTCTTGGAACTTCTTAGTTCACTTAGAACTCTTCAAGTCCAGCAGACTTGAAATACACTTGATGAGAGTTGAGTTCTTGGGTTGTGCTACTCAGTTGTAGCTAAGCACACGTTCGAAAGAACTGAGTAGCAGAGCAAATTTTTCTTTCTAGGTCGTAGAGTTTGAACGTTGAGTGTTCTTTAGCTTTCGTTGTGCACTTACTTGATTGTTGCATCTATGTCTAATTTCCTTATAAAGGAACATTTGAAATATGTCCGTTGAAGACATCCGTTGTAGCATTAAATGCATCAGACATTTTTGAGCACCGATGTTGACTTCCTGGAAATCTGCTGTTCAGCCGTCTGACCCACTGACACAGCAGACTGCTATCTCACCTAACACCTAAAAATGTGTTTTCAACAGCATGGAATCCTTTTCTTAGCTTTTTCTATCTGATTCTTCGATACATATTAAGGATGAGTGTTGGATCATTGGGATTCCCGAAATCTCAACGTCTATAAGTCATTCTTCATTTGTTGTACTTCATCCTTCAGCAAATGGATGAGGCTCGGTACTTCTGATGCTGACAGGAGAGGCACCACGATCTTTGTGTCTTGACATGATCGTGCTTGATTCAACCTTGATCGAAGAGAACACTACGATTTCTCTTAAGTTCTGATAGACTACGATCTCTACTTGCTTGTTTTGCACGTTTCCGAGAGCTGACTGCGATTCTTGACTTGGCTCGGCAGGCGCTCGGACCATCTCTACGATTCTGAGTGTGGCTTCCAAAGCAGACTACGATCCTAAAGCAACTTTCTCGATACTCCACGATTCTGCCTTGGCTTCTGCAATGTCTTAACAGACTACGATTTTGTTGAGGCCTATCTATTACACTTCAAAATAAATCATCCTAACAACTTTGATCTTTCTTCTATACATTCATTTACAGAATGATAAATATTAAGCACAGATCAACTTAACAATTTTGATCTACCATTTAAGTCCTTGTACATATGTTCTTTGAAGGACTTTACACATAAGCATATTTATTTACTTTCAACATCAAATTTTAATATGCAATTCCCAACATATAGATTCCAAAATATTAAATAAGAAAATAAAACTATATTTTCTAAAAAAGAATAGATTTTTTTTCATTTTTTATGTAAAACTTTATTTTCAGAAAATAAAAGTTTTTGTCTTTACCGTTATTATATGTATTCTTAATATTTGAAAATTTGAAAACAAAAGGTAAAAATAGAAATTAAAATACAAAAAACAGTAAAAGATAAATACAAAAACTGAATCAATTTTTTTTTAAATATTATTATTTTCAGGAAAAGAAAAATTAAACTTTAATTTTTTTGAATCTATATTTTATGAAACTTTACTCATTTTTGAAAAAAAATATACAAGTTTCTTATATTTTTTCATAAAAATAATAATTACTTTTATTACTTTTTAAAATAATATTTTATTTTAAAATATTAAAAATAATTATTATTTCAAAAATAATATTTAATTTTAAAATATATTAATTAATTATTATTTAAAATATTAAAAATAAAAATTATTTAAAGTTAAAAAAAATTCCTAAAAATAATTATTATTTTTAAAACTTTTTATTTTTAAGAATTGAATCAGTTTTTTATTTATCTTTTACTATTTTTTTTATTTTAATTTCTATTTTTAGTTTTTGTTTTTAAAATTTGTAATATTAAAAAAACATATAATAATGGTAGACATAAAAAATAATTCTGAGACTAAAATTTTGTACAAAAATTGAAATAAAAATATACTCTTTTTTTTGAAAATAAAGTTTTATTTTCTTATTTAATATTTTAGAATCTTTATTTTATGAACCATTACTCATTTTATGAAAAAAATAAAATTTCTAATATTTTTCCCTGAAAATAATAATAATTTTTAAAATATTTGAACTACTAATTATTTTTAATATTTTAAAATAAAATATTATTTTTAAAATAATATTATTTTTAAAATAATATTATTTTTAAAATAATTTTAAAACATTTTATTTTTTAAAAAAAAAATTAAAATTGTGGTCGGATCCAGTTTGATCCGGATTGGGTCAAAATTAGGTTAAAATGGGTTGAGTTGGGATAAGATTGGGTAAAAGGAACAATAAAGCCAAAAAAATGTCACTTTAAAAATTAAATTGGTGAAAAATAAACTTTAGGATGACAACTTGAAGGATCAAAAGTGACATTCAGCCTTCATTTTATCCTAGAGCCTAAAGAAGAGAGAACCTGGAAATGAGCCGGTAGCACCTTTGTTAATTCTGAAATATTTTTCCGACTTCTGCTAAGGGGCAAATTAGAACTTATGACCTTGCACTATAACCTTGTAAAGTTGTAATAGGATACGTAAACTAGGAAAACTCACTGAGGACGCCGTGTCATCAACAACCATGGCGCAAATGCCTCCATAATCAGATAGTCATATTTGCGAGATTTCAGACATTATATGCAACTTTGAATGACATATTCTGATATGCAAGTTCAAGTCAGAGACTTGAGAATAGCTAGAGTATATTTCACACTAATGAGGGTTTACATGTGCTCTGCAATTCAAATGCTACCATGCCATTCATGCAATTAACACGAAAACACAATTAACATAAAAGTTGAAAAATATGCCTGAAATAACTTTAAAACCTTAAGAGTATATAGAAAGTAATGTTTATATCTCCACGAAAGATTTTATTTTCCCTAACCAACGAATAAGCTCAGTTCTATCCTTGTTTATCATGTATTCATGCATAAAACTAGAGAGGTCATTATTTACACCTCTTGCTTTCAGGAACTCATAAAGTGCTTCCCGGAGCTTGCTGTCCAAATCCCTGAAAGCAATAAAAGTCTGTCAAAAAAAAAAATCTACCAAGCAACTTATGTACCATATCTGATTGCTAATGAGTTTTAGGAAAGCTAGATCATGAAGTTAAAATAGATTCAACTAGAAGACCAATAAAAGATCAGAAGTTTTGTATCATAGTCAATGTGCCATCAGCCATGAATAATCCCAGACCAAGTAGAAAACTAGATATGGAGGAAAAGTACTTGCAACGATATATTCATTTGAGATTTTTTAAATACTCCCTCAATCCAAAAATTAAATGCCCAATTTTGACCCTTTTTTTGGCCAAAATGAATATTTTTAGAATTAATAATTAAGCACATATAAATACATTTTAAAAATTATTAAATTTGGGTTTAGTAGTATATTGTATATACTTCCTTTAGGTTATAAACTCTTCACCTATTTTTTGGCAAAAATTTGCACAAAAAATTGTTTTAAAAATGGTCAATTTGACCTAAAAATGTCAAAACTAGGCATTTAATTTGCGACGGAAGGAGTACTTGAATCGTTGAATTAAAATATAAGTGAATATATCGAGAATGTTAAAGTTGACATCGTCTAAGATAGTTGAGTCAGGTCACGTAAGCAAATAGGGAGCAACAAAAGGAAAAGGTTGCCACGTTCAAAAATGTGTAAATGCAGACAATGTGAAAAACATAAAGATCAAAAGAAAGAAAAATGATCATACTTAAAATTAGGTCCCATGTAGAGCTGAGGCAGTGAGCCATCAGGCTTAAATATGTAGACTTTCTGTATCTCCAAACAATCTGGCCATGCCGAGCACAGAAACTCCAGTGAATCACATCCTTCACCTCGAGTTATATCAACTAGCAAGCTAATGTGAAGCCGCACATCTTCCCCAGCACTATCATAACCAGATTTTGGAACAACAGCTGACCCATCAAACATTGTAGCTTCTATTTTAATATTTTCATCCTCTGCGGATTTGCCCCTCAAAGTAATCAATTGCTCGCCATGCCGATCTTCGACAGCAAACGCATTAAATTTTGTAACTGGCTGTACAAAAAATCAAAAAATAAAAGGGAAATAAATATAAATGTTGCAACAAGTAATATAGCTAGAAAATGTTTTACTAAATTGATATTCTATAATTTAATAATAACTAAAAGTAACACTTAATTGAGCTAATTCACATCCATCTGACTTAAATGAAGACTTCTTCCTTTTCCCAAACCAAAGAACAAATTCAAGCTACTTTCACATTATTATATTGATCTCCATTTTCCCAGCAATCCACAAGAGTATTATATTGTTTGTTTGTTTGTTGACCTTGAAGAAATATTTATATTCTTTATTGATTGGACTGAGATTGAAATAAATAAATAAAATTAATATGCACAATTACATGAGAATGGGCATATGTAATCTGAAACAGGTGAAAATTAACCCAAAGCCTTTGGATACATAACAAAGGAAATACTCTATATATCTTTCTTGCTGAGGAAATAAAGAACTTATTTCTCGTTCAAAAAGTCACCTTTAACAAATTTCTCCTAAAGTTCATTATAGGTTGAAACATTCTGAGTTTATTCGGTAACACCTTCATTCAATACAAAATATAAAAAGTACTACCTCCATCCACATAAATAGTCCTACATTTTTGGGACTTTTTTGTTTTTTCTTTTACAAATATTAAGTCCTCTTTTTTTGTGATATCTATATATTTGAACTTTAAAAGTTTGAGTAACAAATATGAAGGGTAAATTCACTCTTCCTATAACTAAACTTAAATTATACATTTTGCACAGTAACAAATACGTTTGATCCAATAATAGAAAGGACGAGTCAAATAAATGTTGAAAGAGGAAAGCTATACCGATAATAATAAATTATTTTAGATTACTAATTAATCATTTGTTGCCATATTGAACTAGGTTACCTAAGTTGTATTAAAATCAGGGGTTTTATGATATATAAAGTGATGTAATCCCATCGTTCAAAAACAGAGTATTGAATAGTATTAATTTGAGTTGAGGCTTTGGGCTTACAAACGTTTTCTGTAAGAGACATATTCAACTGAATGCATTCAATTTAGAGCACGACAAACAAATGAGCAAGTAAATTGCGTGTAAAAATAGAATCAAGTCTTAAAGACTTATTCCAATTATGTCATTTAATTTGTTCCCCATAACTAGACCAGCAATGAAAGAATAAATAAAAGTGCTCTACCAAAAGGTTCTGTCTCTTTTATTTTCCTCCATATTCTGGGGGACAAATGGAATTTCCCTCACTTCAGTAATAAGTAGAGAATAGATTCTTGGGCTTTTTATCTTCCACTGTATAGAACCATAAATCATTAAGATTTCACTCATATCTACCTACTAACAATTATTATGTTCTTTGCTTTTCTGATTTCTTTTTTCTTTTTACTTCAGGAGAATTCTACCATTTCAAAAAAAGTAAGGCAAATTCAAGGTAGCAGAAAAAATTCACTCTCCTATATTGACCTCTATTTATAAGCAACCAAAAATCTAATACATCTATTTAGTTTGTTTTATGTGTCCTTGACCCACACACAAAACAAATGCATACGTACACTAAATAGCGCCTTGATTAAATCAATAACTTTTTCTTTTAAACCTATTCAATTGCGACAATTTTACATAGAAATCACTCAATTTAATAGTCCCCTATTTTCCTGACAAACTAACAAGGGGTTATGTTATTTTCATTCTAATCCCTAAAGACATTCATTGAATCATTACAATTGGGTCCCCTAAATTTTTCTAAAAGAAAAAAATAAACTTGAGAAATATTTTTTTGATATTATGTAATTTTCTTTCTAATCACTAAACACATGCAATGCAATGCAATGAATCATTACAACTAGGCCCTATTAAAAACATCTATATAAAATAGAATCTTGCTACAATGAAAAATTTAAATTGATTGTAAATACAGACCTATGCGTAATAAATGAGATAGGAGGAAAATAAGAATGGTCTCATCCTCATTTATTTATTCATCCTAATTTATTTTATTTCATAGCTTAGAGTTCCACGCAAATTGCAATTCTAACTTCGGTATAGATTTTGTAAACATATAAATCATTTTCCTATAAATAAATAAATTATTCTATTTTCTCTAATTCTTCAACTGTAAGGTTTTAAGCTCAGAAAAACCCAATGTTGATATTTATTTTATCATTTTATTAATAAAATTTAATTTCATTTTGCATAATTAAATGTGTCATAAATTTTGTCCATAATTATACATTTTATAATTTATATATATGGAGTGTCATATATAAAAGATATAAATTATATGTTATGTATAATTAAAGAAATATATTGTTCTCAATCTTAGATGGAAATGGACAAACCATTCTAGTAGATTGTAATACACTTGATTGGATGATTTGTCTTAGTCATGTAAAGTGAATACTTTAATCTAGTGCATTGGTATATTTTTGAAATACATATAACTGGATCGTTACAAAAAATTATTTGTTAAATACTGTTATTATAAATAATTTTTCAATTACTATTAATGTGCAATTACTCTTAATCCTGAGAAAATAATGAACTTAATTTTATAATGTATGTCACTTTAATATATTAAAGAATGAGATTTTAAATACAATCAATTGAGGGTGATATATGTTATGAAATTAGAAACATGCATTTTTCAAGATGGAATTCTACAATTAAATTATAATATCCCCTTGATATAATTTATTGGTTGATCACCAGAATCTTGGCCAAGTATTTTAGTAATTCAAATTACTAAAGTATTAATTTAATTTATTAAATCAATGTGTGATCAAAAGTGTATAAATTATGTAGTTAATGATATAAGCAGTAAACGTAGTGAGTTAACAGTTTTATTCCTACACGCGTTTATGGATATTATTGTAGAGGAGTATTTTTGCAAGATACTAATAGTGGAAGGATTTAATTAATTAATTTTAATTCTATTAATTCTAGAGTGTAATTATAACTATTTAGTGGAATTAGTTATAAATAATATAATTCTAATTGATTAAAGAGTTAATCAGAAATTAATATTATATTAGAGCTAAAATTGTATAATCCTACCTATCTCCACCCTAGCCCAATATAACAAAATAGAATGATAAGATATATCTCGTTTTCAAATCATTCTAAAAAACATCAGGGAGCAGAATAAGATAAATTTTTTTTTAATATATCACTTTACAGTATTTTGAGCTCACACTCAGAAAAAGAAAAATAAGTAATATTAAAATAAGAGTCATAGAGAGAAGATGAGGGAGGAAAAGCCTTCGTCAGAATAAAAAAAAAATCGCGCTACAACAAAGCTATGTAATATAATTTATTTAATTTTTTGATTATGCTAAATTATGAGAAAGATTATTAATTTATTTGGAAATCGTTTCTTACAAACTTCCCACCATTTCCTAGGGTTCCAACAAAAATTAGTCAATTAAGTAAAAACAAGAATGAGAAAAAATGTAATGGGGATTACCTGTTGGGGAGGGGCGAATTCCGATTGGTATTCAATCTCTGTGCGGAGAATTCTTAGAATGTTTGCTTCAAAGGGCGATTTCTGGAGAGCTGTTGAGGTGTGGGTCCTGCAAAATTTGGGGAGAAAACTGGATAAGGGTTTGTTTGGTTGAAGAGAAAATAGTTGGAATTGTTGATTTTGACGATGATGAAGAGGCATTAGGGTTTTAAAAGAGGAGAGAATTGATATCCGGGAAGCTTCGATTAAACGAGCCATGGCTGTTTGTTGGAAGACCAAAGGGTTGAAGGAGGGTTTTGTGGTGGGTAGAAGCATTAAGGTCGGGTCGGGTGGGTAGCCAATATAGGGATGCTCTTTGTTTTACGGGTAATTCATGGATATCAAATTTTGTGAATTTTAAAAAACAAATTTGTTCCATTTTGGAATATAGTTTCAGTTTCAGTTTTTTGAATTATAAAAAATTGTATTTTTGAATTCTAATTTTGTTGTGTCAATATTTTTTGATTTTTATATTTAAAATTTATTGCTAAAATTTTGTACATAAAGATTGGATTCTATTGATTTGGATGAAATTAATTATAATAGTTTTACTTTGAATAATGTTATTGTAAGAAGAAATAAAAAGAAAAGATTAATAACCCTACAAATTATGTTATTTTGTGCACAATTTTTTATGTATAATTTATTTAACTTGTGTCTATTGTTTGTTAAAAAATATATTCTAACATACTTAGGGAGATCTTGGTTATTTGTGAATGATATATATGAAAATAGAAGGGTGAAATTAGACTTGAGATAACTGACTAGGATTGATTGTAATAAAATCTATATAAGGCTAACTCTGTACTAAAGTTGAGATAATTATTTTCTCTCTCTAATTTCTTTTCATTTTCTCGAATTTGGCGGGGCCTATTACATAACATTACTCTTAAAATATACTCCCTCCATTCCTAAATAAACATCGTTTAAAATTTTTACACATAATTTAAGAAAATCATTTAATATTATCATTTAATAATTAAAATTTGTGTGAAATTTTATCACTACCCTTTATGAGAAATTAAAAACTATTAATACTAAGTGTGAAAATTTCTTGAGACAATGAGAGAAGGTAAGAGTGATATAAAAAAGTAAATAATTTATTCTCTTTAAAAGTTGTAAACGACAGATAATTTGGAACAAATTTTTTCTTCTAAAATGTCACTTATTTATGAATGTAGGGAGTATGTTATTCGGCTAATTCAAATTATTTTCACACACAAAAAAAGGAAAAAGATGAAGGTACAAACAGTAACACTTTCCCATCTAGTCCTTCTTTTTGCTTGAATATATTTTTTGGAAGAAGTTGCTAGCAGTAGTGGTGCTCAAAATTTTTGGTTTTTTCGGTTTTTTACCGGTACCGGTAGTACCGATTTTTTTGGTACCAATTTTTTTCGATACCAATTTTTTTGGTACCGGTTTTTCGGTATTTTAACACTTTTCGGTACCGGGAGCGATAATGACTTTTTTGAATTCGGTAAAAACCGAAATACCGAAAATACCGAAATTTAATAATTTAATAATTAATATTTAATGTTTTGTAATTTTATATATTAAATAATTTTTTTATATATTAATAATTTCTATATAATAGTAGTTTTATTAATTTTTTATATATATTAATAATGTTTTGTAGTTTTATTTTATATATTAATTATTATTAATAGTTAATGATTTTTTTAGTTTTTGAAAAAATTATTAATATATAAAAAAAATTATTTAATTATTATTAATAATTATATATATTATCATGCGGTATAACCGAAAATTGAACCGAAAAAATCGGTACCGATTTTGTACCGAACCGGTACCGAAACCGATAATTCGGTACCGATTTCGGTTCTTGTTTTTTCGATAATTTCGAATCGATACCGATTTGCTATTTTCAGTACCGATTCAATTTTTTACCGACGAGCACCCTGGCTAACAGGGCCACCGCACTTTTTGTCTTGATGTTTTGCTATCTATTATGTGAGTTGATAATCCCTTTAGACAAAGCTCACCCCTATAAATTTATGATTGTCCTCTCTCTAGTTTCTACCTATGGACATCATTTTATGGAGATTAATTTCTTTTTCTTTTTTTAGCTGTCAAGAAGATAATGTGCATAAAGCTTAGCCATAAACATCTTTAAAAAGAAACAATTTTATATCTATAAAGTTCCCAACATCCCAAGTCATAAACATCTTTAAAAGAAAAAAAAAATATAATTACAGTTTTAAAAATATCATTATCCTTATAATATGTCTCTCACTGTATAATTTATGATCTAACGCAAAATTAAAAACAAATAAAGACCCTCCACAATACAATGTTAAGTAACAACTTAACTACTACTCCCTCCGTTTCTAAATAAATGACGTTTTAAAAGAAAAAATTTATTCCAATTTATTTATCGTTTACAATTTTTTAGGAGAATAAATTATTTACTTACCTACCTATATTACCCCTACCTTTTCTTATTATCGCAAGAAATTCTCACCCTTAGTATTAATACTTTTCAACTTCCTACAAAGGGGTAGTGATGAAATTTCACAAATATTTTAATTATTAAATGATAGTATTAAATGACTTTTTTAATCTATGTGCAAAAATTTTAAACGACACTTATTTAATAATGAAAAAAGTTATTTCATGTGCAAAAATTTTAAACGACACTTATTTTAAACGACACTGTTTTGGAGGGAAAGTTGTTTCACTGTTAATTTGTAAAAATTAATAATGTTTTGCTATTTTAATATTGTGCTGCGATAATTAAATTATTCTGCAACAATGTTCTGACAGGTTTGTCTTTTTTAAAAAATAATCATGACAGTCAAATCTTGCAAAGGACTATGCAAGATCTAGTGAATAGTTAAACTCTAAATTCACAGACCCATGTTGGCACAACCCTATTTGAAGTTAACTGATCAATTAAGTGAAGCTCACGAAAGACTCGTTTATTAAACGAGTTGAACTCAAAAAGCATGTCGACGTCGGGATTTTTATTTATCTTTTATTATTTTTGTCTTTTGGTATTCTCATTTTAAGTGAGATTTATTTAAAAAAATTGGTTTGAAAAAGTCCGACATGTATATGTCGACGATGTGACTGTAAGAGTCGCCAGTTGACATTTTTAAATGGTTGCACCAACTCAACTGATAAATAGTTCGCACAAAGACCTAGTGATGTGACACTATTTAACTGGTCTGCTGTAACGACCGAGAAATTCGGATCTTATTGTAAAATGATTTTATTAAATTAAATAATAATAAAATCTTATTCTATGTGTTATCAAGATGGTTGTCGTTATATAACCTATTGATGTTAGAATGTCGTAGTATTTGAGCTACGTGAATGAATTAAAGTGTTTGAATTTTCAAGACGAAAATAAAAAAATTTCGAGAAATTTTTCGAAAAAACACTATTCATCGAGATTTGCTCGGGATATAATTTTGAATTTTCTAGAAATACGTAATGATGGAATAACAAGGTAAGATGGATTATGTAATAAAAATCTAATTATGGAAAATGTAATATTTCGCTTGTGGACTTAATTTATAAATGTTAAGAAAGTCGAAATAGTAATGAATAAGTAATAATGATATGATAATTAGGTATTGTACAAAGTAATGAAAAGAGTATAATACGAAGTATTATACGAGTTAGTATGAAGAATGAATTATCATATATAAATTCTATATGAATTGGAATACGAAAATAATGTGATGCCCCCAAAATAGGTATACAACACCTATTCTGAGTCGCCAAAATACATGGTACAGAAACAACTACATCTTTATTATTACAACACAAGAACTATGAGTTTAAATACAAATATTGTCATCTAGACAATATTCACACTCAAATAAGTCCTCATTACAATTATTGATACATTATTTCACAAAAATGGTGAGAATTACTAAAATAACTTCTAGAACCATCATTCCATACCCCGACTAGTACTCGCTACATTCTCGCCTCCTGAGAAAAATGGAACAAAAAAGAAAAGAGTGTAAGACCCCAACTTTTATAAATAAAGATGAATTTTCTATAAATATCATTTTTGAATATTATGGAGTTAATTTGATATAATGTTATAGTTGTGGGTAATATTTATAAATTTTACAAAGTACGCAAGTTGTTATATAATATTCGATTGATCGGGGAATATTCGTTTTAACAGGGAATATTCGTACAACGGCACAATCATTGGTGGACCCCACAACAGAATTATTGTCGGATTGAGAAAACGACAAAAATATTTTATTACAAATAACGGCGGAAGTTTTACCATTGATACTGTTGAACTACTCGGTAGTAAAAGTACAGTAATACGTGTGGTTGCATAGTAGCACACGGTATTGATTATTAATGCTTATGTGAGAAGTCACTCAGTTGATTCAATTATTGTCAGTTAATAATATGAATTATTTAGCGATAATGACGTTTTGTTTTATTCGTATTATTAACGTAATAAAACAGAAACATCTTTTTATATAAAACAAAATACTTTATTAAAGTTATTCTATAAATAGAATATATTATATTTTATTTAAAAGATTTTTCTTTAAATATGGACCGTCAGATTAAAGTAATCGATCTGGACCGTTCATGGATTAGTTACTATGCATTCTATTTTTTTATAAATAGCAGCTCATTCCTTCATTATTTCTTACGAATTCACTGAACTCTAGAGAGAGAAACTATAGAGAGAAACTATAGAGAGAGAGAAGAAGAGTATTCTGCTACTTAACTACTTCCTTATTTCAACTCTTCTTTAAAACGGTAAGAGGTGTTATTCTTTCTTATTCATGAAGAAAACTTTTGTTATTCCATTTCTTATTATTTTGTTGGAATAACCTGTATACGCGGTCTACCCTATACTTGGTGACATTCTTCTATTATTCTGTTGGAACATCCTGTCTGTGTGTTTTACACCGGACCTGGTTCCGTTTTTATTATTATTCTGTTGGAACATCCTGTCTGTGTGTTTTACACCGGACCTGGTTCCGTTTTTATTATTATTCTGTTGGAACATCCTGTCTGTGTGTTTTACACTGGACCTGGTTCCGTCTTGTTATTATTCTGTTGGAACATCCTGTCTGTGTGTTTTACACCGGACCTGGTTCCATTATTTATTATTCTGTCGGAATATCCTGTCTGTGCGTTTACGCCGGACCTGGTTCCATTATTTATTATTCTGTTGGAATAACCTGTCTGTGCGGTCTATCGCATGCATGGTGATTTCTTTTGTTATTCCATTCTTTATTATACTCAGTTGGTTAAGTTTTGACTTCTATACTCCATGAAATTTGTGGAATATCCTTGATAATTGCGTTTCATCCAGTATCTTGTTATGAAAATATTCTTCTAAGCATTCTTGAATTTTACTCCACAAAGAAGTATCATGTTGACAATTTGGACGTTGTTAATTCTTGGATAAATTAATTCTTGAACTTGTTTTATTGAATTCTTATATCATTGTCATCATCCTCATGTTTATAAAATGTTAAAAGTCATCTGTGGCCTGTAGTGCATAGATGGACTTGGTATGATTATGACCAGGGATTATTCGGTATAATCAAGACCGTAATGTTACAAATGATGTGGTAAAAGTCCTCATTGGCCCGTAGTGCGTTGATGGACAGTTGTTGGCATGATCATGACCATTAATGAATACACGAATATCCTTGGCCGTATTGCAGGGGTGATTCGATGATGTGGATTATTTTATTAAGCTGAGTCCCATCGATCACAGTGTTGAAAAACCTTTTAAATCATAAAAGATAGTAGCGTTTATTTTCTACTTGACTCTTTTAATGGATTGCTTGTTCCGCTACAGTTAAACTTGATGTCTATTATATTTTATCAGTTTAACATTGTTGAAGGCTAATGATAATTTATTCTGCATTATCTTAGTCATAATATTTCTTACTGGGCTAGTTGAGCTCACCCTTTCTTTCACTGTTCTCTTCAGGAAATGAGAACGTAGCTGGGGCAAGTCGGGGAACGGAGTGATGGTCCGAATGATAGTATTAGTTAGTAGTCCTCACTATTCTATGTAATGGTGTGTTAATAAATGTAATGAGGACTCCTTTTGAGTATGAATACTCTCTAGAAGATAATATTTGTATTCAAACTCACAGTTTATGTTTTGTCGTATTGTACACGACAGTTGTATTAGTAAGTTGTATTTGTATTCTGTACTATGTATCTGACGACCCAAGATGGGTGATGTA
The DNA here is from genome assembly GCA_016801055.1 of Panax notoginseng. NCBI lineage: Eukaryota > Viridiplantae > Streptophyta > Magnoliopsida > Apiales > Araliaceae > Panax > Panax notoginseng. The sequence goes on from CM029020.1 coordinate 104,659,325, forward strand.
TACCTAATTTTGGGGGCGTCACAGTTGGTATCAAAGCTTAGGGATATGATCCCTGGCTAAGATGTGAGAATAGAACTAGGAGGGGAGAGACGAGGAATTCCTTCGCTAGTATGACCTACCTAAGTTTATTTGCATGGTATTTAATTGGTCGGTCATAATATAAGGATAATATATGACATATCAATTAACTTTTATTTTGTGGCAGTATCTGAAAATGACATCTGAGAATGTTGAGAATAGCAATGGAGCACAGGCGACTGTTGATTCACCACATATCAATAATCAGGATAATGTGCATCAGGAAGGTGACAATCCTCATGCAAACAACAACACTGACCAGATGATGAATGATGGAATGTTCAGAAACTTTATGCAGTTCATGCAACAGCAGGCGAGAGCGGCTCCTGTCCAAAATATAGGTGGAAACACTGAAAACTCTCGGACGGTCACCGCTAAACAGTTCAAGGAGCTGGGACCACCAGAGTTTAAGGGAGAGCTAAAACCACTTATAGCGGAAACATGGATAAAGCATATTACCAAGATATTTGATGTCTTGGGATGCTCCGAGGAGCAAAAGGTTCCCTTTGCCGCCTTTATGTTGCGAGGAGAGGCAGATTACTGGTGGGAATCGATTAAGCGTACTCAACCTGCCGCACTGAAGATGTCTTGGGAGAAGTTCCAAGAGCTGTTCAATGACAAATACTTTTCCAAAAGTGTTCGTCACATGAAGGAGGTGGAGTTCATCAAATTGGAGCAGAATAATATGACCGTGTCGCAGTATGAGGCTAAATTTGCTGAGTTGTCCCGGTTTGCGTCCCACTTGGTGGATAATGAAGAGCGAATGACGCGAATATTTTTACGAGGTTTGAAACCTGAGATACGTCAACATCTTATTTTCTTATAAACTGTGTTTGTATTCAGATGTTGTGAATAGGGCTCAGTTAGTGGAGCGCGATAACGAGTCAACGCAACCAAAAGAGAGCAGTCGACAAAATGATAATACCAGTGAGAGCAGTCATCGAAGCGGTGACAACAAGCGTGGAGGGAATCAACAGGCCAGAAATGGTAACCACTTCGGTGGTAATCAGGGCCAAAACAATAAGAATGGTCATTTCAAGAAGAGGAGATTCAACAATGATGGAAAGACGTCAGCACCAGCACCCGTTGTTAAGGAAGGAGAACGACCACCTATCATATGTTTCAAATGCGGAGGGGAGGGGCACATCAGTCCAAACTGCGCGATGCCGTCTAAAGCATGTTATAATTGTGGAAGAGAAGGTCATTTAGCTCGATTTTGTCGTTTACCAAAAATAAGTTCAGCCAAGATGGAGACACCAAAGGCCGTCCCAGAAAAGTCAAAACTGGTAGTGCAAGGGAGAGCGTTTGTTGTGACCTCCCAGAAAGCAAGGAACCCGAATGAGGTCATCACGGGTAAGCTTATCATAAACTCTAACGAAGTCTATACTTTATTTGATACCGGTTCTACCCATTCTTTTATTTCTCCTACTTGCGCTCATCGATTAAATTTGACTCCGGAGAAATTAGACTTTGATTTATCTGTTGAAACTCCATTGGGAGAAACCTTCATTACATCCACGGTTTATAAGTCTTGTTTGGTTCAAGTTGGTACCCACACATTACCTGTCGATTTGATTTCATTAAAAATACTTGCATTTGACGTGATTCTAGGGATTGATTGGTTAACTACTCATCATGCAAAAATTGATTGTTTTCGTAAGGTTGTTAGCTTTCATATTCCTAATCGACCTATTATGCGAATTCAAGCAACCAAACCATTAAAATCAATCGCTGTCATCTCAAGCCATAAAGCTATTCGTTTATTGAAAAACGGATGTCAAGCTTTCTTAGCTCATGTCACGGATCTAAACAAAAATACGTCAGTTTTGAATGATATTTCTATTGTTAATAAATTCCCTGACGTATTCCCTGAAGAACTTCCTGGCCTACCCCCAGAGCGTGAAATTGAATTTTGTATCGACCTTGAACCCGGTACAAAACCCATTTCCAAAGCCCCATATCGAATGGCTCCTATTGAACTTCAGGAGTTAAAGATCCAACTGCAGGAATTGTTAGACATTGGCTTTATTCGTCCTAGTACTTCTCCTTGGGGTGCTCCTGTGCTATTCGTGAAGAAGAAAGATGGAAGTATGCGACTTTGTATTGATTATCGGGAGTTGAATCATGTCACCATCAAAAACAGGTACCCATTGCCACGTATTGATGACCTGTTTGACCAGTTGCAAGGAGCACAATTCTTTTCAAAGATCGATCTTCGTTCTGGATATCATCAGCTGAAGGTTAGAACTGAGGATATTCCAAAGACGGCTTTTAGAACTCGGTACGGGCATTATGAATTCCTAGTCATGTCCTTTGGATTGACTAATGCTCCTGCTGCCTTCATGGATATGATGAACCGGGTATTCAAGGAATATTTGGATCACTTTGTGGTCGTCTTTATTGATGACATCCTTATTTATTCCAAAAGCCGTGAAGATCATGAGCAACACTTGAGGCTGGTACTCCAAAAGCTTCGTGAATACAAGCTTTATGCCAAGTTGAAGAAATGCGAGTTCTGGCTGGAGGAGGTAGCATTCCTTGGGCACGTAGTATCAAGTCGTGGAATATCGGTTGACCCGGCAAAGATTGAAGCTATTCAAAGCTGGGAGCAACCTAAATCAGTGACCGAAGTACGTAGCTTTCTTGGTTTAGCTGGTTATTATCGGAGATTCGTGGAAGGATTTTCTCGAATCGCTACTCCATTAACTCAGCTGACTCGGAAAGATACAAAGTTCGGTTGGAGCGAAGAATGTGAGCAGAGTTTTCAAGAACTCAAGAGGAGACTCATTTCAGCACCTGTTCTAACAATACCATCTGGCTCGGAGGGATTTGTCATCTACAGTGATGCTTCGAGCAAAGGGTTGGGATGCGTTCTCATGCAACATGGAAAAGTCATAGCCTATGCATCAAGACAACTCAAGGAATATGAGAGGAATTATCCTACTCATGATCTAGAGTTGGCAGCTGTTGTCTTTGCACTTAAAATTTGGAGGCATTACTTGTATGGGGAGAAGGTGGAGATCTTTACGGATCATAAAAGCCTCAAATATTTCTTCACTCAAAAGGAACTCAACATGCGACAACGACGTTGGCTTGAACTGTTGAAAGATTATGATCATACCATTCAATACCATCCTGGAAAAGCGAACGTGGTAGCTGACGCATTGAGTAGAAGATCATATGCAAGTACGAGTGCAATATTGTCAACACAAAGGCCCATTTTGTGTGACTTGCAAAGGATGGAGATAGAGTTAAAGACTCCAGGGACCCATGTGATGATGGCGAATATACGAGTAGAACCAACTTTAATCGATAAAGTTAAAGCTGCTCAAGCTACAGACCTGGAGCTGATGCGTATAAGGAAGAAAGTGCAAGAAGGTGCTATGCCGGAAGCAAGAATCGATGAAGAAGGAATACTTCGAGTCAACTCCAGACTTTGTGTTCCTAACAACCCTGATTTAAAGTATGAAATCATGATGGAGGCGCACAACACACCGTTTGCAATCCATCCTGGAAGTACCAAAATGTATCATGATCTTCGTCATACATTTTGGTGGAGCAATATGAAGAGAGAGATAGCGTTGTTTATCTCAAGGTGTCTAACTTGTCAACGAGTCAAAGCGGAGCATCAAGTACCAAAAGGTCCATTGCAACCACTTGAAATTCCAGAATGGAAGTGGGAGCACATTACCATGGATTTCGTTACCGGTCTTCCTAAGGTTTCTCAAGGTATAGATGCGATTTGGGTCATTGTTGATAGATTGACCAAGTCTGCTCATTTCTTACCGATACGAGAAACTTATACACTTGAACGTCTTGCTCGTATGTACATAAACGAGATTGTAAGACTGCATGGTATGCCAGTATCCATAGTTTCTGATCGAGACCCAAGATTCACTTCACGATTTTGGGTTAGTTTACAAAAAGCTATGGGCACAGATTTACGATTTAGTTCGGCATATCATCCTCAGACGGACGGACAATCAGAGAGGACTATTCAAACTCTAGAAGATTTATTAAGACTCTGTGTCTTTGACTTCAAGGGAAGTTGGGACAAGTTCTTACCATTGGTGGAGTTTTCCTACAACAACAGTTATCAAGCAAGTATTGGCATGGCTCCATTCGAAGCATTGTATGGAAGAAAATGTCGTTCTCCAGTATGCTGGGATGAGGTGGGTGAAGCAACGTTGTTGGGACCGGAGTTGGTACGTATGACTACAGAAAAGATTCAAACGATCCGACAACGTATAAAAACCTCACAAGATCGACAAAAGAGTTATGCTGATCTTCATCGAAAGGACGTGGAATTTGATATAGGAGATCATGTGTTCTTACGTGTTGCTCCATGAAAAGGAGTTACGAGATTTGGAAAAAGAGGAAAGCTCAATCCTCGATTCATCGGTCCATTTTTAATCCTCGATCGAGTAGGAACTGTGGCTTATAGACTCGCTTTACCGCCAAGTATGTCTCGTGTTCATAACGTTTTTCACATATCCATGTTACGCAAATATGTGGAAGACCCGAACCACATTATTGAGTTAGAACCGGACGAAATAGCGGAGGATTTGACGTATGAAGAAGTTCCTGTTCAAATCTTGGATAAGAAGGAACATATTCTACGCTCCAAGGTTATACCTCAAGTCAAAGTTTTGTGGAGAAACCACGATGTTGAGGAAATGACTTGGGAGTTAGAATCTGAAATGAAATCAAGGTATCCTTACCTCTTCGACATACCAGGTACGTACCCTAATTTCGAGGGCGAAATTTCATAAGAAGGGGAGGTTGTAAGACCCCAACTTTTATAAATAAAGATGAATTTTCTATAAATATCATTTTTGAATATTATGGAGTTAATTTGATATAATGTTATAGTTGTGGGTAATATTTATAAATTTTGCAAAGTACGCAAGTTGTTATATAATATTCGATTGGTCGGGGAATATTCGTTTTAACAGGGAATATTCGTACAACGGCACAATCATTGGTGGACCCCACAACGGAATTATTGTCGGATTGAGAAAACGACAAAAATATTTTATTAAAAATAACGGCGGAAGTTTTACCATTGATACTGTTGAACTACTCGGTAGTAAAAGTACAGTAATACGTGTGGTTGCATAGTAGCACACGGTATTGATTATTAATGCTTATGTGAGAAGTCACTCAGTTTGATTCAATTATTGTCAGTTAATAATATGAATTATTTAGCGATAATGACGTTTTGTTTTATTCGTATTATTAACGTAATAAAACAGAAACATCTTTTTATATAAAACAGAATACTTTATTAAAGTTATTCTATAAATAGAATATATTATATTTTATTTAAAAGATTTTTCTTTAAATATGGACCGTCAGATTAAAGTAATCAATCTGGACCGTTCATGGATTAGTTACTATGCATTCTATTTTTTTATAAATAGCAGCTCATTCCTTCATTATTTCTTACGAATTCACTGAACTCTAGAGAGAGAAACTATAGAGAGAAACTATAGAGAGAGAGAAGAAGAGTATTCTGCTACTTAACTACTTCCTTATTTCAGCTCTTCTTTAAAACGGTAAGAGGTGTTATTCTTTCTTATTCATGAAGAAACTTTTGTTATTCCATTTCTTATTATTTTGTTGGAATAACCTGTATACGCGGTCTACCCTATACTTGGTGACATTCTTCTATTATTCTGTTGGAACATCCTGTCTGTGTGTTTTACACCGGACCTGGTTCCGTTTTTATTATTATTCTGTTGGAACATCCTGTCTGTGTGTTTTACACCGGACCTGGTTCCGTTTTTATTATTATTCTGTTGGAACATCCTGTCTGTGTGTTTTACACCGGACCTGGTTCCGTCTTGTTATTATTCTGTTGGAACATCCTGTCTGTGTGTTTTACACCGGACCTGGTTCCATTATTTATTATTCTGTCGGAATATCCTGTCTGTGCGTTTACGCCGGACCTGGTTCCATTATTTATTATTCTGTTGGAATAACCTGTCTGTGCGGTCTATCGCATGCATGGTGATTTCTTTTGTTATTCCATTCTTTATTATACTCAGTTGGTTAAGTTTTGACTTCTATACTCCATGAAATTTGTGGAATATCCTTGATAATTGCGTTTCATCCAGTATCTTTTCATGAAAATATTCTTCTAAGCATTCTTGAATTTTACTCCACAAAGCAGTATCATGTTGACAATTTGGACGTTGTTAATTCTTGGATAAATTAATTCTTGAACTTGTTTTATTGAATTCTTATATCATTGTCATCATCCTCATGTTTATAAAATGTTAAAAGTCATCTGTGGCCTGTAGTGCATAGATGGACTTGGTATGATTATGACCAGGGATTATTCGGTATAATCATGACCGTAATGTTACAAATGATGTGGTAAAAGTCCTCATTGGCCCGTAGTGCATTGATGGACAGTTGTTGGCATGATCATGACCATTAATGAATACACGAATATCCTTGGCCGTAGTGCAGGGGTGATTCGATGATGTGGATTATTTTATTAAGCTGAGTCCCAGCGATCACAGTGTTGAAAAACCTTTTAAATCATAAAAGATAGTAGAGTTTATTTTCTACTTGACTCTTTTAATGGATTGCTTGTTCCGCTACAGTTAAACTTGATGTCTATTATATTTTATCAGTTTAACATTGTTGAAGGCTAATGATAATTTATTCTGCATTATCTTAGTCATAATATTTCTTACTGGGCTAGTTGAGCTCACCCTTTCTTTCACTGTTCTCTTCAGGAAATGAGAACGTAGCTGGGGCAAGTCGGGGAACGGAGTGATGGTCCGAATGATAGTATTAGTTAGTAGTCCTCACTATTCTATGTAATGGTGTGTTAATAAATGTAATGAGGACTCCTTTTGAGTATGAATGAATACTCTCTAGAAGATAATATTTGTATTCAAACTCACAGTTTATGTTTTGTCGTATTGTACACGACAGTTGTATTAGTAAGTTGTATTTGTATTCTGTACTATGTATCTGACGACCCAAGATGGGTGATGTATACCTAATTTTGGGGGCGTCACAGTTGGTATCAAAGCTTAGGGATATGATCCCTGGCTAAGATGTGAGAATAGAACTAGGAGGGGAGAGACGAGGAATTCATTCGCTAGTATGACCTACCTAAGTTTATTTGCATGGTATTTAATTGGTCGGTCATAATATAAGGATAATATATGACATATCAATTAACTTTTATTTTGTGGCAGTATCTGAAAATGACATCTGAGAATGTTGAGAATAGCAATGGAGCACAAGCGACTGTTGATTCACCACATATCAATAATCAGGATAATGTGCATCAGGAAGGTGACAATCCTCATGCAAACAACAACACTGACCAGATGATGAATGATGGAATGTTCAGAAACTTTATACAGTTCATGCAACAGCAGGAGAGAGCGGCTCCTGTCCAAAATATAGGTGGAAACACTGAAAACTCTCGGACGGTCACCGCTAAACAGTTCAAGGAGCTGGGACCACCAGAGTTTAAGGGAGAGCTAAAACCACTTATAGCGGAAACATGGATAAAGCATATTACCAAGATATTTGATGTCTTGGGATGCTCCGAGGAGCAAAAGGTTCCCTTTACCTCCTTTATGTTGCGAGGAGAGGCAGATTACTGGTGGGAATCGATTAAGCGTACTCAACCTGCCGCACTGAAGATGTCTTGGGAGAAGTTCCAAGAGCTGTTCAATGACAAATACTTTTCCAAAAGTGTTCATCACATGAAGGAGGTGGAGTTCATCAAATTGGAGCAGAATAATATGACCGTGTAGCAGTATGAGGCTAAATTTGCTGAGTTGTCCCGGTTTGCGTCCCACTTGGTGGATAATGAAGAGCGAATGACGCGAATATTTTTACGAGGTTTTAAATTTCATTTATTAATAATTTGGGGTCTTACAACCTCCCCTCCTTATGAAATTTCGTCCTCGAAATTGACGTACGTACCTGGTGTTTCGAAAAGATGAGGATATCTCGCTTTCATTTCCGTTTCCAACTCCCAGGTCATTTCTTCAATAGCATGGTTTCTCCACAAAACTTTAACTTGTGGTATAACCTTCGTGCGTAGGACATGCTCCTTCCTATCTAAGATCTTGACAGGTACCTCTTCGTACGTTAAGTCTTCGGCTATCTCGTCCGGTTCTAACTCAATAACGTGGTTTGGGTCTTTCACATATTTACGTAGCACAGATATATGAAAAACATTATGAACACGAGACATACTTGGAGGTAACGCGAGTTTATAGGCCACATTTCCTACTCGGTCAAGAATCTGAAATGGACCAATAAATCGTGGATTGAGCTTTTCTCTCTTTCCAAATCTTGTAACTCCTTTCCATGGAGCCACACGCAACAATACATGATCCCCAATGTCAAATTTCACGTCCTTTCGATGAAGATCCGCATAACTTTTTTGTCGATCCTGTGCCGTTTGAATACGTTGTCGAATCGTTTGGATATTTTCCGTAGTCATACGTACCAACTTGGGTCCCAACAATGTTGCTTCACCCACCTCATCCCAACATATTGGAGAGCGACACTTTCGTGCATATAATACTTCAAATGGAGCCATACCTATACTTGCCTGATAACTGTTGTTGTAGGAGAATTCCACCAATGGTAGGTACTTATCCCAACTTCCTTTGAAATCTAGGACACAAAGTCTTAATAGATCTTCAAGAGTTTGAATAGTCCTCTCTGATTGCTCGTTCGTTTTGGGATGGTATGCCGAACTGAACCGTAAATCCGTGCCCATAGCTTTTTTCAAGCTAACCCAAAATCTTGAAGCGAATCTTGGGTCACGATCCGAAACTATGGATACTGGCATGCCATGCAGTCTCACAATCTCATCTACGTATATACGAGCAAGACGTTCAAGGGAATAAGTCTCCCATATCGGCAAGAAATGAGCAGACTTGGTTAATCTATCAACAATAACCCAAATAACATTTATGCCTTGAGAAACCGTGGAAAGACCCGTAACGAAATTCATGGTAATGTGTTCCCACTTCCATTTCGAAATCTCAAGTGGTTGCAATGGACCCTTTGGCACTTGATGTTCCGCCTTTACACATTAACAAGTTAAACACCTCGAGATAAACTTTACAATCTCTCTCTTCATATTGTTCCACCAAAATATATGTCGAAGATCACGATACATTTTGGTACTTCCAGGATGGATTGCAAATGGTGTATTGTGTACTTCTATCATGATCTTGTACTTCAAATCAGAATCGTTAGGAACACAAAGTCTGGAGTGGACTCGAAGTATTCCTTCTTCATCGATTCTTGCTTCTGGAATAGCACCTTCTTGCACTTTCTTCTTCATACGCATCAGCTCCGGGTCTGTGGCTTGAGCAACTTTAACTTTATCAATTAAAGTTGATTCTACGTGTATACTTGACATCATCACACTCGTTCCTGTATATGATCTTCTACTCAATGCGTCAGCTACCGCGTTTGCTTTTCTAGGATGATATTGGATGGTATGATCGAAATCTTTCAACAGCTCGAGCCCACGTCGGTGTCGCATGTTAAATTCTTGGAAGCTCTTCTCGCATTCCTCGGTCCATTCGAAGTTTGTATCTTTTTGAGTCAGCTGAGTTAATGGAGTAGCGATTCGCGAAAATTCTTTTACGAATCTCCGATAATAACCAGCTAAGCTACGTATTTCGATTACTGACTTAGGTTGCTCTCAACTGTGACTCATATCCCAATCTTGGATATCACGTCATAATGGCACCTATCAGTTTACTACCATACGAATATGGCATCCCCTATGGAGAGTCTGGCTTCAATGCATTCCACAAAGTAAGTCACCAGATAGAGGCTTGGTTATCAACTTCTATAGTTCGGTTTTTAACTCCTAAAGTTCAATAGGAGCCATTCGATATGAGATTAGAAATGGGTTTTGTACCAGATTCAAAGATGATACAAAATTCAATATCACGCTCTGGACGTAGGCCAATAAATTCTTCAGAAAATACGTCAGGGATTTTACTAACAACAGAAATATCATTCAAATCTGACGTATTTTTGTTCAAGTCCATGACATGGCTAAGAAAGCATGACATTCGTTTTTCAATAAACGAATGACTTTACGGCTTGATATGAAAAAGTTTGACTTCAATGGTTTGGTTGCTTGAATTCGAATAACAGGTTGCTTAGGAATATGAAAACTAACAACCTTACGAAAATAATCAATTTTGGCATGATGAGTAGTTAACCAATCAATTCCTAAAATCACATCAAAAGTAAGTATCTTTAAAGAGATAAGGTCAACAAGTAATGTGATGGTGCTAACTTGGATCAAACAAGATTTATAAACAATGGATGTGATGAAAGTTTCGCCTCGGAGTCTCCACAGATAAATCAAAGTCTAACTTCTCCGGAGTCAAGTTTAAACGTTGAGCACAAGTAGGAGAAATAAATGAATGGGTAGCACCGGTATCTAGTAAGGTATAAACTTCGCATAAATTTATGATTAGCTTACCAGTGATCACCTCGTTTGGGTTCCTCGCATGTTTACCAGTCACGACAAACGTTCTTCCAGGAACCGTTGGCTTTGACTTTTCTGGGATAATTTTTTGAGTCACCACCCCCGTTGGACTTGGTTTCGCTACAGTGCAATCTCCCTTCCTTTCTACAGTTATAACATACCTTAAACTGTTGTGGGTAGTTTGGGCTGATATGTCCTTCTTTTTCGCACTTATAGCATATGACCGGTGGTCGCTCTCCTCCCTTGGAACCAGTTGCTGCTGGTGCTGACGTCTTCGTATTGTCATTGTTGAATCTCCTCTTTTTAAAATATCCTCCCGACTCGCTTATTCTATTTTCATGGCCATGATTACCACCAGAGTGGTTGTCGTTCTTGTCTGTATTTTTCTTTCTCCGCTGGTTATCATTGTTCTGATGACTGCTATCACCGATATGATCCTGGTTGTGGTCCCTCGATTGACCGTACTCGTTATCTCGCTCTAATAATTGAGCCCTGTTGACAACATCTGAATAGAGAGAAAATTTATGAGAAATGAGATATTGACGTATGCCGGGTTTCAAACCTCTCAGAAACATCCGCGTCATACGTTCCTCATTCTCCACCAAATGAGGTGCAAACCTGGACAACTCTGCAAATTTCGTCTCGTACTGGGACACTGTCATGTTATTCTGCTCCAGTCTAATAAACTCTACCTCCTTCATATGACGAATACTTTCAGGAAAGTACTTGTCATTGAACAGTTTCTGAAATGTCTCCCAAGGCATGCTGAGTGCGGCTGGATGGGTACGCTTCACAGACTCCCACCAGTAGTCTGCCTCGCCACGAAACATAAAGGTGGCGAATGGAACCTTCTGTTCCTCCGTGCATCCCAAGACATCAAATATCTTGGTAATTTGCTTGATCCATGTCTCCGCCTTAATCGGATTCGGCTTTTCCCAGAATTCTGGTGGTCCCAATTCTTTGAACTACTTGGCTGTAACCAGCTGTGCATTGCCATTGTTTCTTCCTATATTTTGAACAGGAATCTCCTTCGTCTGGTTTTGCATGAATCGCAAAAAGCTTCTAAACATCTCATTGTTCATCGTCTGCTCAGTGGTGTTGTTTACAAGAGGAACATTGCCAGCCTGTTGCACGTTCTCCTCGTTGGTGAGTACAGGCGTCTCCACGGTTTCATTTACTCCACTGTTAACATTCTCAGTCGACATTCTTAAATACTGCCATAAAACAAAGGTTAATTAAACAAATTAACAAATCACATAATACCCCAATATAATGACCGACCAACAAATAAGCTTAAGTAGGATACACTAGCGAAGGATTTATTCGTCTCTCCAATCCTAGTTCTATTCCCCGATCTCCGCCAGAGATCATATCCCTAAGCTCTGATACCAACTGTGACGCCCCCAAAATAGGTATACAACACCCATTTTGAGTCGCCAAAATACATTGTACAGAAACAACTACATCTTTATTATTACAACACAAGAACTGTGAGTTTAAATACAAATATTGTCATCTAGACAATATCCACACTCAAATAAGTCCTCATTACAATTATTGATACATTAGTTCACAAAAATGGTGAGGATTACTAAAATAACTTCTAGAACCATCATTCCATACTCCGACTAGTACTCGCTACATTCTCGCCTCGCCTGAGAAAAATGGAACAAAAAAGAAAAGGGTGAGCTCAACTAGCCCAGTAAAGAATATTATGACTAAGATAATACAGAACAAATTATCGTTAGTCTTCAACAGGAAAAAATCTAATAGAATACAATAGACAACAAGTTTTAAATTAATATTCGCAGCGGAAAATAATAATTCATAGAAGAGTTACGTAGAGAATGAAATCTACTATTATCTATGAATTTAAAAGTCCATCATCAATATTTTATCCCTGTAACATCAATCAATAATCATCTTTGCACTACAAGCCAAAGATATTCATCAGTTGGTCATGTTCATCTCAACACCTGTTCATCTTTGCACTACGGGCCAAAGATATTCATCAGAAATCATTCATCTTTGCACTACAGGCCAAAGATATTCATTAATATCATCATTTAGGACTGAGGATGATGAAAAATATTTTAAAGAAAACGAATCCAGTGAAGTAAAAGAACAAATATTAGGGATTCGTATTACAGTTTATCCATGTCCAAAAATACCTCATAAACAATCATAGTGGAGTAAAATTCAAGAATGATCAAAACATGGATACAATCAAAGCTAGTATCCAGAATATATATTTTAGACGAAAAGAAAAAAAATTTTATTTTTCGGTGAATAGTAACTCGTGAATACTAACCCCGACATGAAAAGTTACAAATTTGAAAAAATTTTCTAACTAATATTTTGGCATAATGATATTGAAGAAATAATATCATTTTCGAATAAAATAACATCCCTTACCTCGTAAAGACAATACTTCTAGTTGAAACACCGGATATAGGCTATGACTTGAACTTGCACCGTATAGCAACACTCAAAGATTTTAAATACTCACAAGAATACGCTCACTAATATAGAGAGAGAAAGAGAGAGAAATCTTGTGTTTCTGGTGTGATTTTCAAGAAATCTTGTGTTTCTGGTGTGATTTTCAATTCTAACCTAAGCACCCTATTTATAGGAAAATACTTAGAACACCAAAGTAGAAAATTTAATAAAATATTAATATATATATTAAATTTTCCTACGCCAACCTCTGTAGATTTGAATTCCAGCCATTTGCAACACATTGGGGGCCAACCAAAACAATAAAAACATTTTTCTAACTATAAACATTTTAAACTTCCAAAAATTAATTATTTTAGAACCTCGGAACTTCAATAATTCATAATAAATAGCTCTTTTATCAAAAAATTCGAATCTCGTGTGTTTTTGTAGAAAATTCAATTCTCTATAACTTTACAGAAGAAAGTTTTTTTAAATTTCAAACAAAAATTGACCGAAATCTACAAACGGGCGATTTTACAGTCTATAATAAATTTTCGGTCAAAAATTATGTCCACCAACACACAAAACATGTGTTAAACTTTTAATCCAACAAAAATACTCTTCCTCCTCATATACTCATATATCTCACATTCATTGTAAAAATATCACCATTAATATATTATTAAAATAATATATTTAAATGAATTATTTTATTAGAAAAAGATAAAATATTAATTTTTAACAATTGCCACATTTAAAATTTTTTTTCATCTATATCCACATAAAATCAATATTTTCCTCATCATATAAATCAATAATTAATTATTCACAAATAATATTACAGAATCACAGTACTGGCAACCAGGCCGTTCCCAGGAAAGAGGGGCTTTCCAATAAGGATCTCTCCTTACTGGCGCGCAATTAGATGACCAAACCTCTCCTTAGACAGAACTTTCTAGACATTACCAATAATGTTATCTAATTATATTATTCAGATAATATGAATTATTCCTCCGATAATAGAAAATACTGTGTAGTGACAATTATTAAAACAACAGTAATATAAAATATCAACGCAACAATTATTAAATCAATAAAATAAAATACTAACAGTAATTACTGTAACAATTATTGAGTAATGCCTTCTTACGTAAAAATCAATAATTGGTGCAATACCGTGTGCTACTGTGCAACAACGCGTATTACTGTATTTTAACCACCGGGTATTCCAACAGTATTAACGGTAACAACTACGCCGTTATTTATAAACAACTTGTTTTTATCGTTTTCTTCATCCAATCGCTTTCCGTTATGGGGCCAACACAAGGCTGTGCCGTCGTATGAATATTCCCCGACAACAAGAATATTTCACGACCAAACGAATATTTCCCGACAACAATGAATATTTTATGACCACTTGCTTATTTGAAATATTTGCGTATTTTACCCATAACTAACCTCATTAATCAATTTAACCCTTACCATTTCAAAATAATAAATAGAGAAAATTTAAATTTCATTTATTAATAATTTGGGGTCTTACAACCTCCCCTCCTTATGAATTTTCATCCTCGAAATTGACGTACGTACCTGGTGTTTCAAAAAGATGAGGATACCTCGCTTTCATTTTCGTTTTCAACTCCTAGGTCATTTCTTCAATAGCATGGTTTCTCCACAAAACTTTAACTTGTGGTATAAACTTCGTGCGTAGGACATGCTCCTTCCTATCCAAGATCTTGACAGGTACCTCTTCGTACGTTAAGTCTTCGGCTATCTCGTCCGGTTCTAAATCAATAATGTGGTTTGGGTCTTTCACATATTTACGTAGCACAGATATAAGAAAAACATTATGAACACGAGACATACTTGGAGGTAACGCGAGTTTATAGGCCACATTTCCTACTCGGTCAAGAATCTGAAATGGACCAATAAATCGTGGATTGAGCTTTCCTCTCTTTCCAAATCTTGTAACTCCTTTCCATGGAGCCACACGCAACAATACATGATCCCCAATGTCAAATTCTACGTCCTTTCGATGAAGATCCGCAAAACTCTTTTGTCGATCCTGTGCCGTTTGTATACGTTGTTGAATCGTTTGGATATTTTTCGTAGTCATACGTACCAACTCGGGTCCCAACAATGTTGCTTCACCCACCTCATCCCAACATATTGGAGAGTAACACTTTCGTCCATATAATGCTTCAAATTGAGCCATACCTATACTTGCCTGATAACTGATGTTGTAGGAGAATTCCACCAATGGTAGGTACTTATCCCAACTTTCTTTGAAATCTAGGACACAAAGTCTTAATAGATCTTCAAGAGTTTGAATAGTCCTCTCTGATTGCTCGTCCGTTTGGGGATGGTATACCGAACTGAACCGTAAATCCGTGCCCATAGCTTTTTGCAAGCTAACCCAAAATCTTGAAGCGAATCTTGGGTCACGATCTGAAACTATGGATACTGGCATACCATGCAGTCTCACAATCTCATCTACGTATATACGAGCAAGACGTTCAAGGGAATAAGTCTCCCGTATCGGTAAGAAATGAGCAGACTAGGTTAATCTATCAGCAATAACCCAAATAACATTTATGCCTTGAGAAACCGTGGAAAGACCCATAACGAAATCCATGGTAATGTGTTCCCACTTCCATTTCGGAATCTCAAGTGGTTGCAATGGACCCTTTGGCACTTGATGTTCTGCCTTTACACGTTGACAAGCTAAACACCTTGAGATAAACTTTACAATCTCTCTCTTCATATTGTTCCACTAAAATGTATATCGAAGATCACGATACATTTTGGTACTTCCAGGATGGATTGCAAATGGTGTATTGTGTGCTTCTATCATGATCTTGTACTTCAAATCAGAATCGTTAGGAACACAAAGTTTGGAGTGGACTCGAAGTATTCCTTCTTCATCGATTCTTGCTTCTGGAATAGCACTTTCTTGCACTTTCTTTTTCATACGCATCAGCTCCGGGTCTGTGGCTTGAGCAACTTTAACTTTATCGATTAAAGTTGATTCAACGTGTATACTTGACATCATCGCACTCGTTTTTGTATATGATCTTCTACTCAATGTGTCAGCTACCACGTTTACTTTTCTAGGATGGTATTGGATGGTATGATCGAAATCTTTCAACAGCTCGAGCCCACGTCGGTGTCGCATGTTAAATTCTTGGAAGCTCTTCTCGCATTCCTCGGTCCATTCGAAGTTTGTATCTTTTTGAGTCAGCTGAGTTAATGGAGTAGCGATTCGAGAAAATCCTTTTACGAATCTCCAATAATAACCAGCTAAGCTACGTATTTCGATTACTGACTTAGGTTGCTCTCAACTGTGACTCATATCCCAATCTTGGATATTACGTCACAATGGCACCTATCAGTTTACTACCATACGAATGTGGCATCCCCTACGGAGAGTCTGGCTTCAATCCATTCCACAAAGGAACTCATCAGATAGAGGCTCGGTTATCAACTTCTATAGTTGGGTTTTTAACTCCTAAAGTTCAATAGGAGCCATTCGATATGAGATTAGAAATGGGTTTTGTACCAGATTCAAAGATGATACAAAACTCAATATCACGCTTTGGACGTAGGCCAAGAAATTCTTCAGGAAATACGTAAGGGATTTTACTAACAACAGAAATATCATTCAAATCTGACGTATTTTTGTTCAAGTCCATGACATGGATAAGAAAGCTTGACATCTATTTTTCAATAAACGAATGACTTTACGGCTTGATATGAAAGAGTTTGACTTCAATAGTTTGGTTGCTTGAATTCGAATAACAGGTTGCTTAGGAATATGAAAACTAACAACCTTACGAAAACAATCAATTTTGGCATGATGAGTAGTTAACCAATCAATTCCTAAAATCACATCAAAAGTAAGTATCTTTAAAGAGATAAGGTCAATAGGTAATGTGATGGTGCCAACTTGGATCAAACAAGATTTATAAACAATGGATGTGATGAAAGTTTTGCCTAATGCAGTCTCCACAGATAAATCAAAGTCTAACTTCTCCGGAGTCAAGTTTAAACGTTGAGCACAAGTAGGAGAAATAAATGAATGGGTAGCACCGGTATCTAGTAAGGTATAAACTTCGCATGAATTTATGATTAGCTTACCAGTGATCACCTCGTTTGGGTTCCTCGCATGTTTACCAGTCACGACAAACGCTATTCCAGGAACCGTTGACTTTGACTTTTCTGGGACAACTTTTTGAGTCACCACCCCCGTTGGACTTGGTTTCGCTACAGTGCAATCTCCCTTCCTTTCTACAGTTATAACATACCTTAAACTGTTGTGGGTAGTTTGGGCTGATATGTCCTTCTTTTCCGCAGTTATAGCATATGACCGGTGGTCGCTCTACTCCCTTGGAACCAGTTGCTGCTGGTGCTGACGTCTTCGTATTGTCATTGTTGAATCTCTTCTTTTTAAAATCTTCTCCCGACTCGCTTCTTCTATTTTCATGGCCACGATTACCACCAGAGTGGTTGCCGTTCTTGTATGTATTTTTCTTTCTCCGCTGGTTATCATTGTTCTGATGACTGCTATCACCGGTATGATCCTGGTTGTGGTCCCTCAATTGACATTACTCGTTATCTTGCTCTAATAATTGAGCCCTGTTGACAACATCTGAATAGAGAGAAAATTTATGAGAAATGAGATATTGACGTATTACGGGTTTCAAACCTCTCAGAAACATCCGCGTCATACGTTCCTCATTCTCCACCAAATGAGGTGCAAACCTGGACAACTCTGCAAATTTCGCCTCGTACTGGGACACCGTCATGTTATTCTGCTCCAGTCTAACAAACTCTACCTCCTTCATATGACGAATACTTTCATAAAAGTACTTATCATTGAACAGTTTCTGAAATGTCTCCCAAGGCATGCTGAGTGCGGCTGGATGGGTACGCTTCACAGACTCTCACCAGTAGTCTGCCTCGCCACGGAACATAAAGGTGGCGAATGGAACCTTCTGTTCCTCAGTGCATCCCAAGACATCAAATATCTTGATAATTTGCCTTACCCATGTCTCCGCCTTAATCGGATTCGGCTTTCCCCAGAATTCTGGTGGTCCCAACTCTTTGAAGTGCTTGGCTGTAACCAGCTGTGCGTTGCCATTGTTTCTTCCTATATTTTGAACAGGAATCTCCTTCGTCTGGTTTTGCATGAATCGCAAAAAGCTTCTAAACATCTCATTGTTCATCGTCTGCTCAGTGGTGTTGTTTACAAGAGGAACATTGCCAGCCTGTTGCACGTTCTCCTCGTTGGTGAGTACAGGCGTCTCCACGGTTTCATTTACTCCACTGTTAACATTCTCAGTCGACATTCTCAAATACTGCCATAAAACAAAGGTTAATTAAACAAATTAACAAATCACATAATACCCCTATATAATGAACGACCAACAAATAAGCTTAGGTAGGACACACTAGCGAAGGATTTACTCGTCTCTCCCGTCCTAGTTCTATTCCCCGATCTCCGCCAGAGATCATATCCCTAAGCTCTGATACCAACTGTGACGCCCCCAAAATAGGTATACAACACCCATTTTGAGTCGCCAAAATACATGGTACAGAAACAACTACATCTTTATTATTACAACACAAGAACTGTGAGTTTAAATACAAATATTGTCATCTAAACAATATCCACACTCAAATAAGTCCTCATTACAATTATTGATACATTAGTTCACAAAAATGGTGTGGATTACTAAAATAACTTCTAGAACCATCATTCCATACCCCGACTAGTACTCGCTACATTCTCACCTCCTGAGAAAAATGGAACAAAAAGAAAAAGGGTGAGCTCAACTAGTCCAGTAAAGAATATTATGACTAAGATAATACAGAACAAATTATCGTTAGTCTTCAACAGGGAAAAATCTAATAGAATACAATAGACAACAAGTTTTAAATCAATATTCACATCGAAAAATAATAATTCATAGAAGAGTTACGTAGAGAATGAAATCTACTATTATCTATGAATTTAAAAGTCCATCATCAATATTTTATCCCTGTAACATCAATCAATAATCATCTTTGCACTACAAGCCAAAGATATTCATCAGTTGGTAATGTTCATCTCAACATGTTCATCTTTGCACTACGGGCCAAAGATATTCATCAGAAATCATTCATCTTTGCACTACAGGCCAAAGATATTTATTAATATCATCATTTAGGACTGAGGATGATGAAAAATATTTTAAAGAAAACGAATTCAGTGAAGCAAAAGAACAAATATTAGGAATTCGTATTACAATTTATCCATGTCCAAACATACCTCATAAATAATCATAGTGGAGTAAAATTTAAGAATGATCAAAACATGGATACAATCAAAGCTAGTATCCAAAATAGATATTTTGGACGAAAAAAAAAAATTTTCATTTTTCGGTGAATAGTAACTCGTGAATAGTAACACCGACATGAAAAGTTACAAATTTGATAAAAATTTCTAACTAATATTTCGGCATAATGATATTGAAGAAATAATATCATTTTCGAATAAAATAACATCCCTTACCTCGTAAAGACAGTACTTCTAGTTGAAACACCGGATATAGGCTATGACTTGAACTTGCACCGTATAGCAACACTCAAAGTATTAAAATACTCACAAGAATACGCTCACTAATATAGAGAGAAAAATCTTGTGTTTCTGGTGTGATTTTCAATTCTAACCTAAGCACCCTATTTATAGAAAAATGCTTATAACACCAAAGCAAAAAATTTAATAAAATATTAATATATATATTAAATTTTCCTACGCCAACCTTTGTAGATCTGAATTCCAGCCATTTGCAACACATGGGGGGCCAACCAAAACAATAAAAACGTTTTTCTAACTATAAATATTTTAAACTTCCAAAAATCAATTATTCTGGAACCTTGGAACTTCAATAATTCATAATAAATAGCTCTTTTATCAGAAAATTTGAATCTCGCGAGTTTTTGTAGGAAATTTAATTCTCTACAACTTTACAGAAGAACGTTTTTTCAAATTCCAAACAAAAATTGACTGAAATCCACAAACGGGCGATTTTACAGTCCATAATAAATTTTCGGGTAAGAATTGTGTCCACCAACACACAAAACATGTGTTAAATATTTAATCCAACCAAAATACTCTTCCTCCTCATATACTCATATATCCCATATTTATTGTAAAAATATCACTATTACTATATTATTAAAATAATATATTTAAATGAATTATTTTATCAGAAAAAGATAAAATATTAATTTTCAACAATTGTCACATTTAAAAATTTTCTCCATCTATATTTACATAAAATAAATATTTTCCTCATCATATAAATCAATAATTAATTATTCACAAATAATATTACAAAATAACAGTACTGGCAACCAGGCCTTTCCCAGAAAAGAGGGGGCTTTCCAATAAGGATCTCTCCTTACTGGCGCGCAATTAGATGACCAAACCTCTCATTAGACAGAACTTTCTAGACATTGCCAATAATGTTATCTAATAATATTATTCCGATAATATGAATTATTGCTCCGATAATAAAAAATATTGTGTAGTGACAATTATTAAAACAACAGTAATATAAAATATCAACGCAACAATTATTGAATCAATAAAATAAAATACTGAACAGTAATTACTGTAATAATTATTGAGTAATGCCTTCTTACGTAAAAATCAATAATTGGTGCAATACCGTGTGCTACAGTGCAACAACGCGTATTACTGTATTTTAACCACCGGGTATTCCAACAGTATTAACGGTAACAACTACGCCGTTATTTATAAACAACTTGTTTTTGTCGTTTTCTTCATCCAATCGCTTTCCGTTATGGGGCCCACACAAGGCTGCGCCGTCGTACGAATATTCTCTGACAACAAGAATATTTCACGACCAAACGAATATTCCCCGACAACAATGAATATTTTATGACCACTTGCTTATTTGAAATATTTGCGCATTTTACCCATAACTAACCTCATTAATCAATTTAACCCTTACTATTTCAAAATAATAAATAGAGGAAATTTAAATTTCATTTATTAATAATTTGGGGTCTTACAACCTCCCCTCCTTATGAAATTTCGTCCTCGAAATTGACGTACGTACCTGGTGTTTCGAAAAGATGAGGATACCTCGCTTTCATTTCCGTTTTCAACTCCCAGGTCATTTCTTCAATAGCATGGTTTATCCACAAAACTTTAACTTGTGGTATAACCTTCGTGCGTAGGACATGCTCCTTCCTATCCAAGATCTTGACAGGTACCTCTTCGTACGTTAAGTCTTCGGCTATCTCGTCCGGTTCTAACTCAATAACGTGGTTTGGGTCTTTCACATATTTACGTAGCACAGATATATGAAAAACATTATGAACACGAGACATACTTGGAGGTAACGCGAGTTTATAGGCCACATTTCCTACTCGGTCAAGAATCTGAAATGGACCAATAAATCGTGGATTGAGCTTTTCTCTCTTCCCAAATCTTGTAACTCATTTCCATGGAGCCACACGTAACAATACATGATCCCCAATATCAAATTCTACGTCCTTTCGATGAAGATCCGCATAACTCTTTTGTCGATCCTGTACCGTTTGTATACGTTGTCGAATCGTTTGGATATTTTCCGTAGTCATACGTACCAACTCGGGTCCCAACAATGTTGCTTCGCCCATCTCATCCCAACATATTGGAGAGCGACACTTTCATCCATATAATGCTTCAAATGGGGCCATACCTATACTTGCCTGATAACTGTTGTTGTAGGAGAATTCCACCAATGGTAGGTACTTATCCCAACTTCCTTTGAAATCTAGGACACAAAGTATTAATAGATCTTCAAGAGTTTGAATAGTCCTCTCTGATTGCTCGTCCGTTTGGGGATGGTATACCGAACTGAACCGTAAATCCGTGCCCATAGCTTTTTGCAAGCTAACCCAAAATCTTGAAGCGAATCTTGGGTCACGATCCGAAACTATGGATACTGGCATGCCATGCAGTCTCACAATCTCATCTACGTATATACGAGCAAGACGTTCAAGGGAATAAGTCTCCCGTATCGGCAAAAAATGAGCAGACTTGGTTAATCTATCAACAATAACCCAAATAGCATTTATGCCTTGAGAAACCGTGGAAAGACCCGTAACGAAATCCATGGTAATGTGTTCCCACTTCCATTTTGGAATCTCAAGTGGTTGTAATGGACCCTTTGGCACTTGATGTTCCGCCTTTACACGTTGACAAGTTAAACACCTCGAGATAAACTTTACAATCTCTCTCTTCATATTGTTCCACCAAAATGTATGTCGAAGATCACGATACATTTTGGTACTTCCAGGATGGATTGCAAATAGTGTATTGTGTGCTTCTATCATGATCTTGTACTTCAAATCAGAATCGTTAGGAACACAAAGGCTGGAGTGGACTCGAAGTATTCCTTCTTCATCGATTCTTTTTTCTAGAATAGCACCTTCTTACACTTTCTTCTTCATACGCATCAGCTCCGGGTCTGTGGCTTGAGCAACTTTAACTTTATCGATTAAAATTGATTCTACGTGTATACTTTACATCATCGCACTCGTTCCTGTATATGATCTTCTACTCAATGCGTCAGCTACCACGTTTGCTTTTCTAGGATGGTATTGGATGGTATGATCAAAATCTTTCAACAGCTCGAGCCCACGTCGGTGTCGCATGTTAAATTATTGGAAGCTCTTCTCGCATTCCTCGGTCCATTCGAAGTTTGTATCTTTTTTAATCAGCTGAGTTAATGGAGTAGCGATTCGAGAAAATCCTTTTATGAACCTCCGATAATAACCGGCTAAGCTACGTATTTCGATTACTGACTTAGGTTGCTCTCAACTGTGACTCATATCCCAATCTTGGATATTACGTCACAATGGCACCTATCAGTTTACTACCATACGAATGTGGCATCCCCTACGGAGAGTCCGGCTTCAATGCATTCCACAAAGGAAGTCATCAGATAGAGTCTCGGTTATCAACTTCTATAGTTGGGTTTTTAACTCCTAAAGTTCAATAGGAGCCATTCGATATGAGATTAGAAATGGGTTTTGTACCAGATTCAAAGATGATACAAAATTCAATATCACGCTCTGGACGTAGGCCAAGAAATTCTTCAGGAAATACGTCAGGGATTTTACTAACAACAGAAATATCATTCAAATCTGACGTATTTTTGTTCAAGTCCATGACATGGCTAAGAAAGCTTGACATCCATTTTTCAATAAACGAATGACTTTACGGCTTGATATGAAAGAGTTTGACTTCAATGATTTGGTTGCTTGAATTCGAATAACAGGTTGCTTAGGAATATGAAAACTAACAACCTTACGAAAATAATCAATTTTGGCATGATGAGTAGTTAACCAATCAATTCTTAAAATCACATCAAAAGTAAGTATCTTTAAAGAGATAAGGTCAACATGTAATGTGATGGTGCCAACTTGGATCAAACAAGATTTATAAACAATGGATGTGATGAAAGTTTCTCCTAACGGAGTCTCCACAGATAAATCAAAGTCTAACTTCTCCGGAGTCAAGTTTAAACGTTGAGCACAAGCAGGAGAAATAAATGAATGGGTAGCACAGGAATCTAGTAAGGTATAAACTTCGCATGAATTTATGATTAGCTTACCAGTGATCACCTCGTTTGGGTTCCTCGCATGTTTACCAGTCACGACAAACGCTCTTCCAGGAACCGTTGACTTTGACTTTTCTGGGACAACTTTTTGAGTCACCACCCCCGTTGGACTTGGTTTCGCTACAGTGAAATCTCGAGCGATATGTCCTTTCTTTCTATAGTTATAACATACCTTAAACTGTTGTGGGTAGTTTGGGCTGATATGTCCTTCTTTTCTGCACTTATAGCATATGACCGGTGGTCGCTCTCCTCCCTTGGAACCAGTTGCTGCTGGTGCTGACGTCTTCGTATTGTCATTGTTGAATCTCTTCTTTTTAAAATCTCCTCCCGACTCGCTTCTTCTATTTTCATGGCCACGATTACCACCAGAGTGGTTGCCGTTCTTGTCTGTATTTTTCTTTCTCCGCTGGTTATCATTGTTCTGATGACTGCTATCACCGGTATGATCCTGGTTGTGGTCCCTCGATTGACTGTACTCGTTATCTCGCTCTAATAATTGAGCCCTGTTGACAACATCTGAATAGAGAGAAAATTTATGAGAAATGAGATATTGACGTATGCCGGGTTTCAAACCTCTCAGAAACATCCGCGTCATACGTTCCTCATTTTCCACCAAATGAGGTGCAAACCTGGACAACTCTGCAAATTTCGCCTCGTACTGGGACACCGTCATGTTATTCTGCTCCAGTCTAATAAACTCTACCTCCTTCATATGACGAATACTTTTAGGAAAGTACTTGTCATTGAATAGTTTCTGAAATGTCTCCCAAGGCATGCTGAGTGCGGCTGGATGGGTACGCTTCACAGACTCCCACCAGTAGTCTGCCTCGCCACGGAACATAAAGGTGGCGAATGGAACCTTCTGTTCCTTCGTGCATCCCAAGACATCAAATATCTTGATAATTTGCTTGACCTATGTCTCCGCCTTAATCGGATCCGGCTTTCCCCAGAATTCTGGTGGTCCCAACTCTTTGAACTGCTTGGCTGTAACCAGCTATGCGTTGCCATTATTTCTTCCTATATTTTGAACAGGAATCTCTTTCGTCTGGTTTTGCATGAATCGCAAAAAGCTTCTAAACATCTCATCGTTCATCGTCTGCTCAGTGGTGTTGTTTACAAGAGGAACATTGCCAGCCTGTTGCACGTTCTCCTCGTTGGTGAGTACAGGCGTCTCTACGGTTTCATTTACTCCACTGTTAACATTCTCAGTCGACATTCTCAAATACTGCCATAAAACAAAGGTTAATTAAACAAATTAACAAATCACATAATATCCATATATAATGATCGACCAACAAATAAGCTTAGGTAGGACACACTGGCGAAGGATTTACTCGTCTCTCCCCTCCTAGTTCTATTCCCCGATCTCCCCCAGAGATCATATCCCTAAGCTCTGATACCAACTGTGACACCCCCAAAATAGGTATACAACACCCATTTTGAGTCGCCAAAATATATGGTACAGAAAAAACTACATCTTTATTATTACAACACAAGAACTGTGAGTTTAAATATAAATATTGTCATCTAGACAATATCCATACTCAAATAAGTCCTCATTACAATTATTGATACATTAGTTCACAAAAATGGTGAGGATTACTAAAATAACTTCTAGAACCATCATTGCATACCCCGACTAGTACTCGCTACATTCTCGTCTCCTGAGAAAAATGGAACAAAAAGGAAAAGGGTGAGCTCAACTAGCCCAGTAAAGAATATTATGACTAAGATAATACAGAACAAATTATCGTTAGTCTTCAACAGGGAAAAATCTAATAGAATACAATAGACAACAAGTTTTAAATCAATATTCGCAGCGGAAAATAATAATTCATAGAAGAGTTACGTAGAGAATGAAATCTACTATTATCTATGAATTTAAAAGTCCATCATCAATATTTTATCCATGTAACATCAATCAATAATCATCTTTGCACTACAAGCCAAAGATATTCATCAGTTGGTCATGTTCATCTCAACACCTGTCCATCTTTGCACTACGGGCCAAAGATATTCATCAGAAATCATTCATCTTTGCACTACAGGCCAAAGATATTCATTAATATCATCATTTAGGACTGAGGATGATGAACAATATTTTAAAGAAAACGAATCCAGTGAAGTAAAAGAACAAATATTAGGGATTCGTATTACAGTTTATCCATATCCAAAAATACCTCATAAACAATCATAGTGGAGTAAAATTCAAGAATGATCAAAACATGGATACAATCAAAGCTAGTATCCAGAATAGATATTTTGGACGAAAAGAAAAAAAATTTTATTTTTCGGTGAATAGTAACTCGTGAATAGTAACTCGTGAATAGTAACTCATGAATAGTAACCCCGACATGAAAAGTTACAAATTTGATAAAAATTTCTAACTAATATTTCGGCATAATGATATTGAAGAAATAATATCATTTTCGAATAAAATAACATCCATTACCTCGTAAAGACAGTACTTCTAGTTGCCACACCGGATATAGGCTATGACTTGAACTTGCACCGTATAGCAACACTCAAAGTATTAAAATACTCACAAGAATACGCTCACTAGTATAGAGAGAGAAAGAGAGAGAAATCTTGTGTTTCTGGTGTGATTTTCAATTCTAACCTAAGCACCCTATTTATAGAAAAATGCTTAGAACACCAAAGCAGAAAATTTAATAAAATATTAATATATATATTAAATTTTCCTACGCCAACCTTTGTAGATCTGAATTTCAGCCATTTGCAACACATGGGGGGCCAACCAAAACAATAAAAACGTTTTTCTAACTATAAATATTTTAAACTTCCAAAAATCAATTATTCTAGAACCTCAGAACTTCAATAATTCATAATAAATAGCTCTTTTATCAGAAAATTCGAATCTCGTGTGTTTTTGTAGGAAATTCAATTCTCTACAACTTTGCAGCAGAAAGTTTTTTCAAATTCCAAACAGAAATTGACCGAAATCCACAAACGGGCGATTTTACAGTCTATAATAAATTTTCGGTCAAGAATTGTGTCTACCAACACACAAAACATGTGTTAAATATTTAATCCAACAAAAATACTCTTCCTCCTCATATACTCATATATCCCACATTTATTGTAAAAATATCACCATTAATATATTATTAAAATAATATATTTAAATGAATTATTTTATCAAAAAAAGATAAAATATTAATTTTCAACAATTGTCACATTTAAAAATTTTCTCCATCTATATCCACATAAAATCAATATTTTCCTCATCATATAAATCAATAATTAATTATTCACAAATAATATTACAGAATCACAGTACTGGCAACCAGGCCGTTCTCAGGAAAGAGGGGGCTTTCCAATAAGGATCACTCCTTACTAGCGCGCAATTAGATGACCAAACCTCTCATTAGACAGAACTTTCTAGACATTGCCAATAATGTTATCTAATAATATTATTCAGATAATATGAATTATTGCTCCGATAATAGAAAATACTGTGTAGTGACAATTATTAAAACAACAGTAATATAAAATATCAACGCAGCAATTATTGAATCAATAAAATAAAATACTGAACAGTAATTACTGTAACAATTATTGAGTAATGCCTTCTTACGTAAAAATCAATAATTGGTGTAATGCCGTGTGCTACTATGCAACAACGCGTATTACTGTATTTTAACCACCGGGTATTCCAACAGTATTAACGGTAACAACTACGCCGTTATTTATAAACAACTTGTTTTTGTCGTTTTCTTCATCCAATCGCTTTCTGTTATGGGGCCCACACAAGGCTGCGCCGTCGTACGAATATTCCCCGACAACAAGAATATTCTACGACCAAACGAATATTCCCCGACAACAATGAATATTTTATGACCACTTGCTTATTTGAAATATTTGCGCATTTTACCCATAACTAACCCCATTAATCAATTTAACCCTTACCATTTCAAAATAATAAATAGAGAAAATTTAAATTTCATTTATTAATAATTCGGGGTCTTACAACCTCCCCACCTTATGAATTTTCGTCTCGAAATTGACGTACGTACCTGGTGTTTCGAAAAGATGAGGATACCTCGCTTTCATTTCCGTTTCCAACTCCCAGGTTATTTCTTCAATAGCATTGTTTCTCCACAAAACTTTAACTTGTGGTATAACCTTCGTGCGTAGGACATGCTCCTTCCTATCCAAGATCTTGACAGGTACCTCTTCGTACGTTAAGTCTTCGGCTATCTCTTCCGGTTCTAACTCAATAACGTGGTTTTGGTCTTTCACATATTTACGTAGCACAGATATATGAAAAACATTATGAACACGGGACATACTTGGAGGTAACGCGAGTTTATAGGCCACATTTCCTACTCGGTCAAGAATCTAAAATGGACCAATAAATCGTGGATTGAGCTTTCCTCTCTTCCCAAATCTTGTATCTCCTTTACATGGAGCCACACGCAACAATACACGATCCCCAATGTCAAATTCCACGTCCTTTCGATGAAGATCCGCATAACTCTTTTGTCGATCCTGTGCCGTTTGTATACGTTGTTGAATCGTTTGGATAGCCATAACTTCCTCATACGAACTCCGATTGAGGTGATTCAAGATGATCCGGAACGAGGACGAGTAGACCTACAACTTTAGTTCTTTAAGTATTTCAATTTGAGGTCATTAGGATGGGTCAAAAGGGTCATCTTTAGGACTATTGTGTTTTCGGAGGCAATCAGAGGGCGTCGGACATGCACATATGCATGTGTAGTGCTCTTAACCATAAAAGATGATGTCCTAAGTTATAAAACATAAATATTAGTAATTATAATGATGCTTAACATTAATACATGATATATTAGATGAGTAATAGAAGCATAGTAAGCATACACAAGAGAGGCAAATCGGGCGTGTGACGATTGAACGTCGAAACGTTGTGCCAAGTGTTAATGAACTTAAAAAGTGTTTCAATTCAATTGAAATGAATATTATAAGATATGGAGTGGATTTAATATAAAGCTAATAAGTAGTCCTAGCAAGACTTAAGAACTTTAATGAACTTCGATTATGAAATATAGTGAGTCATAAGTCGAAAAGTTAACACAATCTAATTGACCATTGTGTGCTAATTAATAGGAAAGATTATGAGATGTGGAGTAGAGTTTACATTACAATTACTATGTGTTGTTATGTGACTAATATTTGATGTGTATGCTTATATAATTGCGTAGGGCACGTGAAGTGCAGATAGCTGTAAGCTGTTAAACTGTTATTGGTAAACAATAATCAAGGCAAGTCTTTCGGTTCCTATTTTCTACGTGGACTTGATGAACTGTTTTAAATTGCATGATATGTTATGCATGTTGAATCATGAAATGTTAAAGTCAATATATGATTGCATTGTTTTGGCTAAGTAATGATGATTGAGTAAGGAACTCAATCTTTATATTTGCTATGTGAATTAAAAGCATGTATGCCATGTTAATTTAATGAGATGTATATCGAGCATGTTATTATGTGTTATGTGATGCATGAAAACTGTTAGACTTTGCTGGGCTGTCGAGCTCACTCTTGCAAATAACCACTTTTGCAGGTCAAGATTTTAAGGTAAAGATATGTGGTAAGTGAGTTATAAAGATCTATATTCACGAAGATTACTTATGTTTTATGAGAAATGTATTTCATATTTTGAACGTAATATGTTGTTAAATTGTAAGTTGAGCTATCCAATGTATATGGATATTTAGTTATTATGTAAGACTTTGTATAGTCATTTTGTTGTAACGATTCATGATATAAGATTGAATCAAAGAGATGTAGTGTAAATGTTGCGATTCAGGGCAAGAAAGAAGGATATGTATAAACGTTTTAAATATTCCGCTATTTTAGTGTTTTTAATATCGTATAATGATGTAAAATTAGAGATTTAATGTATGGTTAACGACCGAAGTTGAGATTTTAAATTGTATGGATTTTGGGGTCGCTACAATTGGTATCAGAGCTGTAGGTTATAAACCTTAGGTAGGAGTACTGTAGGCTATAACCTTAGAGAAGAGAGGTGAAGATAATGAAAGAATAAGCTCAAATAGAGTTTGAATAATAAGAAGTAATTTAAGCAATTTATAAAGAGGGGATTTAAACTTGCGTGAAAGGATTCAAAGAAGAATCTCACAGAGTTATCAGGAATATGAATGTGGGGTTACCCAACTCCAATAATAAGGATGTAAGGTGATAATAAATAGACAATGTCTATAAAAAGAGAATGATAAAGAAGTTATGAATAGAGAGTTATGTTTAAGTGTGGTACAATTGTACTCTTTAATAGTTGATGTATGGTATCTGGGCTAAACGATTCCTTCATGGAGCGGAGGTATATATGAACTAGCAATTCGAAACCTAGTTTGTTGGTTATTTGTGGGAAACCACTCAGCGTACCATATTGAAACTGTTAGAGACTCGATATGTACCAAGTGTAGAAATGGACACGTATAATGAGAGTTTAGAACTTGAATGAAATTTTGAGCGATGTAAATGAAGTTAGAAATTCTTAAAGGAAGAATTGTTATATAAACAAGAAGATTCAAAGAAGAATCTTGAAGAGATATAAAGATAAAAAATGGGAGTTTCCTAACTCCAATAGCCAAGATAACGAATAATGTCGTAAATGATGAAAAAGAGAAAGAATGAGGATCGTAAAACAAAACGATCACGAGTTAACAAAAGAATTTTAAGAGAGATAATTATAGAATAAGGTCACGACGTGATCTGTTTAAGTTATAAAAGAAAGATGGTCTATAATGTTTGAATGATTATAGCTTAATGCTATGAAGATGGTGTACTATAAAATAGTACGAGATAACTCATGAGAAGTTATACATGATGTGATATGAGAAATTCATATCGAGCAAAGAGCAAGTTAAAAGAAAGATAGAGTTAGGTGGGATTTCAATTGAGGACTCCTGTGATGGCTGAGTTGTAAAATCTTTGTATGGGCGAGGGTTTTGTGCTTGCACTTAGTTTATCACAATGATAATCATTGGAATGTTTGTGTCGCACTATTTGCTATATGCATGTTGAGAAGGTGATTCTTTTCTCATGTGTATAACAGATAGGTAGAGTATAGTTAAGGAATATTATAAGGTTAAGTGCGAGTTCTTAAAACTCGTACTTATGATAGGTTCGTGACTCATAATTATATGGTATATTTTTGAACCCCTCAGCGAATGGACACCTATGGTCTGACTAGGATAAGTTCTTAAACTCATATGATTGTGGCAAGTTCCTGAACTCATAACCTGTGGTAAGTTTGATGAACTGGGTATAGATAAGTGTGATTAGAGTATTGAGGATGATAGGAATAGATAAACCTATTAAGCAATGGATCAGTATAGAAAGTGGAGTTGATGGTGGAAGCATAGGTATTCTAAATCTACTAGCTATGCTAGACTTTCGAAATTTATTGACTTCGTGCTGATGTTTACACTTTTATTTACTTGAAAAATATTGTATCAAATGATGGAACCAATGAGTTTTAACAACAATACTATTATTCGTATGTCTATGCTAATTACTTCGGCTAGACAAAAATAATTTGCAATATATCAAAATGTATTTTATATCATTAATGCATCATGTAACCTGGTGCAAAGATGATAAAAACGATGGAGTCATCAATGCAGTATTACCTAGTGTTGGAGGTGATCTAAGGATCGTCAGCCCACTATGGTATGATGTAGTATGATAAAGTCACCAAATGACGGAATCCTCAATGAACTGTAAATACAGTGCGGTATCATGACGTCATAAAAAGATTTTTGAGATTTCTTTAAGATATGAGAATACATATGTATGTATGTATATGTATATTTCGGTTAATGTCCGAGTTATTGTAGAGGTCTATGCTATTTGATTCAGCTAGACAAATATTGAAAGATGTTCATGAAATTCAAGAGTTTCTTGAGAAGTTATGCCAAACCAAATTGTTTTGGTGCAGATTCAGATGTTGAAAAGCTGAGATGAACAACCCTATTATTAGGGGTTACGCTTAGTTTATACTTTGTGCTGAAATGTTTGTGCACAATACATGTACGAAGGATTGATCCCCTAAGTACCTTGAAGTCATTATAGTCGTATGACTATAAAAGTTAAAGTTGAAAGATTACTTATAACTGTGGACAAGGTTCGTGGTCATTAGACCCTCAGTTGAATGCTTGCACTCTAAATTCTGAGATAAACAACTCTTTTATTAGAGGTTACGCTTAGTTTATACTTTGTGCTGAAATGTTTGTGCACAATACATGTACAATAGGTTAATCACCTAGAGTACTTGCGGAGGGTGTTTTCAGTCTTTGTGATTGATAAACATTCTGCCAAAGAGGGATAAAAGTGTGAAGAACCGGGGGTGAAGCACTATTAACCCTAGAGAATAGAGTTTATGGTCTTGTGACCCTCAGCATGATTTGGAATCTTTTATATTCCTGAGTTATTCATATTACTTCCTAATTATTGAACAATTGTGAAAGATTCTTGTTATTCTGCAAGATGGAAGTGAAAAAGGAAAATATTCCTTAGAAAGAAGCAAGTCGTATAATGCGACGCTGAATGATGAGTATGTTGAATAAGTGAGAAAAGATATTTTGAAGTGAGAAGTAGATGAGTTATCAAAGAATAATGTGAAACTTTTAATAGAAAAGTTAATAATTGTAGAATGATCTTTGTGGAAAGAAAGTGGTTATAGAAACCAATGAATGAATGAAGTAGTGATGTAAAATCTACTTTGATAGAAAGAATGAATAAAAATTAATAAATAAAATTTTGAGGACGAAATTCTTAGAAGAAAGGGTGAATGTAATATCCCAAGTGTTTATGATAGCGATTTCTGAGTGTTTATGATAACGATCCTTAGAAAAGGAAAAGAATGGGTTAAAAGATATATAATATTCAGAATATAATTGAGTAAGTTATGAAATGAAACCTAAAATTTGTTAGGTAATGAATGTAGTAGGAAATATAAAATCTATATTTAGAAAAAATGATGAAAGATTTCTCTGAGTTAATTGTTTAATTTCTGTCTTCGATTCTGGGGACAGAATCTTTGTAAGTAGGGAAGATTGTAACGAATGAGTGGTTTGAGTTGTGATTCTGAGGACAGAATCCTTATAAGGAGGGAATGATGTAACAATCCAGATTGTAATTACAATATTTAAATATTTAATGAATTATATAAATATTTAATGGATGTGTTTATCGTTGAATAAGTATTTGTTTAATTGATTTGATGTGATTTGATTATTTATTTGTTTAATAAATAATTATTGAGTTAGTATTCTAATTTAATTTAATAATTAAGTTAGAGAGTTATAATGATTAAATAAATTATTATATTATGCAATGAATTATTATTAGAATTAATTAAATTAAGTATAAAAATTTAATTAGATAGAAGTGTGACAAATAACTATATTATAAGTGGTTATTAAAATAAATTAAAGTAGTTTTAATTTATTTTGCCAAACAAGGCTTAAGTTTATTAAGTCTCTCAGTTTTAAATTGTTTTGCCAAACAAAGCCTTATGACTTTTGTTTTTTTTAATTTTGAATTAATAATAAAATAAATTAAATAAATAACATATATTTATAATGGATATACGTTTATTATAGTGTAACTGATATATTTTGTATTGGAATTAAGGCCATATCGGTTTCTTTTATTTTATGTATACTTGAGTTATCAGTTTTATTATTTGCTATCCTGAGGAAGAGAGAGTACAAAGAACTTGAGAGAGAATAGAGGGAGAAGCTGAGAGAAAGTCTAAGAATTTCAAATAATTTATGTGGTGTCTAACAAGTATTTTTTTAAGCAAGAAAAGATATATGGCTATAACTTTAATATATGTAAGTATATATGTTCTACGTCATTATGCCTAATTAAGTCTCTGTGTTCTTCACTTATGTATAAATTTTTTACAAAAGTTGTATGTAAACCATGTTTTAGAATTGGTTATGATGTTACATGTATTTGTAAAGATAATTGTTATACCTAGCATATATATATATATATATATATATATATATATATATATATATATTTATATATATGACTGTATGCTAATTACGATCAAAAGAAAGAAAAGAGTTTTTACAGTAAAAACATATGAGTATGAACATGCTTTGTAGGATAACAAAATTAGTAATTGATTGTATTCTAATTGTAGAATTGAAAGTCGGGTATGTTAATTGGGTATGAACTACAGAGAATTGTAGTTTAAAAGTAATCAAATTGGTGGTTATTAGAGATTACAGTGTTCACTGTGTTTAACAAATGGCAAACATGGAGTTTTGTTTTAAAATAAGGTTTTCAAGTAATTTAGTTTTCTATGATTATTGTTTAGTAATTTAAACTAGTATATGCATGTTGAGTAGTATATATTTGTGTAATTTATATAAGTTATACATGTTAATTGGGGTTAATTGCTGTTAAAAATAAAGACAGTAGCTTTGTTATGTTCTTCGTGGTTGGGTTCTGCAAGTTTCGCCGCCCCAGTGCCAAAATTTGAGCCCCAGCGCCAAAATTTGAGCCCCAGCGCAAAAAATCGCGCCCCGGTGCCAAAATTCACGCCCCGGCGCTGAAATTCGTGCCCCAACGCCAATCTCGCGCCCCGGCATCACTGTATAGCCTAGTCCTCGCGCCCCAGCGCCGGATTTGTAGTCTGACTTGGACAGTTTTGACCTCCTGTAATAAAATAGCCATAACTTCCTCATACGAACTCCGATTGAGGTGATTCAAGATGATCCGGAACGAGGACGAGTAGACCTACAACTTTAGTTCTTTAAGTATTTCAATTTGAGGTCATTAGGATGGGTTAAAATGGTAATCGTTAGGACTATTATGTTTTCGGAGGCAATCGGAGGGCGTCGGACATGCACATATGCATGTATAGTGCTCTTGACCATAAAAGATGATGTCCTAAGTTATAAAACATGAATATTAGTAATTATAATGATGCTTAACATTAATACATGATGTATTAGATGAGTTATAGAAGCATAGTAAGCATACACAAGAGAGGCAAATCGGGCGTGCGACGATTGAACGTCGAAACTTCGTGCCAAGTGTTAATGAACTTAAAAAGTGTTTCAATTCAATTGAAATGAATATTATAAGATATGGAGTGGATTTAATATAAAGCTAATAAGTAGTCCTAGCAAGACTTAAGCACTTGAATGAACTTCGATTATGAAATATAGTGAGTCATAAGTCGAAAAGTTAACACAATCTAATTGACCATTGTGTGCTAATTAATAGGAAAGATTATGAGATGTGGAGTAGAGTTTACATTACAATTACTATGTATTGTTATGTGACTAATATTTGATGTGTATGATTATATAATTGCGTAGGGCACGTGAAGTGCAGATAGTTGTAAGCTGTTAAACTGTTATTGGTAAACAACGATCAAGGCAAGTCTTTCGGTTCCTATTTTGTACGTGGACTTGATGAATTGTTTTAAATTGCATGATATGTTATCCATGTTGAATCATGAAATGTTAAAGTCAATATATGACTGCATTGTTTTGGCTAAGTAATGATGATTGAGTAAGGAACTCAATCTTTATATTTGCTATGTGAATTAAAAGAATGTATGCCATGTTACTTTAATGAGATGTATATCGAGCATGTTATTATGTGTTATGTGATGCATGAAAACTGTTAGACTTTGCTGGGCTGTCGAGCTCACTCTTGCAAATAACCACTTTTGCAGGTCAAGATTTTAAGGTAAAGATATGTGCTAAGTGAGTTATAGAGATCTATATTCACGAAGATTACTTATGTTTTATGAGAAATGTATTTCATATTTTGAACGTAATATGTTGTTAAATTGTAAGTTGAGCTATCCAATGTATATGGATATTTAGTTATGATGTAAGACTTTGTATAGTCATTTTGTTGTAACGATTCATGATATAAGATTGAATCAAAGAGATGTAGTGTAAAGGTTGCGATTCAGGGCAAGAAAGAAGGATATGTATAAACGTTTTAAATATTCTGCTATTTTAGTGTTTTTAATATCGAATAATGATGTAAAATTAGAGATTTAATGTATGGTTAACAACCGAAGTTGAGATTTTAAATTGTATGGATTTTGGGGTCGTTATAGAACCGTAGTACAATTTGTGGCGCCGCAGTGCCATGTACAGTAAGAAAATTTTCTGGAGTGTGGCGCCGTAGCGCGGCCCATTAAGTAAGGACTCGCGCCGCAGCGCCAGTCTCAGAACAAAGATAGTAATGAATGTTTCTAAGTACACAGAAAGGAAAGCTAATTGTTTTGAAAGTAAACACAACTTAAAAAATGTAATGTAACTTTGTTTAAACTTTGTTAAACCTTAAGGATGTTGTATAAAAGTTGAGATAACTTAGTCGAATATAAATGCAAGGATAATGATAAACCGGAAAGAATAATAACTGAATCTAATACACAATTAGATTGAGAAGAAGGGTAAGATATAGTCATATACATGCTTGATTATATGTGACCTAATGTAAGGCATTATGTGATCATGTATTGTAGAGATTTGAAAGACTTAAACATAAAGTCAATTTACGGTAGTAGACGCTAAAGGAAAGTATTCTCACTCTTGTCTCAGTTCAATCTGAACAAGTTTTTAAGGTTCATGTATTCTTTCGTATGAATTAAGGTATGTTGAAGTTAAAGCCAATCCCTTGGGTAGACTTGGTAATTCAGTCATCTATTATCAAATGTTGTTGTCTTTTGTCAACTACTCAATATGGTTTTCAAAAGAAGACTGAAATGTTAAACAAATGTTTTGTCGGTAAAACGACAGGCACGTGAGGTTGCCAAATGATTAAACGTACATACATTTAATGGATGTAGTGTTGATCAACATAGAGTACAATAGGCTGATCACCTAGAAGTGCTCGTAAGTAATATTGGGCTTACGAAATTCGTTCCGGATTGTCTTTTTTCCAAGAAAGAATGAATACTCGAGGTCTTTGACCGGAGTGAATGTTTTACTAAATATTGTTATTATTGTAAAACATTTTGAAAGAAACGTAAAGTGCTATTTTGAATTATCAATAGTGCTTCATAACTATTGTTCAGTTATTGAAGATATACGATTCATACGTGTCAAGCATGTTGTTATTGAATTGTTATACTTGCTGAGCTAGTTATGCTCACTCTTGCTTGAACCATATGAATGCAGCTAAGACTGAACGTCCTGAAGGATCGAAAAAGAATAAAGGAAAAGCTAAGACAGATTGTTAAGCTGTCTTGTAATAGAATAGGTCTAATGTTGTAATGTAACTGATATTATGACAAAGAACCTTTGTAATGAGTATAGAACCTGGAAAATGTAAATATTACTTTAAATATATAGAAGATATATTCGTTCTTTTAGACTTTTCAATTGAATGAATGTATGAATGTTTGTACAGTATAGCACCATCTGTCGGGTTTGAAGATACCCGAATTTGGGGGCGCTACAAGTTGGTATCAAAGCCTATGTTATAAAACTTAAGGGGAAAAATAGAACCTTAAGACATAACCTTAAGAAAGAATAAAGAAATAAAAGATGGAAAGTATCCCTATAAAAATGCATTATATTATGTTATGTGTTTCTATTATTTTACTGACGTGTACTAATCAAACTATATTATTTTATTATAGATGTCAGGAGAAAATGATATGTATAGAGACATACAGGTAGTGAGCGAGGATTCGGTTAATCGGGTAGAGATACTACCAAATCCTGTAGCCGTAGAACCAGAGGTGGTGACAATCGAGTCTGGAGACTCAGACGATTTAGACTACATGTCAATATTTGATGGCATGCTAGAGGAGAAGGTGGACGTGATGTCCTTTGATTAGGTTCCACCTACAGAGGAATTATCTACGGGGGAATCAATGAAGGCATTGTTTATGTCAGTATTGGATAGAAATATCCATTACTGCCAAGAGGTTAAGGAGTTGAAATAGGAACTCCAAGCTGTCCGTGAGGACAAGACTAGCATGGAGGGAATGTGGGAAGAGGAGCACGATGATAGAATTCTAGCTAAGGACAAGGTCGGAGAGCTGAAATACGAAGTCTTTGAGCTCAAGCAGGAGCTAAAGACTAAACAGCAGAAGTTGGAGAGGATGCCCTATATACATAGGAGTTCTCATGTGGATTTCCAGCAGCAGGTAGCTGGGTATCCGATAGAAGCAGGACAGACCTGACATACTATCAGTAGAGATGTTATTGCCGGTCTAGCCAGCAAAGATTTTGAAAATGCCCTAAGGCAGATGTAACCTAGCAATAGCTAGAGTAGCTTAGATATGTAAATATTATGTATCTAGTAGTGACGTAAAACCCTCTTTTGTATAACAAAGGGTAGTCTTTTGTAAAATCCCAATTTTTGGAAAGTAATTGCTGGATGGTAATGTAATCAGTTAAGGATGAGTAATGTAAACAATGTAGTGTTATACTACAAGTTATGAATCAATATAAGTCTTTTTATGGAATATAATGAGTAATGAGTATGAGTTATTGTTGTATTACAAATAATAACAAACCAATAAGAATAAAGTAATAATGATGTGTTGTTTTCTTAACAGCAAAATGTCGCCAAGAAGGAGACAACGAAATCAAGGCACTAATGTTAACCAACTGGAGGGTGGTCCAATATTCCAATGCAGGAGTTCGTTAATCTTTTAACGACTGCATTTAATAGAATAGGGGCTAATGTACCTGTGATTCCGGGAGTAGTACGAGCTACTACTTTTAAGGATTTTAAAAGTGTAGGTCCGTCGGAGTTCAAAGGAACTACGGACCCTATAGAAGCCCAGACTTGGGTAAAAGAAATCGAGAAAGCATTTGTAATAGAAAATGTTGAGGAGGGTCAAAAGGTTGCCTTTACAACCTATTTGATGAAAGGAGAGGCCAACTTCTGGTGGGAGGCAAACCAGACTAGGGCCGATATAGGAAATCTAACGTGGGAGAGGTTTAAGGAGATTTTCTTCGAGAACTATTTTTCCACGAGTATGCAAGGGAGGATGGAAATGAGATTTCTTGAATTGAAACAAGGGGATATGACAGTTCCCCAGTATGCCGCCAAGTTTAATGAACTGGCACGATTTTCTCCACATCAAGTGGACACTGAAGTGAGAAAGGCTAGAAGGTTCGAGCAGGGCTTGAAACCCTGGCTCTATAGCCGAATTTTTGTGTTCCAAAGTACTTCCTTTGGAACCATATTAGAAAAGGCAATAATTGTCGAAGGTGGGAATGAGGCTCTCAGCCAGTACCACAAGGATAAGAAAAATAAGGGCAAGGTTGATGGAGGAATCAAGACCGAGGGAGCCAGTGGAAGTGGCAACGGTCAAAAGAGGAAGGGCTTTAACTCTGGGAATACCGGAGCAAAACAAGGGGATTCTAAGAGGAGGATGGAGGCCTGTAAAACCTGCGGGAAGACTCACTTAGGAGTCTGTCTCAAAGGAAAGGCAGTATGTTATAATTGTGGACAGGAAGGGCACATTTCACCTAACTGTCCAAATTCGAAGAAAAATCACGGATGTTTTGTATGTGGATCAACTGACCACATAGCGAAGAACTGTCCAAAGAAGGGGACAGAAGGAAATAAGGGGACTAATAGCAGTAAGTTGACTATTAGTGGTCCAGCTCAGCCAAGTAAATCAATGCCTCGCACTTTTAATATGACAGTCCAAGATGCTGTGGCATCAGGGGGATGTAGTTGCAGGTATTATTCCGATCAATAACATAAATGTATATGTGCTATTTGATTCGGGTGCTACTTGTTCGTTTATAGCATGTGATTTTGCTAGACGACTAGAATTATTTTCCGAAAAATTGCCTATACCTTTGAACATTAAGGTAGCAAACGAAGAGATAATTCCTGTTGAAGATATTCATAGGAGTTGTTGCGTAGATGTATGTGGTTGTAAGTTATCAGTAGATTTAATACCGATAAAGTTAGGAGAATTCGACGTAATTCTCGGAATGGATTGGTTAATTAATCATGGAGCAAGTATAGATTGCCAAAAGAAGTGTGTGAGCATCAGGACGTTGAAGCAACCTCCTGTAGTATTTTATGGTAATAAATCGCCAGGACGTTCGTGTTGACTTACGATGACACAAACTAGAAAGCTTTTAAGGAAGGGATGTGTAGGTTATCTATGCCATGTTGTTGATACCCAGAGAATGGGAGCAACCATGGAACAAATACCTATAGTAAATGAGTTCATGGATGTATTTCTAAGTGAGTTACCGGGGTTACCGCCGGATAGGGAGATCAAATTTGTGATAGACGTTGTGCCAGGAGTGACACCAGTCTCAAGGGCACCGTACCGTATGGCGCCTGTGGAAATGAAAGAACTAATGGTTTAGCTACAGGAACTATTGGACAGAAAGTACATTCAACCAAGTGTTTCTCCGTGGGGGGCACCAGTTGTTTGTCAAGAAGAAAGACGGATCGTTGAGACTTTGTATCGACTATCGAGAGTTGAACAAGTTAATGATAAAGAATAAATACCCATTACCTAGGATCGATGATCTCTTTGATCAATTGAAAGGGGCAAAGTATTTTTCTAAAATAGATTTGCGGATGGGGTATCATCAGTTGAAGGTTAGGAAGGAAGATGTACCAAAGACGGCATTCAGGACTCGTTATGGTCATTATGAGTTTCTGGTGATGTCATTTGGGTTGACGAATGCACCAACTGCATTTATGGATATGATGAACAGAGTGTTCAAACCATATTTGGACAAGTTTGTCGTTGTGTTTATCGATGATATTCTAGTCTATTCTAAGACGCTAGAAGATCATGATGAACACTTAAGATTAGTATTGGAGACACTAAGGAAAGAGAAGTTATATGCGAAATTCACCAAATGTGAATTTTGGCTGGAAAATGTGCAGTTTTTAGGTCATGTCATTGAACAAGAGGGGATTTCAGTAGATCCAGCGAAGGTAGAAGCAGTGATGAATTGGGAACAGCCAAAAACGCTGACTGAGGTGCGGGGTTTCCTAGGGTTAGCAGGGTACTATCGCAGATTTATCCAAGATTTTTTGAAGATAGCTTCCCCGTTAACTAATTTAATAAGGAAAACGGTGAAATACGTATGGACGGATAAATGTGAAGACAGTTTTCAAGAACTAAAGAAAAGATTAAGTGAAGCGCCTGTTTTGTCATTGCCAGATGACACAGGAAATTTTGTAGTGTATAGTGATGCTTCGCATAGGGGACTTGGTTGTGTGCTTATGCAGCATGGCAAAGTCATTACGTATGCGTCACGACAGTTGAAGGATTATGAGAAAGTTTATCCTACTCATGATCTGGAACTGGTCGCAGTAGTGTTTGCCCTAAAGATATGGAGACATTATCTTTATGGGGAAAAATATGAGATATACACGGACCATAAGAGTCTAAAATATATCTTCACTCAGAAGGAGTTGAATATGAGGCAGAGAAGATGGCTAGAGTTGATAAATGATTATGATTGTGAAATCCTATATCACCCTAGAAAGGCCAATGTAGTTGCCGATGCCTTAAGTCGGAAGGGTCAGGAAAAGTTGTCTATGTTGATGGCTCAAGATGAGTTAATAACATAGATGGCTAGTATGGAAATAGAAGTAAAAATGCCAAGTGATTCGGAGCAGATACTCTTTCAGACGGAGATGCAATCTACCATCATAGAAAGAGTCAGGGAGGTACAACTCAAGACTGAGGAGTGTAACCAAATGAAGAAGCGGTTATCCGAGAAGGAAGATACTAAGTATAGTCTTGATAATGAGGGATTATTAAGATTTGAAGGAAAAATTTGGGTTCCGAATGAGACGAAATTAAAGGAGCAAGTGTTACAAGAAGCTCATAGTTCGAGGTACTCGATACATCCTGGTAGCACTAAGATGTATCAAGACCTTCGACAGAGTTTTTGGTGGCCAAACATGAAGAGAGAAATAGCAGAGTATGTGAGTAGGTGCTTGACTTGTCAAAAAGTTAAGGCCGAACATCAACAACCCAGTGGCTTATTACCGTCATTGGAGATTCCAGAATGGAAGTGGGAGCATATTACGATGGATTTCGTGGTGGGACTTCCGACGACAAATAAAGGGTACGATGCAATTTGGGTAATAGTGGACCGGTTGACGAAGTCGGCTCACTTTTTGCCAATCAAGGTCAAGTATAACTTAGACCAATTAGCTAAACTTTATGTTAAGGAAATCATTTCCAGACATGGAGTACCGGTATCGATTGTATCTGATCGTGATCCACGATTCAGATCGAACTTTTGGAGGAGTTTGCAAGAACAGTTGGGAACACAGCTAAAGTTAAGCACAATATATCATCCTAAGACTGATGGGTAGAGCGAGAGAACAATTCAGACGTTAGAAGACATGTTGAGGTCTTGCGTCATGGATTTCAAGGGTAGTTGGGATGATCATCTACCGCTAGTAGAATTTGCGTATAACAACAGTTATCATGCAAGCATAGGTATGCCGCCTTATGAAGCTCTGTATGGAAGAAAGTACAGGACACCGTTGTGTTGGGATGAGGTGGGAGAATGCCGTATGCTAGGACCAGAATTGGTGCAGCAGACATCGGATGTGGTAAAGTTAATTCGAATGCGTCTCGTCACAGCTCAGGACATACAGAAGAAGTATGCAGACTCACATAGACTAAGTCGAGAGTTTGAGGTGGGCTTGTATGTGTTTCTAAAGGTATCTCCTTGGAAAGGAAAGATACGTTTTGGAAAGAAAGAAAAGTTAAGTCCAAGGTTTATAAGACCTTTTGAAGTATTAAAACGGGTGGGAGCGGTAGCTTATATGATAGCATTACCTCCAGACCTAGAACGTATACATAACGTGTTTCACGTATTGGTATTACATCCATATAAGCCGGACTATAAGCATGTAATCGAGTATGAGCCGATTCATATCGAGAAGGACTTAACATATGAGGAATCGCCGATACAAATCATTGATAGAAAGGAACAAGTTCTGAGGAACAAGGTAATACCATCAGTAAAGGTATTATGGAAGAACCACGATGCTGAGGAAGCAACGTGGGAGCTAGAAGAACAGATGAAGAAAAATTTTTCCCATCTATTTGGTTAGAGTAAGACGAGATTCTGAGGACAGAATCTTTATAAGGGGGGAAGAATGTAACGACTGAGAAATTCGGATCTTATTGTAAAATGATTTTATTAAATTAAATAATAATAAAATCTTATTCTATGTGTTATCAAGATGGTTGTCATTATATAACCTATTGATGTTAGAATGTCGTAGTATTTGAGCTACGTGGATGAATTAAAGTGTTTGAATTTCCAAGACGAAAATAAAAGTTTTCTGAGAAATTTTCCGGAAAAACACTATTCATCAGGATTTGCTCGGGATATAATTTTGAATTTCCGAGAAATACGTAATGATGGAATAACAAGGTAAGATGGATTATGTAATAAAAATCTAATTATGGAAAATGTAATATTTCGCTTGTGGACTTAATTTATAAACGTTAAGGAAGTCGAAATAGTAATGAATAAGTAATAATGGTATGATACTTAGGTATTGTACAAAGTAATGAAAAGAGTATAATACGAAGTATTATACGAGTTAGTATGAAGAATGAATTGTCATATATAAATTCTATATGAATTGGAATACGAAAATAATACATAAATTATATGTACTAGATAATGTTAATGGACTTGGAAGATTGATTAACAATTATTAAAGTCCAAGTAAATTAAATGTTAATGCCCAATTATTGGTTAATAAACAAGTTAGTATTTGTTAATGTAAAGTCCAAGGATTTATTTAATCCAAGCCCAAGCTAGAATCCGTGAGTGGTATGACCCATGGGGCAAACCATATTTATATGGTTAGTATGGTGACCAAGTTAATGTGGTGACCAAGACTTAGGAGTAATGGCCAAGCAAAAGATAAGTGTTGTGCTAGCCAAGTAATGAATAGTAAGGAGGTGGCTTAAGGAGGTGGGTTGATTTAATGACTAAACTACCCTAGCTTTGCAAATTCTATAAATAGAGGAAGCTTGCAAGCCATTTGTTAGTTGTTCAAATAATCCAAACATTACAAAGTGCTTAAGTGTTAGAGAGAATAAGTTATAAATAAGTTACTTCCATAAGTAAGAAGAAGAAGAAGAAGCTACTTACCAAGACTTCAAAAGTAAGACTTCTTCTCCATTATTTTCTATCTTTACCATGATAGGTTAATAAGAAAAGTTTGGATTAAGGAACATGAATGTTAAAAAGTAAGAAGAATGAGTAAGCAATGAACTTAAGTCACATAAGTTGGTGATAAGTCATTTAAGTTAACATAAGTTATAAACTTATGTGAAAGTATTATGAACTTGTAATGAGTTTAGTAAGAGATGTGATATGGATGTAAAAGAACTTGTATGATTATATATATCATGAATACATAAGTAAAAGTTATATGTTGAGAACATATAAGGTATGATGATTAAGAAACTTTAATTGTCATAAGTCATGAACAATGAAATATTAAGTAGTTTATAATTTGACAAGTTATAAGCTCATGAAGAAATAAGTCTAAAATCCAATAATTAGAATAAGTTGTTGTAATAAGTAGGTTGAGATGTTCACATGATGAATGGAATTCATTGGAAATGTGGAACAAATCATAAGAATGAAGATTTGCCAGAAATTGCACAATTGGACGATAATCGTCGAATTCGTGAAATTCTCGGAATAGAAGTCAAATTTTGTGTTTGAACTCGGAACCGTTGTTTTCCAATGGAGATAAGTCATATTTGGCATTTAAGAGTTGTGGACTCAAAAATGACCGGATTCCGACTTAGAACGAAGAAACGAGCGTAGAACGTTCACGAACGTTTATCGTTTTCGTTAAAAAATGAACCAATAGGCGAATTTTTAGCAAACAAAGTCAAATAGATAAAATTCTTGCATGAATGCGTAGATTACGTAATTTGTGAATCGTAGGCTTTTGAACGAGCCAATTCGGACTTCTAACGAAGAAGTTATGCGTCCGGGAAGTTCACAAAATTTAAAAACTAAAATTGTTTTCTGGTGCACAGAGTTGGCGTCGCGGCGCCAAACCTAGGCTAAATGAGTCACGCCGCAGCGCGTAACAGTAGCCGAGCACACTACAATAGTTTGCCACAGCGTGAACTGTAGTACAATTTGTGGATCCGGAGCGCCATGTACAGTAAGAAAATTTTCTAGAGTGTG
Source organism: Panax notoginseng (assembly GCA_016801055.1). Classification (NCBI taxonomy): domain Eukaryota; kingdom Viridiplantae; phylum Streptophyta; class Magnoliopsida; order Apiales; family Araliaceae; genus Panax; species Panax notoginseng. Next base: position 104,704,258 of record CM029020.1, read on the forward strand.
GCGCCGCAGCGCGGCCCATTAAGTAAGGACTCACGCCGCAGCGCCAATCTCAGAACAAAGATAGTAATGAATGTTTCTAAGTACACAGAAAGGAAAGCTAATTGTTTTGAAAGTAAACACAACTTAAGGAATGTAATGTAACTTTGTTTAAACTTTGTTAAACCTTAAGGATGTTGTATAAAAGTTGAGATAACTTAGTCGAATATAAATGCAAGGATAATGATAAACCGGAAGGAATAATAACTGAATCTAATACACAATTAGATTGAGAAGAAGGGTAAGATATAGTCATATACATGCTTGATTATATGTGACCTAATGTAAGGCATTATGTTATCATGTATTGTAGAGATTTGAAAGACTTAAACATAAAGTCAATTTACGGTAGTAGACGCTAAAGGAAAGTATTCTCACTCTTGTCTCAGTTCAATCTGAACAAGTTTTTAAGGTTCATGTATTCTTTCGCATGAATTAAGGTATGTTGAAGTTAAAGCCAATCCCTTGGGTAGACTTGGTAATTCATTCATCTATTATCAAATGTTGTTGTCTTTTGTCAACTACTCAATATGGTTTTCAAAAGAAGACTAAAATGTTAAACAAATGTTTTGTCGGTAAAACGACAGGCACGTGAGGTTTCCAAATGATTAAACGTACATACATTTAATGGATGTAGTGTTGATCAACATAGAGTACAATAGGCTGATCACCTAGAAGTGCTCGTAAGTAATATCGGGCTTACGAAATTCGTTCCGGATTGTCTTTTTTCCAAGAAAGAATGAATACTCGAGGTCTTTGACCGGAGTGAATGTTTTACTAAATATTGTAATTATTGTAAAACATTTTGAAAGAAAGGTAAAGTGCTATTTTGAATTATCAATAGTACTTCATAACTATTGTTCAGTTATTGAAGATATACGATTCATACGTGTCAAGCATGTTGTTATTGAATTGTTATACTTGCTGAGCTAGTTATGCTCACTTTTGCTTGAACCATATGAATGCAGCTAAGACTGAACGTCCTGAAGGATCGAAAAAGAATAAAGGAAAAGCTAAGGTAGATTGTTAAGCTGTCTTGTAATAGAATAGGTCTAATGTTGTAATGTAACTGATATTATGACAAAGAACATTTGTAATGAGTATAGAACCTGGGAAATGTAAATATTACTTTAAATATATAGAAGTTATATTCGTTCTTTTAGACTTTTCAATTGAATGAATGTATGAATGTTTGTACAGTATAGCACCATCTGTCGGGTTTGAAGATACCCAGATTTAGGGGCGCTACATCTGTAAAATCGAAATTCGTTAGGGTCTGGGAGCTTGATTAAGCGGAGGGAAGGTGTTAGGAACCCCTGACATCCGTGATAACACGGTTTCCGCTAGTTTTTAATTTAAACTTTTTTCTAAATGTGTGTGTGTATAGGTCAATGTGCAATTGTCTGGAAGTAGTGATATGTCTCGTTTGCACCTATATACAAAGGATTTGAATTATTTATAAAAAATCAATTTTAACGAGACATGTCAGTGGTGTTTTGTTAAAAAGGTTTTTCAAACCCTTGTAATCAATAGTAATTGAGGCATTTGATACTTTCATTTTTATTAATGTTCGGCTTGATTGATTTTATTTTCGATATGTGAAGCATCTTCGAGAAAATACGATGCATAGCAGTGCCAAACTCCTTGTGGGCATGAGAGCCATCTAAGGAAATTCAGACGCCATGAATAATTTACAAGCTGGATGCAGCTGAAAATGTCCATCACGGGAACCGAATCTAAATTCAGGAACTGAATATGTGATCACATGATTCATAGGCTCACAAGATAAAGCAATATGTACAACAGCTAGAAAACGAACTAGATTTGAGTAAATATGAGCTTTCCAGCTTCAACGGTTACAGTTTAGTCACCGTGAACCAGTTAAAGTGAGAAATAGCCAGATTTAGGCAAATCTAAGCTACGGGTTGATAAACAGTTATATATATAAGCAATAAACGCCATGGATCGATGATCTGAGAATACACACACAACACGACTCTCAACCTGAATAAATATGTGTCGATGGAAGTGAAAAAAGCTTAAAAATCTGAGATGTTTTATAGTGGGCTGCCAAGAAGACTTCAGATAGCTTTTGATGAATGAATACTCGGTTTCCACTGGTTAAATTTTAGTATATAGCAAAATACGAGCTCACAAGTGTTTGGAAAAAGAAAGCTCTCAGTTTAAAGTGTGTATAGAGTAAAATGGACATGACTTCTTTGCCTTTTTTCTCCTTAAAATGGCCACACTATGCCCTCTATTTATAGAGGGGGGAGCCGCGGGTCCACCTGCGGCTGCCTGGGGTCCCCGTGCTCTGCGAGTCCCACCGTCTCGAAGTACGTGCACTCATGCAATGCGTTGTTCGCTTAAACATTCATAACTTTCAATCCGGGCATCCGATTGAGGCGTGTTATACCTTTTCAGAATGTTGTTATCGAGATCTACACAATGACATGGGATAAAAGGTTGTACGAAGCCGAAAAGATGGGTCCATGACCAGATCTTTAAGTCTTCAAATTCTATCCGGTGTGCTGTCTTGTGTAGTAATCACTCGGGATTTTGAGTTATGGTTCTTGTGGGACACTTCTGTGTAGAATTTGGGAATGTTGTTGAGACGATGTGAATGTAGTATCGAGGTGGCAAACGATGATTTTTCCCCTTATCGGGGTTATCTCGGACTCTAGACTGATGTAGCAGTCATTGCTCAGGGTTATCTCTGAGATTGGGCTGCTGTGAGAACTGAACGTCCTCAGGGTTGTCTCTGAGGTGTGATTGACCTCCCAGGGTTATCTTCAGGGTTGGAACTAAGTGCCTCGGGGCTGTCTCCGAGGTTAAAACTTACTTTTTCGGGGTTATCTCTGGAATTAGAACTGCATTCCTCGGGGTTGTCTCCGAGGTTTGGAACTGAGTATCCCGGTGTTGTCTCGGGGATTGAGCTGATTTGACTTCCAGGGTTATCTCCGGAGATGATTTTACCTTCCTGCAAGCTTAGTAACAGGAATGAAAATTTCGAGTGTCTACAGATGCCCCTCTTTATCATATTCATGCGATGTAATGGCACAGATAGGATAAAGAATACTAGACACTTGAAATGTGACAAGATAATCATGATGCAATATAATGCAGCATGATGCAAATGTATGATGAACGTGGTTTGTTGGATCGTTTTCTAGCGGGATGTGACAACTGTCTGCTCCCACAACTTCTGTTGGGGACTGAAGTTATCACGAATAACCCTGATGAACTGCCTGGATGTCTACTCCAAAGCTCACAAGAATCTCCAGGATGTTGACATTGGGGTTATCACCAAAGTCCTTAATCTTTGGTACAGACTTTCCACTGAAGATGTGCTTCTCATGTTCAAGAAACTCTTAGGGAATTATGCTTTGTTTGATGAAGACTTGTATAAAAGCTTCCATCATCAGTCTTCCCCGATGAGGATGGTTTTCCCTAGTTTGTATCGCCATGTCTTTCCAATGCTCTGTTGGAGTTACTGCGAACAGTTTGTGTTGTCAGGGCTGTCTGGCCTTTGTTGAAATGTCCTTCAACGGCTATAATCATCGAACCACCTCTGATGCTTCGCTGGGTTTATGTGCCAACGGCTAATGATGTCAGGACTATTTGACCTTCGTTGAAATATGCTTCAACGGATGAATATCATTGGACCACCTCCGATGCTTCGCTGGATTTACTTGCCAACAGCTGAATAACGTCAAGGTTGTTTAACCTTCGCTGAAATGTACTTCAACGACTGAGATCATCGAACCACTTCTGATGCTTCGCTTGATTTACGTGCCAACGGTTGAATAACGTCAAGGATGCTTGACCTTCGCTGAAATGTACTTCAATGGTGAAATCATCAAACCAATTTTGATGCTTCGCTGGATTTACTTGCCAACGGCTGGATAACGTCAAGGTTGCTTGACCTTTATTGAAATGTACTTCAATGGTGAATGATGTATGAAATCTCCGCTGGGGAGAGGTTTTTGATGAAAGGTATGTTGGTGATTGGGGTTATGACCCCAAGTTGATGGCATTGGACCTTTGAAAGGTATTACCCAATGTAACTTGCAATAACTTTGACCATCGGTATTGTGAACCCTGTGTTTAGGCTAATACCAAAGAGTGATATATAGACCCGTAGTTTGGTCTTTGAAAATTAGGATTTCAAGCTTTCCTGCTTAATCGCGTAGCGTCTTTTTTCCTGATTTGACCTTTCTGCTTGTGGGACCTCCTTTACAACTCAAATTGGATTAAGTCGAAGGGGTGGGACCCACTTAAGATAGTCATAGGTACACCTGCGGCCATTCGTGGGTGGTATTTGATGCTTCTTTCCCTTTCACAAGTCATTTTCAAGTTGTACCATACAGAGAATCTGAGAGTTCTTCAGATCTACTGAGTTCGGGCTATTTTCTGCAAAATTCGTTACCGTACAAGTGTTCTGCACTATCTTGGTAACGTATGCATGTCTTTTTTTTTCCAGTTTTTGTCCGTTGGAAAATGAGTTATCACATGAAATGCTTCTAAACACATAGTAGTGAATATGCATGCTTATATGGCTTGATAAAAAATATTCAACATAGTAAATGTTAGTGTTTAACTATGCTGAAGATATTGATGTGAAAAAATTTAATTTTTGAGACAGTCAAATTGGCACCTTTTTTCTGCTATTTCTTATCCTATTTGAGGACAAATGAGCAAAGGTTGTAAAATAATTTAATCCTAGTAATTAGGCTACCCTTATGGATTGTGACTTTGATATTTTTATGCATATAGGATGTTTATGACTTTGGGTTGGTGTGCTACTGAATGACCACCTAGTCATGCTTACGTGCATGTGGATAGTCCTTTTTACAAAGGAGACTGGCAAAATTTTTCCACGAGTCTAGGCATTGAATGAATCATGCATTTTTAACTCTACTATAGGCGTATGTTAAATTAATGCATGCATGCATATAGACATAAAAAGAATTAAAAAAGCTCCAGGTTAAAATTTACCACCCCCTTTCTGAAGTGATTTGGAGACTTATGTTTAGATATATGGATCCAGACCAACCGAGCAGCTCCCATAGGACCTCTTCAGGTGTGAGGAGGAGAGCTTCTGATGTGCCTCATCCTCGTCCAACCCGACAGCCTCGTCGGTTGACGAAGTAAGTGATTCGTCATGTCCAGGTTGAGGTACCAGATGTTGAGGACGAGGAGGAGGATGTACCGGTTGCGGCTCCTGCTCCTGCTGCTTCTATTCCCCACAGAGAATTGCCAGCCATAAATGTGACTAATCCAGAGCTTTTGGATGATTTGAGTCGCCACCCCTTGATCTATTTGCATGCAAACGAGGTAAAAGATGTGTTTGATATTCATTTTTCCTATTGACAAGGAGCAAAGGTTCTGATGTTGATTTGTATTTGTGATGCAAGTTCCCAGCTTTACGCAGCCTCGAGGGAACTGGATCAGTATACACTCTCTATATTAGACTCTTCATCCAAAGTATCGAGAGATTGTGCATGCTTAGGGTTTCAAGGCATTCATTTCCATCCTCCCCCACCGTTGTCCCTAGGGTTACCTCAGGGCATTGTCTGAGTGATGGGTTGACCAGACTCAGTCTCTCCATTTACTGGATTGTGAGGTGATGATAACGCTGATGGATTGGCAGTTTATCACAGGTATAGAGTTTGGAGGGGCGTTAGTGCCTTGTATGGCTGACTTCACTACTAGCCATCCGGGTCGTTCTACAGAGTATTCTGCATGGATGGAGGCAGAGAGTACATCAGTCGGGGTTGTATCCATAGAGCCAGGTGTTGATTTTGATAGTGGGGAGCCCCTGGAGGATGCTGATTCTCCCACTGAGGATGAGCTATTTGCTGGGTTGATAGCAACTCTGATTGATTCTCTGAGTATTACTGCTACTGTGACCCCGCATTCTGTAGGGTATTTAGAGCAGAGTCTGTATCTGATGACATATGAGAGCGATCAAGCTAGGGCCTCGATGTTGCCAGCTATTTCTGGGAGAGATGTCGCTCTAGTTGAGAGAGATGATGCTTTAGCTCGTAGAGACACCACTGTTGCTGAGTGGGATGAGGTTAGATCATCTAGAGATGTAATTGTTATTGAGTGGGATGGTGCTATATCTGCCCGAGATGTCGCTATTATAGATAGTACTGCATTGAGGTCCCATACTGCTGGTATCATTGCGGAGATGAGCACGTTCATTGATGAGCATAGTGTCACCATATAGATGACTGTGGATCTCTTGGCTCGCGTTGATACCCTTGGGAAGGAGGTCACAGAGTTACCCCTTTCTTCTGAGAAGGATGCCATGCTGGATCTGATAGCGCATATATACACTGATTTATAGATTGGCTTGCATTTTTCTGCACAAACTAGCTTAGCCACTTTTGTTATGTACATGACACATTGTATATATCAAACAGTATTATATATGATAGGGAAATATATTTTGATTCACTTTCCTTTTAGTTATGCCTTGTTACTTGCTTGATATTTTCCTGTTTCTCCAGGGCTTGTGATCTTGATGTATTCTGAATTCCCCCTTGATGGATGGATATTGAGATGTCTTAGGATCTTTCAAAATGGATCATTGATCTGTGTATTTCCTACCCTTTAGTGTCTTGAGACTGGTTTCTATATGTGATTATGGAGAGGAGTGTGGCTTTCCTCTCTGAGGTTGACCGCCCCACAGATTGTTGCCAATACTCCTTTGTATGGGGGAGCCCAGGTAGTTCTATCTCTTATGGATTGGTGTTTCTCTTTGAGGACTAAACCACAATGTAGATGGTCGTCGGTTCTCCCATTGGCATGAGGAGCCCAGGTAGTTCCATCCCTTTGGTCTAAGTAGATGATGTATGGTTTGAAGGGTGATCTCAGTACCGTTGACAAGTTTTTATGTTTTGGTAGGGGCGAGACCAAACCATGAATGGCTGCCTACATACTCCCATTGAGAAGGGGAGATCAGGGCTGCGTCGTTCGAACCTAGCGTGAAAAGGTTCAAAGTTGTATGAGGCAAAAAGGGTGTACATATGTTATTTTATTTTTTTTTGTCGTGAGACTGGACCATAAAAATGGCTGCCTACGTACTCCCATGTATTAGGGAGATCAGGTCTGCGTAGTTTACCCCATGCACAAGACAGACTGCAGATGTAAAATTTTTTATCCCTAGTGGGACAAACTGAAGTTGTGGAATGTTTTATCCCTGGTGGGACAAAACTGAAGGTGTGAAAGTTTTAATCCCTGGTGGGACAACCTGAGTTGAGTGATGGATCGAATGATCTGGAACCAGGCTGCTGGTTGGAAAGTGTGTTTATCTCTGATGGGGTGAACGGATGTGAAGAAAAGTTGTAGGTAGTGAAGGGTTTTGAAAACCTGAACTGACTGGAGATCTGATGATCCAGAACCAAGATGATGGTTTGCAGGTAACTTCAGACATAGTACCGTTTCACGGTGTCCGAGTTGATGAGTTATGGAAATTCATCGCCATCCATTTCTTATAATCTGAGGGCTCCTCCTGTTAATACCTCCTCGATAATAAACGGGCCTTCCCAGTTTGGGGTGAATTTTCCTTTGGATTGATCTTGGTTGTCAAGTACCTTCTTCAAGACCAAGTCATGTTCTTTGAACTGCCATAGCTGGACTTTTTTGTTGTAGGATCTAGCGATCCTCTATTGGTATAACTAACCATGGAAGATGGTTGCGGCCCGCCTTTCATCTATTAGAGACAATTGGTGGTAACTATCTTGTAACCATTGGTCTTTATCTAGCTGAGTGTCTATCAACACTCTAAGGGATTCAATTTCCACTTCTATAGGGAGCACTGCTTCCATCCCATAGATTAATGAGTAGGGGGTTGCCCTAGTGGAAGTGCGCATGGACGTTCTGTAGGCTAATAGAGTCAGAGACAATAAGTCAGGCCATCCTTTGTGATTGGCGGATATCTTTTGCATGATCTTCTTGATATTCTTATTAGCTGCTTTAACAACACCATTCATCTTTGGATGATATATGATGGAATTGGGATGTTTGATGTTGAATTTATTGCATAATTCCTCCATCATTTGGTTGTTGAGGTTTTTGGCATTGTCTGACACAATCACCTCTGGTTGTCTATATCGACAAATGACATTATTTCTGATGAAACCAATGATAACTTCTTTAGTAACCCGGGGGAAGAGGTTACTTCTACCCACTTGGTGAAGTAGTCGATCATGGTGAAGATAAACCGATGCCCATTACTGGCTTTGGGCTTGATAGGCCCAATCATGTCCATTCCTGACATTGAGAAGGGCCAGGGATAACTCATAATGTGGAGCTCCCTTGGAGGGGAGTGGATAATATTCTTATGAATTTGGCATTGGTAACATCTCTTGACGTGATCACCATAGTCAGCCTTGAGAGAGCCAATAATGCCATGTTCTTAGGATTTTCTTGACAAGTAGAGGGTCGCTCATATGTGGGCCGCATACTCCACCATGGATTTCATCCATGAGCCTCTGAGCTTGGTCTTTATCTAGATATCTGAGAAGACCTAGTCCTGCATCTCTTTAATAGAGTGCGTCTCCGCTCAGGTAGAATTTCATAGTCATTCGATGAATTCACTTTTTTTCAGCTTGACTCGCCTTAGCGAGTGTAGATCCATCTCGCAGGTACTCCTTGATATGCTGATTCCAAGGGTGTTGGATGGGAGACAGCTCATTCGATACTTCTTCAATGTAGTTCCCGTAGGCTGGTGCCTTTTACGAGGTAAATGTGATGTTTGGCATGTCTTCCTTATCAAGTATGTTGATCAAAGAGGCCAAAGTTGCTAGTGCATCCATAAAGTCATTCCTATTATGAGGAATCTGGAGGAAGGATATTTCTTCAAACTCCGAAGCCATCTGGATAACTTGCCGATGGTAAGGCAGCAAATGTAGTTCTTTGGTGTGATAGATCCCAGTGGTTTGTCTGATTACCAATTCAGAATCTCCAAAGACAGTTAACCGTCTGACGCCCATGGATTGGGCTAGTTTTAGCCCCATGATATAGCCTTCATACTCAGCTATGTTGTTGGTGTTGGCAAACTGCAATTAACGACAACGGGATACTGCTCCCCTGTAATGGATACTAGAACTGCTCCAGCTCCAGAACCTTCCATGTTTATAGCTCCATCAAAATACATCTTCCATGGTTGGTGTGTATCTGCCTGATGGTGTTGCTGAACTGTCATTACCCCTTCATCGGGGAAGTATGTTTCTAAGGGTTTGAAATCCCCTGAAGGTGCGGTGGCCAGTTGATCCGCAATTCCTTGACCCTTGATAGATTGAGAGGATCCACACGGGATATGAGATGGGTTGTGTGACCATGCAGATAATGTTGTTGCGACGCCCCCAAATTCGGGTTACCTGTCCCTCGAGTTTGGTGCTCATGATCCATTATATAAATAACCTCTAACTACACATTCATTTATGAATATAAACATACATATCATTAATTAATATCTTAATAACATCATCCCAGGTTATCTAACCTTAACATAGCTTACATACCTTTAGATATACAAAAAGGTTTACACATAATAACATAATAAGTAAAGCTTATACTAATTACTCCTGCACTTTGGTCTTGCCTTTTTATTTCTCTGACCCTACTGCTACTTTGTTCTTAGCTAAAATGTTATATTAAAGCAAGGGTGAGCAACGAGTTGCTCCGCAAGTTAAACATACAATAAAAGCTATGAATCAAGAATAATAAACAATCGATTCAATATAATTTTACTAAAGTTCAAAGGACTTTGAATTAGCTGAACAAATCGTTTATCAATAACAATAATTTATCGAATTACAGGTTAAATAAAAATTCAATGATGAAAGAGTAAAACTCCTTCGAAGTTTTAATAGTATTCAATCGATTATCAAGAAGTAATACTACGCAATAACAAAATGGAATATTTTCCAGATTTTATGCTGAGTGATCACAATGGATCTTGAACTAATCGAGTAATTATCAAAGGTTTAACTTTGAATTACCCAGGAATATCAAATAACCATAAAGATTAAATCATACACCTCCACAAGTACACAAAGTGATCAGCTTCGTTGTACCCAATATTATGTATAATACTTAATCTCGCGCAATGACCGGATATACGACCACAAAATCCCCTTTATATAAGCGTTGTTTATCTCAGTCTTATATCAAGAATTCGTATCGCAACAATACAGTTTAGATTTAAAGAAATTTTATGATTTCAACATACACTATTTATCTCGATCTAGCCAAAATATTTGGCATTGATCTTTCAATAACAATTGAGTTCAAATATTCAAACGTATTAAGTTTCAACAAATATTCGTCTCGCCAAAACTATTAGCTAAGATAAGGCTCAAAAACTATTCTATAATAGACAGAAATCAACTGCACTATTTGTAATCAATAATAATATTGTGAATAACCAACAATAGTTATTCCCCAGTCATACTTTTGAAATCAATAATTTAGTTTGAATTAATAAACTTGCACTAACAGCGAATAATCAATAATAATCTCAGACGTGGAATAATCAGCAATAATTACCTACTACTATGTTTGAAAAATAATAACTCGAGATTGAGTTAAAGAAACTTGCCTTGGTCATTGACTACTGCTACACAATATAACTTAGCTGCGTTTGAAAAACCTATAATCAATAATATCAGTCTCGCAATTAGCACAACACATCACAACATATAATATTGTCATTTACAATCACAATATCACTTAGACACATAATCAAGTAATCACAATAGTGTTTAGAACCTATTCTAACACTTATTAGGTCAATCAATGTCAGTCTGGTTGGACCTCGGTATTACTTCAGTGTCCTGGTCATCCTATCAGATAATTAACGAGTTTATTTTTAATAAAACTTTATTCTATAGCTTCAAAATTAATTAAGATAATTAAAATATCCTTTATAATATTTTTCAGAAGCTTATAGTTATTTTCAAATAATTATTATATTTTATAAAACAATTTCAAACACTGGAATCATTTTTAAATGATTTAAATACTGAATAATACCATTATCATTAATATTAAAATAATATTAAAGTATTAATGAAATCCTTGTCAAAATATTAAAGTTATTATTAATAACTGAAAATATTTTTAAAACACTAATATTCCCCTTAAATAATTTTTAAAACATTTAAAATTATTTTTAAATAATTACTATTAATATTCAAATATTAATGTACTTTTCATCAAAATATTAAAAGTCATTTATTATAACTTAAAATACTTTTAAATCATTTTTATTATTTTTAAATTATTTTTAAATCATAAAAACTATTTTTAAACTATTTATTTAATATAATAATTAAATAAATCTATTTTCATTAATATTAAACTATTAATGAAATTTATCTCAAAATATTAAAAGTTATATTTTATAACTTAAAATATTTTTAAACAATTTATTATCATTTAAAATGATTTTTTATATATTAAAATTATTTTTAACTAATTTATTTAATACAATTATTAAATAATTTAATATCATTAATATTCAAATAAATAAAAATATTAATGAAAATATGTCAAATTATCAAAAATTAATTTTTATAACTTAAAATAATTTTTAAAACTCATTTTGAAATTTTTAGGAATTAATTTCTATTTTTATTGATTTATTGAAAATTAATATAATTAATTTTAATAAAACCGTCGCTAAAGGCTTTAGCGATACTAACTGTCACTATAGGTGTTCTTGAGCCTCAAGAACATTCAAAGTCAGTCATAAGGTGCATACTTTGACCATCTCTAATTCTTAGTTCGTGATGTTTTCTAGGCTTGAAAAGGTACTGATCATGTAGTATTGATGTAATACTACATGTATCAACAATGATCAAGGTCAAACTACATCACACAAAGGAGATCTAAGCCTCTAAAATGCCTGTCAGACCTGTAATGGGTTTTCTGGGTTACCCAGAAACCCAGTCAGTGCTAAGTAGGTACTTTGTGGCTTCAATTACTTTGGGTTTTGGTCATTGTTTAGATGTTTGAATGATACAAACTGGTAGTCCTCATGTCAAAGAACAACATCACTACACTTGGGTAGCTAAACTATATCACAAGCTCAAGATTTGGGTCGGTCAAACCTTGTCAGAAACTGTGTTCTTGAGTTTTCTGGAGATTCCAGAAAACCAATTATGTGCTTGGTCAACTCACTTTGACTGCTTACTACTTTGATCATGTTGTTTGTTTAAGTAATCTAAGGGCATGATTCTATATTCCATATACCAGAGTATAACATTGATACATCTACAGAAGCTAAACACATAACATCTGACAGATTTAATCTCAGGAAAATCTTGTTAAACCTACCTGGGTATTTTCTGGGTTACCTAGAAATACAAAGTCATGGTCGGTCAACCCACTTTGACCATTAATATCTTTGAATCTGGACATGCTATGAACATGATTTCACTTCCAGATTACTCCCCTCATAGCATACTACAACTCTATTACATCTAACAAGGCTAAACATCAACAGATCTAGATCTATGGCCTCTGACATTCGGTTGTTTGGCCATAAATCTAGGGTTCTTGACAATTTTTCAAAACTTTATTTTTAAGCACTTTGATGTTATGGATCCATGATATATCATCATTGATCACTAAATAACATCTAATAACATATAAATAAACACAAAAACAACAAATCTATCTTAGCATACAAGATTAAATTGAATTAGAGTTTATACCTCTCTTTGAACAAGCTTTGATCTTGACTTTCTAATATGTTCTTGGGGTTTTTTTAGGGACTTTTCTAGGGACTGATTTACTAAGGGATTTCGTGGCTTTGGAGAGAAAAGGACTTGGCTATGTGTATGGATACAAATGACCTTGGTTTTTGATTTTTCTCTCTATTTAATCTCTCAAATTTGATTCAATGTATCTAGATGTTGCAAGGTGGCACTTATGGTCAGATTTGGCTGAGATTTTAGAGCACATGGTGTTATCCAAATGTGTGAGTCACTAGATTTGTAATATCTCTTAACTTAAAAGATAAGTAAAGGGTATTTTTATGACGCCCCCAAATCTGGGTCCCTTCGAAACTCGGATCCGGTCCACCACGATACTACTATCGTCAACTATTTATATCTTTTATTCTTAACTTAATGAATATAACTTTGCCTATTACAATTTAGAAAATAAATTCTTTCTATTTCTAAGATCTGAGTAATGACCCAAACTTTTATAAGTTTCAAATCTTGGTCATTTACCATTCTTGTCTTACATCATATTCGATGTTATATAAATATGCATAATAATTGAATTTTTTTAATCTCCTTTAAAAATAAATCTTTTATTGATGTCTTAACTTGAATCAATTACATATCCTTGAATCAAATTATGTTGTGATTTATTCTATTCGAATTACTGTATAAATCTTTACATCTTGATTCAAATTCCTCTATGTATCACATAGAACAACTTAACATGCACTACACATCGTAAACTACTATCATGTACATCTCCTAGAAGCTAAACATAGTTTAAGAGTATATATTTAAATAAATGAATCAATCTCCTTCGATGCTATTGAACTTTATCAATCAAGTAGAACGTAACTTTACCATGAGTCCTTAACCTGCAAAAGTGGTTATTTGCAAGGGTGAGCTCGACATCCCAGTAATTCTAACATTTTTCATGCAACACATAGCATATAATAGCATACTCAGTTCATGCATTCATAATAAATTAATAATTTACTACGCATGTTACTTCTCACATAACAGGCATAGAGATTTTCTTCACAAGCATATCATCAAAGATCAACTTTTAAATTTCATACATATCTCATATGCATTTCATATATATACATCAACATTCTCATGACATAATATAGCTCAACTAACAGTTATCGAATTCATATATCAAATAGGAACTGAAAGACTTGCCTGATTCGTAGTTTATCAATTACGACTTAACAACTTAAAGCTTATCTGAATTGCGTGTATTCCTACACAGTTATATAATCATAGATTCATACCCATCAGTCATACATTTCATACGCTCTTAATATAAGAACAAACATTGTTTCCTAACTAGGTTTTATTTTTACTTAAACTTAGGATAACCATGAGATTAGCTCATTTTACTATCATATTTATCTAAACAATCTTGTTTCCTATCTTGTAGTCCTTAAGGACATCATATTACCATAAATTAAGGCCATGCAATTAACAACTACTTTTGGTCACTCTGCAGAACGGCACGGTCGCGCTGCATTTAAGCTTGGGAGTGGCGTGGCCGCGCTACTCCCTGCCAAAACCAGACTTCAGCTTTTCATTACTCAGTTTAGTCCTAACCTACTATGCATTCTTATACATATTATAATATACATCAAGTAGGTTCTGATATTTCTTCAAGTTCTCATTTCAAATCATTTAGTTTTGAATTACATAGCTCTATGTTGAATTATTTCAATCAATAAGGCTTAACAGCTTTCTTTAACAAGATTCGATGTTATAAGATTTTAAACTATATATTGGTACTAATAAGCCTCTAATACGCATGTTCACATGTGTCTATCTCATTTACATAGACATAACATATTTCATTTACTTTTAAATATGTTTAAATAACGTATGCCATTCTTAACTAATTGAGTGCACATATCATTCATGCTTAAAGGCATAAACAACTCTATCATGCTTGCTTATAAGGTCATAATGCAAGTAAAACAGTGCTCATCAAAATTAGTTTCTAAAACTTTTAAATTTCTCTTTAAAACCCATACTAAACCGAGCTTGACAACCTTTTATGTGCAATATATCTTGACATTACATTCCTTACCCATCCGCGCACATAACTAGGCCACATTCACATGTTCATAAAGTCGGAACTTAAAAGACACAAAGTTCGTCAAGTTTCATTTTCAAACTTTAAGTTTTCTTTGAGAAATCATTGTTAAAGCATTCCAATATGAGTTATGTAATCTTAGTTATATGGCATGTCTATTATCATTCATATTCATATTTTATCACTTAGAACAACATATTTTATCGTCAGGAGCACTACATTTGCGTATGTGCATGTCCGACGCCCTCCGATTGCCTCCTAATACACATTAGTCCTAAATATGACTATTTTGACCCCTTCTAACAACCTCAAATTGAAAAACTTAAAGAACATAAGTTGTAGGTCTATTTGTCCTCGTTCCGGATCATCTTGAATCGTCTTAATCAGAGTCCGTATTAAAAAGTTATGGCCGTTTTACCAAAATAGATCAAAATAGTCACACCAGTCACACTTTGGGCGCGGTCGCACCCATTTTCTCCTCCATGCCAGCGCGCCCACAACATTAGGCAGTGCTCAGCTGCACACCCGCCCTCCTGGACGGCGCGCCCGCGCTTGGCCTCACCCAGTTTACAGTTTTTGCCGTAACTTCCTCATTTTTAGTCCGAATTAGTTGGTTTTCGATTCGTTGAACTTGTTAAACTCTTAGCTACTCATCTACAGAATAATTATAACTCTTCAAAAACATTAACTAACCCAATTATTAATCCAAAACTCATGTTCATCATAAATTATCATGTTTTGAAAAGTTTAGCAAATTCATTCACTACGAATTCGTTTCTCAACCAAATTGGTCCGTTTAACTTTCGTTGTTTTCGCATTTAACTGTATTAACAGTATCTAGCAATAATTCATGGATTATGGCAATCCTTAGCCATAAATTTTGTGACTCAAAATAAACTTTTTCTTATAATTTCTAAGAATTGTAAAACTTAGGAATCAAAAATATATACATTAGAATCATTACCTCTTGATTGCTCCAATTTTCTATCTATAGCTCTCCCAATCTTTGATTGCTCTCAATTCTAACAACCTCTCACAACCAAATTCCCAGAGAATTTATTAAACTGGAAAGAGAAGGAGAAGGCTCTATTTATAGAGAATTTGTTGACCAGATTCTAGCTTTGCACCAAGGTTTGATTCAATGGAAAATGGAAGAGAACAATGGACAAGAAAGTGTTGGCCAACCGCCATTTGTATAGCCATCATCACTGCTATTCTAGCTTCAACTACCAACTCATGTTTGTGTATATAGAGTGAAGCTACTGTTCTAGTACTGTGATGGTCACTTAATATGGGACACGATTAAAATCTCAGCACTTAAGCTTAGTTTGGTTCTTTTAATTCCCAAAAATATAATTTTAAGGTGTTAATGCTACTACACCAAGTAAAGTTAGGGCTCATTTATGTACTCACATCATATAATTCATGTACATTAGTCCACATAATATTTTAATTGGGCTAAATATAATTTAGTTGAGTACTTTCAACCCATTACTTCATATAACACATAAATACCATGATGGTTATTATCAATCATCTCTTATCTTTCCATTAATTTTCTTTTAATAATTCCAATTAAACCTTCAGTCTTGTTTATCTTAATACCCAGGCCACACAATGCTCATTTATCTTATTTACTGGAGTTATATAACTCAAGCTCATTATCTCTATAATAAAATATTAAGGGTCTAGGCCACGTTTGGATTTTTTCCAATTCCACATTATTTTAATATTTATTTAATATAAAATTTGTGTCACACACTTTACTTTAATACTAAATTCTTTAACTTACTTTAAATAATTGCATACTTATAATATGTAAAATCTTTACACTTAGAATAATTAATATCTACTTTATTAATTATTTAAATTATACACTATTCGTATAATTATTCGATTGTCCCAAGACAACTTCTTCCATCTTTATATTCAGCCACATCTTAATATTAATCAATAAATCTCTAACCAATATTTATCTAAAGATATATCGATTTTCTTCTCTCGTCAACAACGTACATATATACAAGTATAAACCTAGCACACATCGAGTCTTTAATAGTATTCAATATAGTACACTGAGTGGTTTCCCACAAACAACCAACAAATTAGTTTTCCATCTCGTCTGCACTGTTTTCACAGTGACTTAGATCGGTCACTAATTCGTATATACCTTCGCTCTCTGAAGGAATCGTTTAGTCCAACTCCTATACATCCGCCATTAAAGAGTACAGTTGCACTGCCTTAGACTTGATACCTACTCGTACGTATACTCAAGGAATTGGTGATTATCAAAGATATTTAATGTCACCAACTTACTATGACAAAATAATTTCACATAAATTATTTAATGTCGATAGATAAATCTTATCCATCTTCTTACTAATCTATCTCTACAATTTATAATGATATATATATATTTATTAAACACAACATCACTTATTACATAGCTCATATTACCCTATGTAACACAATACCACATACCTCACAACGCACATATATATTCTTATTCGAACCATTCTCATGCCTTAAGAATTTTATTTACTAAATTCTTATTTTAATATTTTCTAAAAATTCGGGTTCTTACATCCTCTCCCTCTTATAAGGATTCTATCCTCGGAATCACTGAACCTCCTCTACTCAGTGCTATTCCGAATATTACATATTCTTTTGAATAATTTTATCCATTCTTTTTTCAGAAGTTTTTGTTAGGTTTGTAATATTCATGAACACAATCAAATTGCACAAAATAAGCAAAAACGTGGAAACATCAGAGTTTAAAATTTTTACAAACCATATACCCGGATCATCCTTTATACACAATTATTAATTAAACGAAAAGATAAAGAATGAGAATCATACCCTTGAAGATTCGAGTTTTCTTAGGTACAAGTTCACCTCCAAATCCTTTTCGTGGTCAACTTGAATCTACCGAGTTGGGTTCCTTCCTTTGATCAACGTTAGCCACCCAAGTGTTTGGCCTCTAAAGGTGATCCACCAAGGAAGAAAAAATATTCAAGAAGAAGGGTGGTTGGCTAAACCCTAATTTTCTATCTCTATAAAAATAGGTGTACTCTCCAACAATTAGAATCACGTATATTGATATCTGATATAAGACTCCTCTTATAAAGATATTAGTTAACCCTTCTAATCTAATTAGAAAATAGGGTATTATTTAATTAATTAAATTCTTTTAATTAATTAAGCTCCCTAATCTTATTAGGGATAATTAATTAAACTATTTTAATTAATTTAACCTCCTAATCTTATTAGGAATATATGAGAGTACTATTATTAATTAATTCCCAAACTCCTTTAGGAATTAAATAATAATAATAATAGTAATAATAATAATAATAAGACTCCTCTTATTAATTTATATTTAATATTTCCAAAATATCAAATAATAAATATTAAGCTATTTAATTTATTTTATCACCATAGATTAAATTAAATATACTTAACTTATTATTATGATTATGCCATTAACTTCTTAAATTATTATTCTTCCTTTTATGGTGTGACCCTTTAGGTTCTCCATATTAAACCGATTGTGAATAAATTAATTAGAACAATTCTAATCTTATTTAAATAAATAAATTAAAATATTAATTTATTTAAATAAATAATATTTATTCTACAATAGAGATAAGCCTCCCTAGCAATTAACGACTTTCTAGATAATATAGATTTCAATATTAATCATAAAAGAACCTTTGAGTAAATAGTTAACGTACAATTCGATCCTTCTACCATACAATGTTCCAATTAAATATAAGATATAGAATTACTATCAAGTCTTATTTTATTTAATTATATGTATTTCGACTCTTAAATGCACAACTCCAAATAATGAAAATTAGAAACTCCTTTCTTATTTCATTCTGCTTTGGCCAAGGACTACTGGGTTGTCATTTATCGAATCACATATGATATTTCTCTTCTTTTCCTAGAAACGATAGATTCTTTATTGATCATACATTATCTCCATGTATGACTTATTATACCCAAACATACCATTTGATATACCCTAAGGATCTTGAGGAATAAGTCAAAGTATAATTCATCATACACAAGATACTTTGATAATCTCACGTGCAAGGATCACTTGTACTACTATCACTACATTAATTCCTATTGACAGGTAAGTAAAACTCCATTAGGTATTCCTTAGCGAGCCACGTTCAGTGAACTTATTCTCTAATAAGCACCTACATACTTGCTCTAGTGTCTCCACACAAATATTCATGAGATCAATCATCCTCATCAAATGAGAAAGCAACGTATGTACCAATCTATCCGGATTCACTAATCTCCAATTTAGTAATCCAACGATTGAGAACTATTTTAGTTTTAAGCTTTCTAAGAATTTAGATCTCATTATAATAATCATCATCATTATTCTAAAAGCATTTCTTAAACCTATAGATTTATCACATATTATAAAGCAACATTATGTAGATAATTAAAAGCATTTAATAAATTAATACTTTTTATTAATAAATAAATATGATTATTACAAATTATATGCTTTATCATCAAACATGATTGACTTGTGTGCATACTACTTTCAATCTCCCACTTGCACTAAAGCAATCGCCATGGTATCTCATACCCTTATTCTCTAAGTGACGATTATCCTACTGTTGGATAAGCTTTAATTAATATATATGTAATGTTGTTCTTGAGAGTTCACTATCTCTATAGTGATTTTCCATCTTTCAATGATTCCTATAATCAAATGAAAGTGCCACAAACACATTTTTAGATCCAAGATGAGACTTAGGAACTATTCCTAGTTCTGTAATGAACTTTTCATCCAAATAATCAACTTGCAGCTTCATTTATAGCTATATACTTTGTCTTTATCACTAAACCAACAACTCTTTACTGTTTGAAACCTTTCCAATTCACTGCACCACCGTTCAAGGTAACACTTTACCTTAAAGTGGATTTTCTGTCGTCTTGGTCTGTCTGAAGAACTTGAGTCTGTTAAGCCCTCTAGTTTTAATTTAGACCCACCATAAATTTTAATCACATCCTTAGTGTCAGTTAAGTACTTTAAGATATTTTTCACTGTCTTACAGTGATCTTCTCCAGAATATGACCTATCAACATCAGGTCTCGTATATTTC
Organism: Panax notoginseng; assembly: GCA_016801055.1. Lineage (NCBI taxonomy): Eukaryota > Viridiplantae > Streptophyta > Magnoliopsida > Apiales > Araliaceae > Panax > Panax notoginseng. The sequence goes on from CM029020.1 coordinate 104,724,264, forward strand.
ATTGTATACATGATTTCCACTAATGCGATATCTCTTTTAGGAGTCTATGGGGATTATTAAGAGATATACACTCCATGACACATTAACATGAGACATCTCTTGGAGTTTGCCATGCTAAACTACTTTAGCATTAAATGAATATATGTTCCTTGGGTTAAGTCGAGCATCTTCTTGAATCTATCTATATAGATTTGTATCTCCAATTAAGATACTCTTCCCAAATCATTCATGGAGAAATGTTTAGATAACTTTATCTTTATTGATTATAGCATTAGTATATCATTCCTTATGTATAGTATATCAACATATAATATTAGGAATGTCACGGCGCTCCCACTGACCCTTTTGTACACACTAAGTTCATTCTTATTTGTGATAAAATCAAACTCTTTTGATTGTCTCATCAAAACGAATGTTCCATATTTGAGAAGCTTGTTTCAATCCATTTCTCTCAGTGTCTACAACTCTTCCCTCATCGTATGTAACTGGATCATCATCTTCTATGATGTGTACCTCATTATCATCATCTATGATGAACCTATACCTCATATGTATCTTTGGCACTATTCCAGATTTACAATTCGGTTGTGGTACAATAGGTATATCTGTAGGTTCTTCTTATTTAACTTATAGTGTTTTGTGGTTCTTGAACTCTTCAAATTCTATTATCCTCCCACTAGCCCCTTCAACGATAAACACCTTTATCTTATAAGGTAGCGTGTTTCGCAACAAACATCATTTGCTAAGTAGGATTATAGAACATATACCCTAAACTTACTTTAGGATGTCCCACAAATCTGCACTTGTCAAATCTTGTCCCAAACTTATTCATTTGAAACCTTTTCACATAAGTTGGATAATCCATTATCTTAACATACTTAAGATTAGGAATCCTCCCTGTCCATAACTCTTATAGAGTCTTGGGGTCAGATTTTAAGGTTACCTTTTCGTAGATATGTAGTCATTTATAGGACATTATCCCAGAAAGATACTGGAATATCGGTAAAATCATTATGGACTACACCATGTCCAACAAGATACAATTTTTTCTTTTAGATATATCAATCAATTATTGAGTATCAGGAGGCGTCCATTGTGAGAAAACCACTTAAGATGATTTAGAAACTTATTGCACAAGATTCCTTCCTCGATCTAATCAAAGAATCTTAATACTTTGCCAATTTGTCTCACTTATGAATTCTTTGAACCTTTCAAATAATTCACACTTGTATTTTAGCAAATACACACATTCAACTCCTTGAATGATCATCTCCTTTTCCTATACTAGTTTGTTCAATATATAAATTATTTTCATGTAAGCCAAGTATACAAAATTCATTAAGTGGTATTCCATTTCTATACAAAATATTATTATTATAAATAGAACAACAATTGTTCTTAAATATAATACCAAAGATTTCATTGTCCAACAATAAAATAGAAATAATGTTTCTAACGAGAACTGAAATATAATAACAACTTATTGACTTAATAGATTTTCCCGTAGGTAATGCTAAACAATAAGTTTCTATGGCTAATGCAACAACCTTTGCTTCATTTCTCACACATAAGATTACTTATCGTTGTTTAGCTTTCTACTTCTGCTTGGTCCCTTCATAAATATATATTTATGATAACCAAAGTCGGTATCTAATACCCAAGTAGAACCTTGACTTAAAAAATAATTTATTTCAATCGTGAACAAAAACTATATTTGTAACCGAAGCTTCACTAAGCTTCTTCTGGTTAGCCTCTACAAGATACTTCTCGCAGTTTTTTTTTCTAGTGTCCATGCTTATTGCAGTGGAAGCAAACTCCTTTGTTATCCGCATCAGTTTTGTTCTTATTATCCTTTGTTTATGCCTTTTCTATTTACCTTCGTAGAATCGTTCTTCTTTTTAGAAGATCCTTTGGCCCCTACCAGTAAACCTGGTCTTTCTTGGTTGGAAGTGACTCTCAATATTTTTCAACATGTTAAGCAAATCAGCGAGGCTGATATCTAGCTTGTTCATATGAAAAATTCACAACAATTGTGAGAAGGAGTCCGGGAGTAACTGCAAGATCAAATCTTGGCTCAACTCTCCATCCATGACAAAACCTGTTGTCCTAATTGTTCAATCAAATTGATCATGTTTAGGACATGTGTCTGTACTGCAGTATCGTTGGTCATTCTAGATCGGAAGAGCTCCTTAGATATCTGATATCTATTAGTCCTACTTTTCTCACCATTAACTACTTGACGTATAGGAGTATAGTAGGAGCATCCATAGTCTCATGCTGACGCTGAAGCTCGTTACTCATGGATGCGAGCATGATGTATTGAGCCAACTGTGCATCATCTTGCCACTTTCTAATAGTAGCAATATCTTCCTCAGAGGCATTGTTTGCAATCATTGCAGGGATATGCGTATTAAGGATATAAGATTGCTTTTCAGCCGTGAGAACTATTCTCAAATTCCTTAACCAATCCGTTTAATATGGTCTGGTTAAATATCATCTAATATGCTTCGCAGTGATAGTAATTTAGACATTGTAAAATTCTGTAAATGAATTTGTAATTAACAACATTTTAGCATACATTCTTTTATTAATTACTAAAATAAATTAGGTCTTGTTTTAAATTGGTATCTCCTACTATTTTTTTCAAACTATATTAACCTCAATATATATAGTTCGGCAATATCTAATTAAAGATATGCTAGTGAGAATAAGGATCCCATTTCAAATGTATATAGCCTTGTGTGTGCACAACAAACTATATATAAATAAATAGGTAGACAACTCTTGTCAATTACATCAATTATATAACTCCGTGTATTTTGCCTCTTAGATCATAATGGTTAAGTGTGTGCACATCCGAACTAAAATGATCTAAGTTAGGTCATACCTAGTAATCCATGTATTCAAAAGAAAAACACTATCCTTGTGTGTGCACAACAAAACAGCATTATTCAGTCTATTTATAAGTATTAAATGTGATAAAACAACATCTTAAATATTTAATACTTTCCTTGTATGTGCACAACAAACTCATATTAAATATTTAATACTCTATTATTTTACCATGCTAGAAGGCGACGTTCGATATTCCAAATATCTTTGAACGTTATAACTTAATATAATTTATTTGAGGGGTTTGTTATTAATTTGTCTCATCTTGTTTAACGCGCATGCACATATATATATACGGAGGAATGTTATTTAAGGAGAATACTCTTGATCCTTACCGTATATATATATATATATATATATATATATATATATATATATATATATATATATATATATATATATATATATATATATATATATATATATAGAATCGCGATCTAGTCCGGACGCCCGGATATTAGCCAAAAAATGAACTTTTGAGATGAGTCGTGAGATATATCCGATGGCTGGGAAAGAGAGTTTTTGGAAGAAAAAAAAGACGCGGGTCATCTTTCGGGTCAAAAAGGAAAAGCCCCTCTGTTTCCTCTCTTTCTCCTAAATCGCGATTCTCCTACACAACTTCGCCGGACGAAAACTTGCCTGATAGCAATTGTGACAGCAATCTTGAGGATACATCTAACGGCCCAGGAAAGGCAGCCTTTGAAAAAACAGAGTTCCAGATCTGGTTTCGGGTCATAAAAAGGACTCGTGGTCTCTGTCTCTCGTTTGCCCAAGAATCGCGACTCGCTTATACAAGTCGCCGGAAACAACATAGTGATAAACGGTCTCCGGCCGAAAACTCATAGCGATTTAGTCTCCAAAGGTACTCTGAATCTCGTTGTCTCTGTCTCCCAAGAACATTAGCGATTTAGGAGTCTCCCAAGGTATTTTCTATTACATTCGCGATTTGGGTTCTGTTTAAGAATTGCCAAATTGTGTATATCTTTCTGTGATGATATATGGGTGGCCTTTCATGTGTTAATTTGAATTTGTAATTTTTTTTAGTGTAATTATGATTATGAATATATGGTGAATATAATATAATTTCAAGTTTTCACAGTAAAGCTTGTGAGCTTTCCATGTAAATCTGTGAACTAACATAGTGAAAGGATTTTAAATTTTTATAAAATGGTATTGGATTATTTAGCAGTAAATTTTGATTTTTGGGTTCTGTCTTTATCCTTGAAGTTTAGGTTTCAATTTAATTGGGTTATGTCTTCTTGGATATATGTGTTGCCTTTCATGTGTATCATCATATTTTCACTGCAGAAATCTTCGACTTAATAGCAAACAATATACTTGTTGATTCTTTCACTAGTCCTTCACAATTATGGTCTTTTCTGGCTGTTGGCTTGTTGATTCTAATTTGTATACTTTTTTTGTTTGCAGAATGCATCATTGTGTAGAAGAGATAGAAATGGTATCATCTGGTAATTCTTCTCAACAACTTTACACTCCGAAGTTAAAAATGAGTTGATACCGAAAATCTGGTAATTGTTTGTTGCAAGCTTACAGATTTTTGCACTGCTATTATTGCACTGCTGAGTTCAGATTATAACTATTATAGCTTATAGCTATTATTACACTACTGAGTTCAGATTTTTCGGGTTGAACAACAAACTTCTTGAGACAGGGGCTTGTGAAGCTCCTTCACTTTATCATAAAAATATTCCCACTTTATCTCTTCCAATCTCTCTATCAATTCCTGTGTTTCAACATTTTGGTACTACTGTGATAAGTTTCTTAACTTGTGCTTATAATTATTTATGTATTCATGTGATCATTTTCAGGGCCCCTTGTTTGAAAGAATTTCTAGTTCCATCCTTGCTGCCGAAAGTCATCCTACATTTGGATTGACTTTAGAGTATATTTTTTTTGTGAATAGTTATTATTAATCCATGTAAAGTTCATAGAATAAGAGGACATGCTGTTTATTTTGTTGTTATCCTTTTAGGTAGTTGCATTTACAGCTTTGTACATATGCTAATTTTAAAACAGGAGCTATTTCCGAGTCACCACAACTTCGGCACCAGCAACGCCAGTTCTGGGATGTTATTTCCAACAAAGAAGCTGTTGTATAAAGCTGAATCTCCTTTACATAATCTCAAAATGTACAGTAACTTTTTAGGCCATTATGCCAATTGTACCGAAATTATTCACTTTACCAAAATTACTGTACACAAGTACACCCATCTAAAGGCATCAACTTATACATGTTGGCAAAACTTGCATACTTAAAAGTTTCAAAAAGTTGAATACTAAAAGTTATAGAGTAAAATATGAAGTACAGAAAGAAGAGGGAGCAATATTGAAATACTAGTCCCCAACATGGCATTGACTTCAGAAGAATGCAGACCAGTATAAAAGATAACTAAAATGCCGATGACATTCCATTTACGTACACACAAAATGCTAACAAATTAAAAGCCATCAAAGTCGAGAACAAACAACCATCAGTAAACGAAAGAAAACGGGAAAAGTTAAATAATAGTAGAAGACAATCATTACAATCACTTAACAAGACAATGAAAATAGTCATTACAGTTAGTGTAGCAGAGTACACAATCATTACAATCACTTGACAAATGTCATGACCGACACTACCAAGGCTAGCCCATAAAAGAACACGATGATATTAATGATGTATTTAAGATTTGCCACATTGATTTCAATGACTCCAAGTCGAGCATCATCATTGTTGCGCAGCTGCACGTGTGCTTCATCAGCGGAGTTGGGTTCGCCATACCCAATTGGATTGCACCAGTCCCAAAATTTACATTTTTCTTTGTCCTTCTCCCTTAGACAGTCATAGAGTCATAGTAAGAGCTTTCCAGGATTCTTCTCTGATTCAGATATTCTCACAGCAGCTCTCAGGCGACAATAACACATCTTGTTTCGAAATCGGGTATCATGAGTTTGAATGCTCATGTTACTTGAAGTAGACATGCCTTTGTTGAACCTTATCTGCCAAAACCACCATAAGATTGCAATGTTTTAGAGACATTCCACAGTTGATAATCCACATATCATTACACATGAACAAAAGTGTTACAGTGTAGAAAGATACCCAAATGGTTAAAGAGTCCATCTTCAGGTTTTTTTTAAGAAAATCTAACATGTTTTCTACAAAGTGAATGAACAAAAATGTTAAAAGCATTTAAATTGAGCGAAAAATCTAGTAATTTGTTTACATGACATCTGCAAGATAACTAGCTACTTTAAAACCAACAAAGTTCACTGATCTTCGATGGTCTGCAAATATTACAGAAGAAAGGATACTTGAACATTTTAATTCAAAATTTATTAATTATATTTCATATTATTATAGCATATAAATGGACCAAAACCTAAACCCCCAAAGGCTTCTTATGTCAGAAAACTATAACACAATCAATTTATTATGTTTTTAGGAGTTGCTGTGAGCACCCTTGACTGTTGGGTGTAAGAATAATTTTTCGATTATCCCAGAAATTTTCTGCTCCCAAGTGAAATGCTCCTGAGTTTGAGTGTTTCCCTTTATAATTCATATGCACATTTTTCCATGAAAAATTTAAAGAACAGAAGCATGAAAACCATCCCAATTCTATTGTGCAAATGTTTCCATGAAAAATTGCAAATTCAATTTAACGCATGAAAGGCAACCCATATATCATCACAGAAAAATCTACACAGTCTACAAAATTTATTGCCAAACCCTAGATTTCATCCATTTGGTTCAAACTGAAAATTAGAAAATACCTTGTTTGACTCCTAAATCGCGGTTGTTCTTGGTTTGACAGAGCCCACGAGATTCAGAGTACCTTGGGAGACTTAATCTTCTTTATCGATTTGGAGATGTTTCACGGGATGGGAAATACACAGGTAGCTTCCGACCAACTCATAAACGGTTTGCTACTACACTAAGTGAACTTGTAGTCGGAAGCTTTGCTCTGTCTATTCTTCAGCTGGTATCCTCAAGATTGCTGTCACAATTGCTACCAAGCAAGCTTTCGTCCGGCGAAGTTGTGTAGGAGAATCACGATTAAGGAGAAAGAGAGGAAACAGAAGGGCTTTTCCTTTTTGACCCGAAAGACGACCCGCGTCTTTTCCAAAAGCTCTCTTTCCCAGCCGTTGGATATATCTCACGGCTCATCTCAAAAGTTCATTTTTTGGCTAATATCCGGGCGTCCGGACTAGATCGCGATTCTATATATATATATATATAATGCAAACATGCACATATAGAATACTATATTCTACCCGGATTGATTATGGATTTTTATTCTAGTTTGGTTCACTAGAGCCACCAAGTGAGCCAAAAGGTCAAATCTTAGGGGTGCAAGAATTAATATTTAAATATAACTATTACATTTAAACTCGGACTCCATTACAAACGGGTCTTCAAGCACTCCTTGCTCCTTGATCTCTAATTCTTCAAAATAATTATAACAATTCATATTACAGAACTTTTTAAAATAAATAGAAACCTTGATCCGCAGTCAAGGGAAAATACATAGGAGAGAGATAGAATTTACATTAAGAAAAATTAGAGAAGACGAGGTACACAGACCCCATTTAATAAAACTCATACATTAATGCATCCAACTAAAATAAAATCCAATTACATTGGTCAATAGTCCATAATCAATCCCATTTATTATCATTCACATCACCATATATATCAATAAATAACATTCAACTCATGAATAATAAACATTCAATATATATATTCATATAATTTAATGAGCAAATTTAGTTAGCATAAAATTTAATTTTGAATAAAAATAAATCCCTTATTTTAATCCAAATTTAAATCAAAATAAATCTCTTTTATTTTAATTTATCCAATTTTGAATAAAATAAACTATTTTATTTTAATCAAAATAAACTCATTTATTTTAATTAATTATGGAATCCAATTCCAAGTCAAAAAAAGAAAAAACTCCTTTATTTAAGGAAACACGAATTCTCTTTTCTATTCACAAATAAACTCCTTTATTTTGAATAATATAAAATCTTATTCCATATCTAAATAAACTCCTTTATTTAAGGAAATACGGATTCTCTTTCCTATTCACAAATAAACACATTTATTTTGAATAATATGAAATTTTATTTCATATCTAAATAAACTCATTTATTTAAGGAAACATGGAATCCAATTTCAGCTCCAATTAGTTATCATGGAATTCAATTCCAACTCTAATTAGTTAGCATGAAATTTAATTTTAAAATTAAAATAAACTTTTATTTTAATTATAAAATAAATAACGCTATTATATATATATATATATATATATATATATATATATATTAATCATAAATAGTAATCATATATCAAATATAAAATACTAACTAGATATATCAAACATATATATGATCAGTATAAAACAGTTACTATATATATTAATATATACACGGACTAGATTAACCTTTTTAAAAAACAGCACGGATTTTGCAGAAAAAAAACGAGATTACCGAAATCAAATAACCTTTTATAAAATCGCCAAGTGATTTCGCCCTTTTTAAAAATAAATAAATTATATACAAGAAATTATGCCCAATTAAATTGTTCTAAACACATATTAATATACATATCAAATTAAAATAATTAATAATTCGCATAAAGGTTTGGCTCTGATACCACTGTTAGGTTTGTAATATTCATGAACGCAATCAAATTGCACAAAATAAGTGGAAACGTGGAAAAATCAGAGTTTAAAAATTTTAAAAACCATATACCCGGATCATCCTTTATGCACAATTATTAATTAAACGAAAAGATAAAGAATGAGAATCATACCCTTGAAGATTCGAACTTTCTCAAGTACAAGTTCACTTCTAAATCTTTTTCGTGTTCAACTTGATTCCACCGGGTTGGGTTCCTTCTTTTGATTAACGTTAGCCACCCAAGTGTTTGGCCTCTAGAGGTGATCCACCAAGGAAGAAGAAATATTCAAAAAGAAGGGTGATTGGCTAAACTCTAATTTTCTATCTCTATAGAAAAAGGTGTACTCTCCAACAATTGGAATCACGTATATTGATATCTTATACAAGACTCCTCTTATAAAGATATAAGTTAACCCTTCTAATCTAATTAGAAAATAGGATATTATTTAATTAATTAAATTCTTTTAATTAATTAAGCTCCCTAATCTTATTAGGGATAATTAATTAAACTCTTTTAATTAATTTAACCTCCTAATCTTATTAGGAATATATGAGAATACTTTTATTAATTAATTCCCAAACTCCTTTAGGAATTAAATAATAATAATAGTAATAATAATAATAAGACTCCTCTTATTAATTTATTTTTAATATTTTCAAAATATTAAATAATAAATATTAAGCTATTTAATTTATTCTATCACCACATATTAAGTTAAATATAATTAACTTATTATTACGATTATGTCATTTACTTTTTAAATAATTATTCTTCCTTTTATGGTGTGACCCTTTAGGTTCTCCATATTAAACCGGTTGTGAATAAATCAATTAGAACAATTCTAATTTTATTTAAATAAATAAATTAAAATATTAATTTATTTAAATAAATAATATTTATTCTACAATAGGGATAAGCCTCCCTAGCGATTAACGACTTTCCAGATAATATAGATTTTAACATTAATCATAAAAGAATATTTGAGTAAATAGTTACCGTACAATTCAGTACAATGTTCCAATTAAATATAAGACATAAAATTACTGTCAAGTCTTATTTTATTTAATTGTATTTCGACTCTTAAATGCACAACTCCAATTAATACAAATAAGAAACTCCTTTCTAATTTCATTCTACCTTGGCCAAGGACTACTAAGTTGTCATTTATCGAATCACATATGACATTTCTCTTCTTTTACTAGAAGCGGTAGATTTTTTATTGATCATACATTATCTTCATGTATGACTTATTATACCCAAGCATACCCTTTGATATACCCTAATGTTCTTAAGGAATAAGTCAAAGTATAATTCATCATACACAAGATACTATGATGATCTCACGTCCAATGATCACTTGTATTGTGACAACCCGAGAATTTATACGATTAATTACATCTTAATTGATTAAATAAAGGTTGAATAATAAGACCTACACTGGAAACAAGATATGGATTTTAAAAAAAATTTGTGTGAAAGACTTGTAGGGTTTTGTGTATTGTTATATGCGAGTAATTGCATATGAATAATATGTGTTTGTTTTTATTTGTTTATTATAAACAAATAAGAGAAGCTAAGGTGACCTAATTATAAATTAGGAATGAAAAGTTGAATAACTTAATGGTTATGATACGGGAGAATGTTAGTATATAAAATATATACTAATTCTAAGAGATTTATTTTATACATCTCGGTTAATTAATTTTATAACCTAATTATAGCAAGTCTAATTGGGTTAAGAAATTAAGGGTATTTAAGTAAGGAATTAAGTTATAATTGAGGAAATAAAAACCCTAATTAAATAATTAGGGAATGAGAATATTAAAAGTATTGGACCTAATCTATTTTCATGGCCCAAGAAGTTAATTTAGAAGCCCAAAAGAAATAAAAGAATAGGAGCCCAAACTTGGCGCCCAATTGAAGAAAGGGCACTTTGGACATTATGTACATTAGATATTACATTAAAAGAAAGCAAGTATTGGAAGATAAAAGGGCCACATGACCGGATTATTGTAGGAAGAAAAGGAGAGGGAATGGTGGTTACACTTCATCACTTTATAAACCACACATGTGGCAAAAGATTTTTCCAATTTAAGCTATGTGTCACATTAATTAAGGAGCCACTTTGTGGCTAATCTCCCATATATATTTATGTGATGGTTAAGGAGAGAGAGAATTAGTGGAAAAGAGAAAAGGAATGGCCAAGAATTGTCCACAAGGAAAGGAAAAGAAGTTGGGAGATGTATATAGATATACATAATATATCTATATACATTTTTACTAGCATCAAATAAAAATCTAGTTTTCTCTCTCTTCTCTTTTATTTCATTTCCCTATTTGCTAGCAAAAACTAAGAACTAAGAGAGTGACTAGAGAAGAGAGAGGAGAGAGACGACTGGATTAGGGAGTAAGGAGAAGAGACTTTGATTTTCTTTCTACTCAAAATCATCTTTCACTTTGGAAGAATAAGGAAGGGTAGCCACAAATTAAAGGTATAAACCCCTTTTGTTTATGTAACTTTTGATTATTGTAAATCAAACTTTGAATCTATGTTTCTAAACTCAAAAACTATGAATATACATATTTATGAGTGTTTCATGTTTAGATATACCCATATTGGGTGTTGTTTTAGTTGGAAATCAAAAGTAAAGAAAAATGATTTTTCTAGTTTATAAACACTAAAATTTCTATGTACTTTGGATTTTTACCGTTTTTGATCTACACCTTCTTTTTGTGATCCGTTAAAGAGAGGTGCTAGATATGTAAGTTGACTACTTAACCCAAGTGGTAGCACTCAAAAATGTTGAGTACACAAGTTGTAGTGACTGTTTTAGCCAAAATAGTTTTGTTGTTAATAAAGAAAATAGACTATTTTTGGACAGTCAAGGGTAGGGGTAGTTTAGACATTTTTTGGACATTCAAAAATTCTGAAATTTTTTGGGAGGATACTATGAGAAGGTTTCTAACATCTCCAAGTGGAATCACTGAAAAAGGAGTTGTGGATTTCCGTATGGAATGTTTTTAACAAAGCACGAAAAAGTAAAAAACGCCAATTAACTACTATCCAAAATTTTAAAAGGGCTGTTTCGGTAACTTAATTTGTGAAATAAATTCCGGCCTTTTGGGACATGAAAATATATGGTATATAGTACCTCCTTTCCAAAAATGAGCTCATTCCGACTTAAAATGACCAAGTTATGACCATTTTAAGTTTTGTGATTTTTTGACAAAAACGGCTATAACCGGAGGTCTATAACTCCGATGTTCACAAAATTTAAACTGGAGGCTCACGTTAATACGTATAAGATTGTGTCAAAAGATGAGAATTTCTGGAGTTAAGCACGAGGTAGCTAATTTCTTAAGGAATTAACTAAAAATGATTTTTGAAAAATACTAAAGGAAGTTGAAAAATTATGAAAAAATACTTTTTGTGTATGAAATATATGTTTATATGTTTGGACAAAGGATAGAAAAATAATAAGTTAATTTGGTATTTTTGTGAAAAGGATAAAGAATCCAGCTTGCTGGATTGAAAAATCTGATGAATCCAACTTGTTGGATTGAAAAACAGTTTACTAAATTGAAAATATGTTGAATCCAGTTTGCTGGATTATAGTTGGTTTGCTGGATTGGCCAGCTAGATGCTGAATTTAAAATCCAGTTTGCTGGATTTAGAATCCAGGTTGTTGTGAATTATCAAGACGAAAACGAAGGTTTTCTAAGAAGTTTTTCGTAAAAATACTATTCATCCGATTTCGTTCGGAGCTTAGGTTTGAAATTCCGAGAAATGCATAATGATAGAATAGGAAGACGAGATGGAATATGTGATAATATTTCAGTTATGACGAAAATGAAGTTTTCGCCTGCGGACTTAAAACCTAAGGATTTGTTAAAGAGATTTTCGAAAGGGAAATGCAATGCGTATAGTCGTTTCGATTATTATACGTATGGAATATGAGTATTATACTAGTATGAGTACGATGGTATGACGAATAATACGATGTATAATACAAATATTGTATGAGTACTAGACGAAGAGGATACAGAAGTTATACGCGTAGAATACGTGAAGTATTAATGGTATATGAGTTAAGGATTTTATACAATCCATTTGGACTTGGATTAATAGCAAGCCCAATGAATTATATAAGCAAGCCCAAGTCAAGGCCCAATACAAATTAATGTCAAGCCCAATCCAAAGAATTAAACGGTGGGCCGAACCAGTGAGTCATGGGATGGGTAAAACCCATGGGGAAACCCATGGGATTAACCAAGGGAGAGTGGGCCGGCCACTTGATGGCCAAGTAAAGGTAAAATTGACCACCAACTGCTTTACTTGGTGGCTAAGTTGATTAAGGAGGTGGAATAGTAAAGAGGTGCCTTTTTGACCATTTTGCCCTCATGTTAGTTGCCTATAAATACAAGGGTTAAGTTGGATTTTTATTGTTTAACAAAGCTTGACAATATATATTGAGAGAGTGAAAGAGCTAGAAACACTAAATCCTTCTACTTACAAGCAAAACTATAGACGTTTATCAAGAACGTGAATTACTTCAAAGGTAAATTCTCATAAATCGTAATCTTCGTCTTTTTCGATTTCTTTCTCGTAGATTGGTGGAGCATGTTTATTGAGGAGATATAAGGATGTCTATTAATGATCAAATCATTGATAGGTCATGACCAAATGGAAATCGTAAGTGTTTACGTGAGTTAAAATCGTAGAAAGTCTTAAACGTAAGCTTAGTTATGAATGAACGATTTGAAAACCGTTATAGCTAAGGAATGTGCCTAATGATTGGTTAGGATGTAAATATGAAGTCCATGGAGTATTCCATGTGATTTGTCTTAGAGAACATTAGTAACGAAGTTATGACAAATTTTACGGAAATAGCCGTCAAACGTCGAAAACGTGAAAGTCCGGATTAAAGGTCAAAAGTTGTCGTGTGACTTGAAAATGTTGGTTTCCAATGTCAACACGTGAGATAAGGTAATTAAGAGTCGTGGGCGAAAGAATCGTCGAATTCTGACTTATAACGAAGAAAACGAGTATTGAACGGTCGAAAAACGTTAAACAAACGCTCAAAAATGAACTCAAAGGTGAATTTCGAGTTAACGGATTCAAAAGTATGAAATTCTTATATGAACACGTAAAGGATGTAATTTGTGACTTGTAGGAATTCGAATGGGTCAATTCGGATGTAAAATGAACAAATTAGAAAGCCGGGAGTTTCGTTAGAAAAGTTAACTAGTTTGACCAACTGGTGCACAGAGGCGGCGCCACAGCGCTAAACCTAGTGTTAATGGTCATGCCACAGCACTAAGTACTGCCGAGAGAAAGCCAAAACCTACTGAAGTTTTACGCCGCAGCGCGGAAGTTAGCACAAGGACTCGCGCCGTAGCGCCGAGTTTGGGCAAAACCTCTGGAGTCTGGCGCCGCAGCGCTACTGTAATGTAAGGGATGCCGCTCCGCAATGCCGGCAGTAGAAAAATGTTGACCAAGTTAGTTTTTGTTCCATTTTGAATGTAGACCTAAGGTAAGATATTGAAGGTACTTAATGTACATAATAAGACTGACCTTAAATCACTAATTAAGTGATAACGCTAGAAGATTTAATATGGTTTAATAAGAATTAAACGAAGGATGCGAGAACATAATAATTAAATCGTGAAGGATGTTCAACATTGGTATTTCACCAATGATGATTGAATGTCGGCTAATAAACCTAAGAACGTTAACTAGCCGTAACGAAGCATAAAAAGTTGAGTTGACTTTATTAACGAAGTTAATTCACGTAAGACATAGAAGAGAAAGAAGTTGGTTAGGGACGATAAAGTTAGTTTGTTGGTAACTAATTATAGTGTACTATGTGAATATATCATGTATATCCTGTAAAGGCTGAGAATTATTGAATTGTTGAATTGTATATTCGAAGACGCTTAAAGGCAAGTCTTTCTTATCGCTTGTCTAACCTCTGTGTTAGCCAAGTTTTATATGATGGATGTTTTGAAATGCATGAATGGTTCTAAAGAAAGAGTCGATACCTGTTTTAACTCGGCTAGACTGGTATTGAAGAATGGATTAATTTGTTTACAAGTTTTTCGATATAGAACTGTTAACACTATCCTATGCTAAGTATTTGGTACGGATGAGAAGGTAAGTTTGTCTATGTACAAATAAAAGTATTTTTCATCGATTATTCGATGGGCACGCGAGGTTGCCAAATGTTGAACGTAAATATATTTAACGGAAGAGTGTTGATCAACATAGAGTACAATAGGCTGATCACCTAGAAGTGCTCGTCAGTAAAGACGGATGGATGGCCTTAGTGCCGGATGTCCTTTTCAAGTATGAAAATTGGAAGATTACGTTCATGGTCTTTTGACCGGTTCGGAATTCCTAAGATATGATATATACTTTGGAATTGTTGATATGAAATGAGAAGTGCTAGTCAAATGTTATATAGTGCTTCGTAGTTAGTTGTTTAGTTATGGAAGTAAAGCATATAATTGCCAATGTGATATTCATATGATTCTTTGTGTAAGACTTGTTGAGCTAGAAATGCTCATCCTTGCTTGAACCATATGTTTGCAGCTAAAGCCAAATGAGCTAAAAGTTCTAAGAGAGATAAGGGCAAGGCTAAGATGGACAGTTAATCGTCCTGTAATTGATTAGTGTATATGTATGTTATATACTTATGAAGAACAACTAATGTATTCGGGTTATGAACCTGGGAAAGAATTTATTACAAATGTAATACAAAGATAGTAATTACACTCATTTTGTTGTTACCTCAATGGAATGATTGTACGGAATGTAGTATCGTGGAGCACCATCTGTCGGGTTGGAAGATAACCGGATTTGGGGGCGTCACAGGTTGGTACCAGAGCATTAGGTTATAAAACTATAGGGGGAAGAACCTTAGGCTAATAACCTCGTTAGGAAAGGAAGAGTCCGAAGAAAGTTAACTCGAGTCAAATGAGTTAATAAGGTATTGAGGAAACTCAGTACCAAAAGATTTAAAAGAGGGAAAGTAACCCTAAATGGATTAAATGTGATTTGTGCTTATATTATTGTGTATTATGTACTAATCAATTTGTTATGTGGTATTGTAGATGTCGGTCGATAGCTTGATGTATAGGGATATACATGTGGTCAGCGAGGAGTCCGTGAACAGAGTTGAGCCAGTACCTGTGCCTATAGCAGACATACCTGTAGTGATTCTAGAAGAGTCAGAGCCCGAGGAATATTACTCGGAGGAGGATTATTCTGAGGAGACCATGGGAATAGCACCATATCTGAATATGATGATAGATGTGGAGGATGACATGGAGGTGACATCGATTAATATTGTGATGCCTACCTTAAAGTCGACACCTACAGAGACTATGAGGGCAATGTACCTCTCAGTACTTGACCGTAACGTGCAACTGCACAATATGGTGCAGCACCAGAAGGAAGAGATCAGTGATCTCTATGAGGCAAAGGAGTCTGCAGAGTCCGACTATGAGATAGATCATGATAAAAAAGTGCTCATGACTGACAAGGCCCAAGACTATAAGAACGAGGTCATAGAACTTAGCAAAAAACTGGTTGAGAAAGACCAAAAGATAGCACGAATGTCATATATAAATGATAGTGCTCACGAGGATTTCAAGCTTAAGATAGCTTGTTATTCTATTGAGTCGGGACAGACTCGACATACTATAAGTCGAGATATTGTGTCGATTCTAGCAAACCAGAAGCATGAGAATGCTGTTAGGCAGTATTAGGAGTAGTATGGTAGATTCTTTTGTGTATTGACGTAAAACCCTATTTTGTATAATTAAAGGGTAGTCTTTTTGTAAATCCCAATTTATGTGAAAGTCAATTGTGGGATATATATGTAATAGCTTTTGGCTATGGAAAGCAAGTTGTAAATAGTTTTGAACTATGAAGAAGCATTTTAATATAAAGAAGTTTTTATTTAATTTGCTTTGTTGTGTATGAGTTATTGTTTAGTTGTTTGACGACTAATAATGAAGTAAGCAAATAAGTAATAATCGAACATTATTTATTTAATTAGAAATGCCGCCAAGAAGAAGACAACGTAATCAAGAGGCGGAATCGCATAATGAGAACGAGGGGGGTCCTAATAACCCAATGCAAAATTTCGTTAACTTATTAACGGCTGCATTTAACCAAGCTGGGGGTAGAGCACCCGCAGGACCTAGGGTAGCCCGAACGACTACCTTTAAGGAATTTAAAAGTGTAGGTTCACCCAAATTTAAGGGAACGACGGACCCAATAGAGGCCCAGACATGGGTCAAGGAGATAGAGAAGGCGTTTGTTATTACAAACGTAGCTGAGGCGCAAAAGACTTCTTTTGCGACTTATATGATGAAGGGGGAAGCCAACTACTGGTGGGAGGCTCACCAGGGTGGGGCTGGAGCGGAAGCTGTTACATGGGAACAGTTTAAGAAGGTATTCTTCGAGAACTATCTCCCTACTAGCATGCAAGGGAGAATGGAGATTAAGTTCTTAGAACTTAAGTAGGGGGACATGATTGTTCCCCAATACGCAGCCAAATTCAATGAATTGGCAAGGTTTGCTCCACACGAAGTGGACACAGAGGAGAGGAAGGCTCGTAGGTTTGAGCAGGGCCTAAAACCCTGGCTCTATAGTAGGATATCAGTTTTTTGGAGTGCTTCTTACGGGACCATTCTAGAGAAGGCGATAATAGCAGAAGGTGGTAGTGAGGCGTTGACCCAATACCACAAGGATAGAAAGAATAAGAGTAAGGGAGAAGGAGGAAATCAGGCAGAGGTTGCCAGTGGAAGTAATTTGGTCATTACTGGACCAACACCATCATTGGGTAGACCCTCAGCTCGAACATTTAATATGTCGGTCCAAGATGCAGTTGCATCAATGGATGTAGTAGTAGGTATTATTCCAGTCAATGAAACAAATGCTTACATGTTATTTGACTAGGGTGCTACTTGTTCTTTTATAGCATATGGATTTGCTCAGCAATTGGGATTAAATCCTAAAAAATTAGAAATACCTTTAGATGTTAAGGTAGCAAACGAGGAGATAATTCCCATTGAACACATTCATAGGAATTATTTCGTAGATATCAAGGGTAATAGATTGTCGGTAGATCTTTTACTGATAAGGTTAAGGGAATTTGATGTGATTCTCGATATGGATTAGTTAATTAACCATAGAGCGATGATAGATTGTCATAGAAAGAGTGTAAACCTAAGGCTTTCTAAGAAACCTGAGGTGGTGTTTTATGGGAATAAATCACTGGGACGTTCTTGTTGTCTAACCATGACACAAGCTAGGAAAATGTTGAAAAAGGGGTGTAAGGGTTATCTGTGCCATGTTGAGGATACCCAAAGAATGGGAGCATCATTGGAACAGATAGCGGTAGTTTAAGAGTTTGCGGATGCATTTCCGGAGGAGCTACCTGGTATTCGCCAGATAGAGATGTAGAGTTTGTGATTGATTTGCTGCGAGGTACGACACCAGTTTCCAAGGCACCATATAGGATGGCACCGGCAGAGATGAAGGAGTTAATGGTTCAATTACAAGAATTGTTAGATAGAAAATACATTCAACCAAGTGTGTCTCCATGGGGAGCGCCGATATTGTTTGTAAAGAAGAAGGATGAGTCGTTACGACTTTGTATCGACTATCGTGAGTTGAACAAGTTGATGATTAAGAATAAATACCCATTGCCTAGGATCGATGATCTATTTGATCAGTTGAAAGGGGAAAAGTATTTTTCTAAAATAGATTTACGTACGGGGTACCATCAACTGAAAGTGAGGAAGGAGGAAATACCTAAGACGGTGTTCAGAACTCTTTATGGGCATTACGAGTTTTTGGTTATGTCGCTTGGGTTGACGAATGCGCCAGCCGCATTCATGGATATGATGAACAGAGTGTTCAAACAGTATTTGGACAAGTTCGTCATAGTGTTCATTGATGATATTCTAGTCTATTCTAAGAAGCCAGAAGATAATGCTGAACATTTAAGGTTAGTATTGGAATCACTACGGAAGGAGAAGTTATATGCGAAATTCACCAAGTGTGAATTTTGGCTCGAACGAGTGCAGTTTCTAGGACATGTTATAGACAAAGATGGCATATCCATAGATCTAACGAAGGTGGAAGCGGTAAATGAGTGGGAGCAACCGAAGACGCCAACCGAGGTTAGGAGTTTTCTGGGGTTAGCGGGATACTATAGAAGGTTCATTCATGACTTTTCTAAAATAGCTACTCTATTGACAAATCTGACAAGGAAGTCGGTGAAGTATGTATGGATAGAAAAGTGTGAGCATAGTTTTCAAGAACTAAAAAGGAGGTTGAGTGAGGCACCTATATTATCTTTACCAGATGATACAGGTAATTTTGTACTTTATAGCGATGCTTCGCATATAGGACTAGGTTGCGTGCTTATGCAGCATGGCAAAGTCATTGCATATGCGTCACGTCAATTAAAGGATTATGAGAAGGTCTATCCTACTAATGACCTAGAATTGGCAGCTGTAGTGTTTGCCTTAAAAATATGGAGACATTATTTATAAGGGGAGATATACACGGACCATAAGAGTCTGAAATATATCTTCACACAGTAGGAGTTGAATATGAGGCAGAGAAGGTGGTTAGAGTTGATAAAAGATTATGACTGCGATATCTTCTATCATCCGGGGAAAGCGAATGTAGTAGCATATGCGTTGAGTCGGAAGGGTAAAGAAAAGCTGTCAATGTTAACGACTCAGAACGAGTTAATAACAGAGATGACCAGGATGGAATTAGAAGTTAAGCTGCCAAGTGAAACAGTAGAGATGTTATTCTCAATAGAGACTCGACCAACGATAGTGGAACGGGTTAAGGAAGTTTAAATAGGTACTGAAGAATGCGAGCAGATGAAGAAGATAATGAAGGATGAAGTGAAGACTAAGTATAACCTTGATAAGGAAGGTTTACTTCGTTTTGAAGGAAGAATTTGGGTTCCAAATAATTCCGAGTTGAAAGAAGAAATTATGTGTGAGGCTCATAGTTCAAGTTACTCGATACATCTTGGTAGTACTAATATGTATCAAGACCTTCGACAGAACTTTTTGTGGCCGAATATGAAGAGGGAGATCGCAGAATATGTTAGTAAGTGCTTAACTTGCCAGAAAGTTAAGGCTGAACACCAACGACTGAGTGGGTTATTGCATCCACTAGAGATTTCAGAGTGGAAATGGGAGCGTATCACCATGGACTTTATGGTGGGACTTCCAACAACGAGTAAATGTTACGATGCTATTTGGGTAATAGTGGATCGGTTAACCAAATCGGCTCATTTTCTACCAATAGGAGTTAGGTATAACCTAGAGCAGTTAGCTAAGCTTTATGTCAAAGAAATCATTTCTAGACATGGAGTACCTATTTCGATTGTGTCCGATCGTGATCCACGATTCACGACGAACTTTTGGAGGAGTTTGCAAGAGCAAATGGGAACACATTTGAGATTTAGTACATCGTATCATCCACAGAGGGATGGACAAAGTGAACGAACAATTCAAACGCTAGAAGATATGTTAAGATCTTGCGTTATGGATTTCAAAGGGAGTTGGGATGAACATCTACCTTTGGTAGAATTCGCTTACAACAATAGTTTTCACGCTAGTATAGACATGCCGCCTTACGAAGCATTGTATGGGAAGAGGTGCAGAACACCACTTTATTGGGATGAAGTAGGTGAGCGTCGAATGTTAGGACCTGAGATGGTTCAACAAACGGCAGATATGGTGAAGCTGATAAGAGCTCGGTTAGTAGCAGCTCAAGATAGACAAAGAAAGTATGCAGATCCTCATCGAGAGAAGAGGGAGTTTGAAGTAGGTTCATATATTTTTCTAAAAGTGTCACCCTAGAAAGGAAAGATACGTTTTGGAAAGAAAGGGAAGTTAAGTCCAAGGTTTGTAGGAGCTTTTGAAATTTTAAGAAGAGTAGGAGAGGTAGCTTATGAAGTAGCCTTACCTCCAGAAATGGAAAGAATACACAATGTGTTTCACGTGTCTGTGTTGCGTCCTTATAAACTAGACTACAAGCACGTAATAGAGTATGAGTCTATTCAAGTAGAAAAAGACTTAACGTATGAAGAACTTCTGATTCAGATTATTGATAGGAAGGAATAAGTCCTGAGGAATAAATTAATACCTTCAGTAAAGGTAATTTGGAGTAACCACGATGCTGAAGAAGCAACGTGGGAGCTCGAAAGTAAAATGAAGGAAAAGTTTCCTCATTTGTTTATGTAAGAATAGCGAGATTCTGGGGATAGAATCCTTATAAGGAGGGAAGAATGTAACGCCCAAGAATTTTGAATTTTCAATAAATTAAATTTTTATTTGATTATGTGGATTAAATGAATTTAATTAATTTATTACGTGAGTAAGATGTTCGAAGGTCGTTCTATATCCTAGAATATGTGAATGTGGTTAGTATGCTGGCTTTGTGCTATGATTAGTTGTTGTGAATTATCAAGACGAAAACGAAGGTTTTCTGAGAAGTTTTCTGTAAAAACACTATTCATCCAATTTCGTTCGGAGCTTAGATTTGAAATTCTGAGAAATGCGTAATGATAGAATAGGAAGACGAGATGGAATATATGATAATATTTCAGTTATGACGAAAACTAAGTTTTCGCTTGCGGACTTAAAACCTAAGGGTTTGTGAAAGAGATTTTCGAAAGGGAAATGCAATGCGTATAGTCGTTTCGATTATTATACGTATGGAATATGAGAATTATACTAGTATGAATACGAGTATGGTACGAAGAATAGTACGATGTATAATACGAATATTGTATGAGTACTAGACGAAGAGGATACTGAAGTTATACGCGTAGAATACGTAAAGTATTAATGGTATATGAGTTGAGGATTTTATACAATCCAATTGGACTTGGATTAATAGCAGGCCCAATGAATTATATAAGCAAGCCCAAGTCAAGTCCCAATACAAATTAATGTCAAGCCCAATCCAAAGAATTAAACCGTGGGTCGAACCGGTGGGTCACGGGATGGGTAAAACCCATGGGGCAACCCATGGGATGAACCAAGGGAGAGTGGGCCAGCCACTTGATGGCCAAGTAAAGGTAAAACTTGACCACCAAGTACTTTACTTGGTGGCTAAGTTGATTAAGGAGGTGGAATAGTAAGGAGGTGCCTTTTTAACCATTTTGCCCTCATGTTGGTTGCCTATAAATACAAGGCTTAAGTTGGATTTTTATTGTTTTACAAAGCTTAACAATATATATTGACAGAGAGAAAGAGCTAGAAACACTAAATCCTTCTACTTCCAAGCAAACCTATAGACGTTTATCAAGAACGTGAATTACTTCAAAGGTAAATTCTCATAAATCGTAATCTTCATCTTTTTCGATTTCTTTCTCGTAGATTGGTGGAGCATGTTTATTGAGGAGATATAAGGATGTCTATTAATGATCAAATCATTGATAGGTCATGACCAAATGGAAATCATAAGTGTTTACATGAGTTAAAATAGTATAAAGTCTTAAACGTAAACTTAGTTATCAATGAACGATTTGAAAATCGTTATAGCTAAGGAATGTGCCTAATGATTGGTTAGGATGTAAATATGAAGTCCATGGAGTATTCCATGTGATTTGGATTAGAGAACATTAGTAACGAAGTTATGACAAATTTTACGGAAATAGCCGTTAAACGTTGAAAACGTAAAAGTCCAGATTAAAGGTCAAAAGTTGTTGTGTGACTTGAAAACATTGGTTTCCAATGTGAACACGTGAGATAAGGTAATTAAGAGTCGTGGGCGAAAGAATCGTCGAATTCCGACTTATAACGAAGAAAACGAGTATTGAACGGTCGAAAAACGTTAAACGAACGCTCAAAAATGAACCCAAAGGTGAATTCTGAGTTAACAGATTCAAAAGTATGAAATTCTTATATGAACACGTAAAGGATGTAATTTGTGACTTGTAGAAATTTGAATGGGTCAATTTGGATGTAAAACGAACAAATTAGAAAGCCGGGAGTTTCGTTAGAAAAGTTAACTGGTTTGACCAACTGGTGCACAGGGGTGGCGCTGCAGCGCCAAACCTAGTGTTAATGGTCACGCCGCAACGCTAAGTACTGCCGAGAGAAAGCCAAAACCTACTGAAGTTTTGCACCGCAGCGTGGAAGTTAGCACAAGGACTCGCACCGCAGCGCCGAGTCCGGGCAAAACCTCTGGAGTCTGGCACCGCAGCGCCACTATAATGTAAGGGATGCCGCGCCGCAGCGCCGGCAGTAGAACAATGTTGACCAAGTTAGTTTTTGTTCCATTTTGAATGTAGACCTAAGGTAAGATATTGAAGGTACTTAATGTACATAATAAGACTGACCTTAAATCACTAATTAAGTGATAACGCTAGAAGATTTAATATGGTTTAATAAGAATTAAACGAAGGATGCGAGAACATAATAAGTAAACCATGAAGGATGTTCAACATTGGTATTTCACCAATGATGATTGAATGTCGGCTAATAAACATAAGAACGTTAACTAGCCGTAACGAAGAATAAAAAGTTGAGTTGACTTTATTAACGAAGTTAATTCACGTAAGACATAGAAGAGAAAGAAGTTGGTTAGGGACGATAAAGTTAGTTTGTTGATAACTAATTACAGTGTCCTATGTGAATATATCATGTAGATCCTGTAAAGGCTGAGAATTATTGAATTGTTAAATTGTATATTCGAAGACGCTTAAAGGCAAGTCTTTCTTATCGCTTGTCTAACCTGTGTTAGCCAAGTTTTATATGATTCATGTTTTGAAATGCATGAATGGTTCTAAAGAAAGAGTCGATACCTGTTTTAACTCGGCTAGACTGGTATTGAAGAATGGATTGATTTGTTTATAAGTCTTTCGATATATAACTGTTAACGCTATCCTATGCCAAGTATTTGGTACGGATGAGAAGGTAAGTTTGTCTATGTACAAACAAAAGTATTTTTCATTGATTATTCGATGGGCACACGAGGTTGCCAAATGTTGAACGGAAGAGTGTTGATCCAACATAGAGTACAATATGTTGATCACCTAGAAGTGCTCATAAGTAAAGACGAATGGATGGCCTTACTGCCGGATGTCCTTTTCAAGTATGAAAACTGGAAGAGTACGTTCATGGTCTTCTGACCGGGTTGGAATTCCTAAGCTATGATATATACTTTGGAGTTGTTGATATGAAATGAGAAGTGCTAGTCAAATGTTATATAATGCTTCGTAGTTAATTGTTCAATTATGGAAGTAAAGCATGTAATTACCTATGTGATATTCATATGATTCTTTGTGTAAGACTTGCTGAGCTAGAAATGCTCATCCTTGCTTGAACCATATGTTTGCATCTAAAGCCAAACGAGCTGAAAGTACTAAGAGAGATAAGGGCAAGGCTAAGATGGACAGTTAATCGTCCTGTAATAGATTAATGTATATATATGTAATATACTTATGAAGAACAACGAATGTATTCGGTTTATAAACCTGGGAAAAGATTTATTACAAATGTAATACAAAGATAGTAATTACACTCATTTTGTTGTTACCTCAATGGAATGATTGTATAGATTATAGTATCGTGGAGCACCATCTGTCGGGTTGGAAGATACCCGAATTTGGGGGCGTCACACTAATCACTTTATATACTTGCAGAGGGGTATGATTTAATCTTTATGGTTATCTGATACACCTGGGTATATCAAAGCCAAATCTTTGATAGTTACTCGAGAAGAGAAGTTCAAGATCCTTAGGGATCACTCAGCATAAATTCTGGAAAATATTTCCATCCTGTTATTTGGGTATATCAGCGTAAATCTTTGATAGTTACTCGAGAGGAGAATTTCAAGATCTTGTAAGATCATTCATCATAAACTCTGGAGAGTATTTCTAAATTGTTATTCAATAGAATATAGTAGAAACTTTGAAGAAAGCATTGTATCCTTTCGTTAATGTGTTGCTTAGGTTTCGAGAAGATTGGTTAGAGAAGAATGAATTGTTCTGCTATTTCAAAGTTTCTCGAACTTTGGAGTTATTCTATCAAAATAGATAGTTTGTTTGTTCTGATT